>SJYV01019323.1:416054-570166 GCA_006410875.1 Neotragus pygmaeus
GTGTGTGTGTGTGTGTGTGTGTGTGTGTGTGTGTGTAAAGTAGGAAGGACATAGCAGGGGGCCCAGCTAAGAGAAACTACATTTTAAAAATGTCATTTAGAGAATAGCCTGTTGTGGGTTGCCTGCAGTTTCAGTTTCTGGAATAAAGTCATTGATCATCTGAAGCTCCATCTCCCTTTACTTGAGGGAAGATCTCCAAGATGGGACCTTTGGTCACCAAAGGGCACGAATACAAACATTGTCCTTGAAACAGAACCTGAATGAGATGACGCAGCCTAAATTTTTTCACCGTCTTTAGATTTAAAAAAAGCTGGTTGGTGAATAAGAAGCAACTAGTTGATGAATTCTCTGTAAGGATAACCAGCTTTACCATGAGCCATGTCTTTGACAAGCCCACTTTTGTTAGAAGCTGAACCCAGAAAACCGAATCTGGGACAAATAAGGAAGAGAGACGTAAAGTTACATTAACAGAAAAGAAAAAAGAAAAAAGAAAAAAAACCCTGAGATTGGCTTTAAAATAAAGAGCATTCATTGGCAGGGAGTCCAGTGAGTTTTCAGTGAAGCTGACCCAACTCAGTGATATAACCAAAAATGAAAGTGAAAGTTGCTCAGTCGTGTCCAACTCTTTGCGACCCCAAGGACTGTAAAGTCCATGGAATTCTGTATGCCTGAATACTGGAGTGGGTAGTGTTTCCCTTCTCCAGGTATCTTGCCAACCCAGGGATGGAACCCAGGTCTCCCACATTGCAGGCAGATTCTCTGCCAGCTGAGCCACAAGGGAAGCCCAATACAACCAAAGAGCTGGTGTGAATCACCCCGTGCCTGGCTTTCAGCACACTCACAATATGGCTCCCACTTGTTTCCAGGCTACATGTTTCCCCATTCACATTCAACACAAGAGAGAGCTTCTCAAGGTACCTCCCACAGAGGAGCTAAGAAGTTTCTTTCCTAGAGTTTCATGCCAGAATCCCTCTCATCTCGTTGGCTGGAACTGGTCCATGCCCATCCCTGAACCAATGACAGCCACTAGTATATGTTTGGCTTAAGTCCACCTTTGGAGAAGGTGGGGGATGGATTCTGCTTTCTCTTAGGCACAGTAGCTGCCTGGGGAGGGCAGGTGCACAGCTGAATAATTGCAATGTTCTGCAATGTGTGCTAAAGGACCGTAACTAGCAAGAAGTGAATGAGTAGTAGAAGGTAGGGAGGCGGAGAGGTAGGAGAAGAGAAGAGCAGGGGCAGGGGTGAAGAGACAATAGGATGCTGTACACCGTGCATGTGGCCCTCAGCCCTACAGCACTCTCAGACATGATCTCCAGGAAAGACCACAGAAATTGTGACGTGCTTGATGTGGTTGAAGTTCTTGTAGAAACTGGTGATGAGGCTGAGTTTTGTATCGTCGGTTGATGCAGGTGAAACCAAGATAGCACATGAGAAGCCAGGGGCCAATACCAAAGGGATTTAGCAACTATTAAGCCTGGAGAAGTAATTAACTGTTAAGCCAAAGTGGTGGGACTCCCCGGATGTGAAAATCCTGAATATAAGGGACAGAAAGGCAATCAGCTGGCAAAGGGGTTAGATCCATACAGGTTAGGTGTATAATTAGCCATATTGCATCCTTTAGTAAAGAGGAGGGATTTTCTGGAGGGGAAGGGTTGCCTGGAATTGCAACTCGCCAGATGAGATATTCAAGATTGAAAAACTCACAATCTGAGGAAAGTGTTGAGAACTATTAGGATTACCTTAGCCTGGCTGTGCAGTTTGCCCCTCGGCTGTGTGTGTCTGTTGTGGAATGGGAGATAAAAGCCAGGCCTTGCCTGCAGGTAATGGATGGGAGGATGGGATCTTCTCTAGAACCACATGGGGGCTGTAGGCAAGCCTCAGGAAAACAGCCAGGTGAGAACTCAGGGATACTGTGGGGATGCAGGAGCTACTGGCTTTTGGCTGTGACAGGACATGGCAGCACCATCAGGGAATGGTCCTTTACTGACCTTCCAGATTGAAACGACTCCAGTGATTGGAGCAACTTCCCTGGTGGCTCAGAGGTTAAAGCGTCTGCCTCCAATGCGGGAGACCCAGGTTCGATCCCTGGGTTGGGAAGATCCCCTGGGGAAGGAAATGGCAATCCACTCCAGTGTTCCTGCCTGGAGAATCCCATGGACAGAAAAGCCTAGTAGGTTACAGTCCACAGGGTCGCAAAGAGTCGGACATGACTGAGCGACTTCACCGCCACATCACCAGTGATTAAAACCAGGAGCAATCCTGAACTAGTACAAAACCCAGAGAGTCTGGGGGATCCTCGAGTGGGGGATGCTCACCTTCTCCCGGTTTGTGGGAATTATATTCATATGAACACTAAAAGAGATGGAAATAGCAAAAACTAAAATGAAAATAAATTTTAACAAGAAACATATAACTTTCATGTGATGCTCAGTGGCTTAGAGCAAGAATTCTGGCTTGACCACATCTGTACTCTTAGCAAGAAACTCAACCGCTCTGTGCTTTATTTAACTTCCCTCATCTGTAAAATGGGAGATAGTACTACTGTTGTGAGAATTAAATGAGTTAGAACTGATATAAAGTCAAGATGTTAGAATAGTGCCTAGAATGAATGAATGAATGAATANCTTAGCAAGAAACTCAACCGCTCTGTGCTTTATTTAACTTCCCTCATCTGTAAAATGGGAGATAGTACTACTGTTGTGAGAATTAAATGAGTTAGAACTGATATAAAGTCAAGATGTTAGAATAGTGCCTAGAATGAATGAATGAATGAATAGCTATAGTAAGGAAAAGGGAATCCAAATGACACAAACACACTTGAGAAACAGGAGGAAAAGGAGATAAAAGTAACAAAATTGTAGAATCTGCAAAGCAGTTGGGCCAATGGACGAGACGTAACTTATCTGGTGGACTCCTAAAACATGAACGTTTATTCTGAATTTAGGGATCACTTGAAGCATACACTTCACACCATGAAAGCCTCTGAAACTAGAGACTTTGGGAATCTCCAAAAGTGGACGTGAGGGAGGACTAAGAACGAAGACCAGGCCCCTTCCCACTCCCATGCTGCTGGTGATGGCCCCTCAACACAACCCAGCTGAGGGCGGAGATGCTGTACCCAAAACCAGATCCGGAAAAACTCATATCCTTAACAGTGGGACCCGCAGAGCCCACCCTACTCAGCCATCAGACTGTTTGCAGTGAGACTTAGACCCCCAGGCAGGACATCATAGGGAGAAAAGATCTACACACCTGGACAGGTAGGGTTCACGTGAAAGGCCCAGCAAGATNTCACATCCATACATGACCACAGGGAAAACCATAGCCTTGACTAGACGGACCTTTGTAAGAGCCATATAAAACACACGGATGACAGATAAAAGGGAAGAGTCACCATCTCTAGAGCTGTGACAGAGAGCTAAGGAATAAATGAATCTTGAAGAGATTCTGCCATTAGGGCAGAAGTCTAGATCTCCTTAGGGTGTGGCTGTGTCCACAGGGCGGTGGAATTTGCTGCGGTGTTGCACCTGAGGGGCTCACTGGCTACCTAACCTCTAGGGCACCAGGGGACGTTGTCCCCAGAGATGTGCCTTGTGCAGAACTTGTCCGGGACCTGCTTGTGAGGCGGGTGTTGCTGCAACTTTTGGGGGGAGAAGGGAGTGCAGGATGAGTGCCTCGAATACTTCTAGCCAGTGGCTATCCTAAAGGAGCGAGCAGAGGGGACGATGCCAGCACCAGGAGCAGAAGGCCATGCCTCCTCCAGGGTCCCCCCGTACCCTCCAGCAACAGCGCCAGTTGATAGGGAGACAATGTCCCAGCATCCCAGGAGGCCAACAGAGGGTGGATTTGGAACTGAGAGGCAAATACAACTCCTGTTCTTCTTTGGTTGAAGATCACTTCTGGGACATTAATTCACNCCCGTACCCTCCAGCAACAGCGCCAGTTGATAGGGAGACAATGTCCCAGCATCCCAGGAGGCCAACAGAGGGTGGATTTGGAACTGAGAGGCAAATACAACTCCTGTTCTTCTTTGGTTGAAGATCACTTCTGGGACATTAATTCACCAGTACATTTGGCCACATCCTGTACAAGCCAGTCATATGTAGCTAGAGAAAGCAGATGCCCTGGGGATATGGATGTAGCACCCAAAGCATCTGCAGTGGATACTCATCACTCACAGTGTGTGTGTGTGTGTGTGAATATATATATATGGTGTTTTTTTTTTAGTTTTTTTTTTGATGTGGGCCATTTTTAAAGGCTTTATTAAATATTGCTCTGTTTTATGTTTTGGTTTTTTGGCTATCAGCCATGTGGAAATCTTAGCTCCCCAACCAGGGATCAAACCCACACCTCACTGTGTTGGAAGGGGAAATTTTAACCATTGGACCACCAGGGAAACCCCAGCACCCACAGTGTATATTTGCTCATCTATTTTCTATATTGNAGCCATGTGGAAATCTTAGCTCCCCAACCAGGGATCAAACCCACACCTCACTGTGTTGGAAGGGGAAATTTTAACCATTGGACCACCAGGGAAACCCCAGCACCCACAGTGTATATTTGCTCATCTATTTTCTATATTGTCTGTATCTCCACTCTAGAATGTAGGCTCTATGAGGGCAAGAGTTTTGTCTGATTTATAGATTGCAGCCAGAACAATGTAAGATGCATAGTATAGGCTCAGTTCATTTTTGGTGAATTAATAAATTTCCTGTGAACATCAGTGGCTTCAGTGTGCCTGCAGTATTAGTTTATGGGCTTCCAAGGTCTCCTTCCCTGTTCTTGAGCTGGTAAACATAGACACATCCAGAGCAGTCTATACCCTCCTGTTCCAAATGACTGTGTGCACACCAGTTTTAAGGGCGTCAGGCAGAACACAGTTGCTAATACTTCTGGACAACCAACACAAAGCTGGAGATTGGTCATTTTTCAAGGGTAGTTGCAAACCATAGCAGCTGCACTGGCCCAAGCTCACTGGGCATGTTTCCCTGCAAATGGGAGATGCTTGTGACTGTTGCTGATGAGGGGAGGCGAACCTAGTGCAGACAGCCTTCCTCAAGGGAACTGACCCCATCTCCTCTCATCAAGATATTCTTCTCTCCTCAGCTGTGAATGTGCGGGAATCTTTACCCATTAATTCCATAAGGCACCATCAACACTGTACCCTGGTTGCATGTTAGAGGAACATTTGTACTCCAGGTGTTTCACTTACTGTTTTGAGAGAGGTTCGATATTTCACCATAATTTATTTTGCTTTGGAATGAAAGTTTCTATATTTATCAATTTTGTCTAATATCAAGTTATCTTGGACTGTAATATAAAAGGTCACATTTTAATCTTATACTTTTATACATCGAGTTTTTTTTTTTTTTTTAAATGGGATTCAGGGGAAGACCCAGAGTCAGGATCTGGACTTTGGCATCTAACTAGAGGTCCAGGTAACTCAGGGAGACAAGTACAGATTCCAAATTAAGCTGGTGATAAATTTAGAGAACAGCATAGAATTTATCCCTGAGCCTGCAGTTAGGGCTTTTAAAATGATTGAGGGTATGAATGCATGATTCAAAACTAATCTCAGGAACCAATACAAAGCTCAGAAGCTTTATCAATGCTAGCTAGATCAATGGGGTTTGAGATGAAATATTATAAATCAAGTGTGAGCAGGTGTTAATCCAAATCGTGCCTCCAGCTTGGAAGGTTTTATGTGAGGTGAGAGAGTCTCAGAGAAGAAGTCACTGGAAGAAAAGACACTTTTTTTTTTCCCCCAGGGAGGGCAGTGTCTCAGACTTAGGACTCTGGAATTCAGGAATCAAGTCTGTCAGAGAACATCCCCTTGTCTGCACTGCAGTTCTGAAGGGTTTTCACTTCACCGTCTTCAGATTTAGATACCAGGGCATATGGGAACATAGAAACATGGTGTTTTCAGGGTTTGGCTAAGGACTGAAACTTTCAATGTGATGTTGTGGGAAGGCAGCTGGTGAGATGGGAAGGCTCACTGGTTGCGAGACTGTGAGGCTGTCCAAATGTCCACATGTTCCCCAGGCAAAGTGCTCTGGAAGTAAAGAATGATGGCTCCTCGGTCTAGCAGATCCTCTACAGGCGTGGTTTGTAGATGCCTGACCATGCCTCTAGGGGCAGGCCAGATGCATGTCGGTCAGATGGGCCGGTCTCGGGGGCTGGAGTTTTGCCTCAAGAAGCTTCTCCTGGGATGCTGAAGGTGAAACACGCCTCCCAGAAGTGCTTTTCGAAGTGTTTATTAAAGGAGCATCTGGCTCTCATCTTCAAGGAAACACAGTTTGTCAGTTCATCTTCCAGATTCTACTTCTCACTCTCTCCCATTCTTTCTCTCTCTCCCCTTTATATTTTCTGGATACCTTTATTGCAAGACTGCTATCCCTTTTTTAATTTTCACCATGAAATGATGGGGAAAAGTATTAGTCAATTTTGGAGAACTTCAGATTCCTTAAAACCCAGAGTGTGCTCCACGAAAGTGAAACAAAGAAACCAGAGAATCCAAAACACGCTCACATTGTAACAGCTGGTAAAAGATCAGGCTGACACACAGAGGTAAGATAACCAAATGCTTATGGTTGGTTCTTGCTGGAAGTGGTACCTGGGGCACCGCGCTGAGCTCTGCAGTCACAAAGCAGACACCGCCCCTGCCTCGGAGGATTCCCCGGGGGATTTTGGAAAGCATCTGTTTACTCAACGGTGTCTTTCATCCAGGACTACCCACTTAATTCATATATTAGGAATGCCATTGGGCTTCTGGGTACCAAAAGCATCACATGACTAAGAGATATTGCGCTCTATTAGAAGGAACACAGGCTTTGGAATGAGATCTGGGTTGTCCAGTAGCTGGTTCTGTAATTTTCTTGACATATGACCCTGGGTTGGTCTTTGCATCAGTTTCTTGAGCTGTAAGATTGGAATAAATGCATTGGATTTGTAGAGGAGTATGTATATCTTCTAAAATATTTGCAAGTGGCTTAAGATAAAAGGTGTCACCATAGCGGATCATGTAAGACAGAGGTTAATCCGCACACTCATTCTTCAGTTGCAGACCCTCAGTAGTCCCTGTAGGCATTTTATATATCAGTTACCTAATGCCATGTAACAAACCACTCAAAAGTTAGTGACTTAAAACTTAGGATCCTACAACCTGGACAAGGCTCCGTGGGGACAGCTCATTGCTGCTCCAGGTGGCAGGGGCTGGGGTCACTCACATGGCTACAGGCACTTGAAGCTTGGCTGGGCAGACACAGTTGCTTTCCTTACACATCTGGCACCTCTGTTGTGCTGACTAGGACACCTTGGGGCTGGCCGGGTACCTTTCTATGTGGTCTCTCCAGCAGGGTGGCCCACCTCAGCTGGTGGCTGAGAACTCCAGGAGAGCAAAAGAGAAAGCTGCCGGGCTCTTTAGGGCCTAGACCTGGAGCTGGCATGGCATTTCTCATGCCACATCCTGCTGGATCAAGAAAGATCTCCCTGTAGCCCAGATTCAAGGGCAAAGGATACGCACTGCATGTCTTGATGGGAGGAGAAGCCAGAATTCATAGCCATCATTTAGCGATGACAATCATGGTGTAAAATTAATCACTTTTCCCAGCTCTGTCTTGACCACCGGCAGTGCATGTTGGCAAATCCTAAATTAGGAAGATATAATTGCTGCCACCTGCCAGAACAGAAACAGGTGCTATTAACAGGCCCAGAAATATGTCAGGGGTTCTGGGAGTGAGGTTGGGGAGCAAATCGTCTCTCTCTGAGCCGTCTTCCAAAAGTGGCACCTTTGCAAACATTTTGAATGTAATATGTTGCCATGATGTTTGTTGCAGCTGTGATGAAATGAAGCTGGAGGAACCCATTTAACAGCAGCACCTTGAGATGTATAGATAATGTACTGAAAGGTGAACAGTCTGTACTTGCCTTCCTTATAAACAATGCAGACCTCTTTCCCTGCCCCCAGCTCCTAGATAAATATGAACTTCCTTAATACTAGGACCCACCATGCCTCTCAAGGGGCCAGAGCACCGTGGAAGCTGCTGTTGTGAGGTCATGTGTGCACATGTATGTATATGTGTGTAAACGAGTGTGTATAAGCATGTGTGTGCATAAGCATGTAAAGATGAGTGTGTGAGTTATATGACAGTGTGGATGTGCACATAGGTATGAGTGTNATGTGATATAACTAACACCCATCTTAAAGGCCAGTATGTAGGGTGCTCACTGGTAAAGTGTGTGCTTTAGCTAGGGACAGCTGCATTAACTCTGACCTGGCCAGCTCTAGTATTCCAGCGCTACCTCTGCTGGTCATTTTTCCTACCAGCTGGTGGTGCTGTGGTCTGTGAGATGTACAAAGCTGTCATCAGGTCATTGGGATATTTAAGAGAAATTATAGGTGACTTCAGTGAATTAAGTGCAGAAAATAGAAGCTGAGTAGTCCTGCTAAAATGCCTATCAAGGACATTCTGAAATGTCTTTACTATGGTGGTTTTGTAATTTACTGTGTGGTATACCCCTATAACTCTGTTTTTGATAACACTTTTATAATTTGCAATCATTATGATTGCCTAATTTGAAGACTTTTTTGTTCCCTCTTTCATTCTCAAAAGTGTCTCAGTTTGGATGATAAATTATGTGGTCACCCTTGGTGTGAGTCCATTTCACATCCATTTTTTAGTTTCATCTCTCGTGTTAATGTGCTCATTCCTTTCTCTCTCTCTCTTTTTGTTTCTTTCTAAGCTAAAATTCCAGGATGTCTGGCTCTAGGTGAGTGATCATACCATTGTGATTATTTGGGTCATGAATATCTTTTTTGTACAGTTCTTCTGTGTATTCTTGCCACTTCTTCTTAATATCTTCTGCTTCTGTTAGGTCCATACCATTTCTGTCCTTTATTTAGCCTATCTTTGCATGAAATGTTCCCTTGGCATCTCTAATTTTCTTGAAGAGATCTCTAGTTTTTCCCATTCTATTGTTTTCCTCTGTTTCTTTGCATTGATCACTGAGGAAAGCTTTCTTATCTCTCTTTGCTATTCTTTGGAACACTGTATTAAAATGGGTATATCTTTCCTTGTCTCCTTTGCTTTTCACTTCTTTTCTTTTCACAGCTTTTGTAAGGCCTCCTCAGACAGCCATTTTGCTTTTTTGCATTTCTTTTTCTTGGGGATGGTCTTGTCAAGGCTATGGTTTTTCCAGTAGTCATGTATGGATGTGAGAGTTGGACTACAAAGAAAACTGAGTGCAGAAGAATTGATGCTTTTGAACTGTGGTGTTGGAGAAGACTCTTGAGAGTCCTTTGGACTGCAAAGAGATCCAAACAGTCCATCCTAAAGGAGATCAGTCCTGGGTATTCATTGGAAGGACTGTGTTGAAGCTGAACTCTAATATTTTGGCCACCTGATGCGAAGAGCTGACTCGTTTGAAAAGATCCTGATGTTGGGAAAGATTGAAGGCAGGAGGAGAAGGGGATGACAGAGGATGTTGGTGATGGACAGGGAGGCCTGGCGTGCTGTGATTCATTGGGTTGCAAAGAGTTAGACATGACTGAGCAACTGAACTGAAGCTAAAATTTCTGAGATAATCTGTTTGGTCCAACTTGTGGGAATGCTGGCTCATTTGTCATTGGTGACCAATGAATTGTTTACTCTTTAAAAAAAAAAATTTATTTGTTATTTGGCTGTGCCTGGTCTTAGTTGCAACATGCAAGAACCTCAACCTTCACTTGCAGCATGCGGAATCTTTACCTGGGGCTCATGAACTCTTGGTTGTGGTAGGTGGGATCTAGCTCCCCGCCCAGGAATCGAATCCAGGCCCCCTTCATTGGGAGTGTGGAGTCTTAACCACTGGACCGCTGGGGGAGTCCCTGAATTGGCTACTTTGAACTAAGAGCTTACACTAGGTCCAGGCAACTGTGGTGGGGCTGCGTGGTGGGTATCATGTGGTAGAAAACATGTTTGTCCACAGAGGAGTACATTTCACTTAAAGAGTGCATGTGGGCATCGTCATAAATTTAAATTTCTACGTAAAAGCACTTAAAAACTATCAAAGCTTAGAGTGAAAAATTGATACTTGAAAGCCGAAGCACTGATTTCTATTAATAATATCACTTAATAGAATTAATAGAATCACAGTTGTGCCCCCAGCATCTGTAAAAGTGCTGGATTCATGTCATAGTTATTCAATAAATATATATTAAATAAAAGAAAGTAAGTAAACTTTAGATGTTGGGCTCGGAAACAAGAAATTGCTGTCTATCTTGGAGGAACTTGGACCCATTGTTTATCACATGTTGTTGCTCCACTGAATAGTGATTCTGTGGAGTATGGCAGCAGGCTGAGTCAGCTATGATGGAATCGGGGTAGCTGTGATCCATATTTGTCTTTTGTTTCAAGTTTAGATTTCCTAAAAATCTGAAAACAGAGTTAAAAAATATCTTTTAAGAGCACCCCATAACCTGATAATAAAGCCTAAACACCCACTTTGGCAAAAAGAGTGGCGTCTTCATAGTCTTGTCCATGCCCCTCTCTGTAGCCCACTCCCTGTACCCCATTCTTTCTGTTGGCCTTCCTCTAGACAAGCTACTCCTAACTATTCATGTTACCTAAAAACTAGGTTTACCTCTTGATGGGTGTAGAGCCAAAAGGTACCAAAGATTGGAAGAAAGAAGGATTTACTACTTGCAGCAAGTAAGGAGAACCCTGGGGTTCTTTCCCAAAGCAGTGTCTCCCTGAACAGCAAAATTGAAGGCATTTTAAAGCAAGGGTACATGTGTATTCACGAAGGGGCTTGGGCAGTTGACAGAATCCAAGCTTTAGTTGACTGATGTCTAAAGGGTCAGAAAAGATCAACGTCATCGTCCCTTAGGTTCCAGTTGATCTGGTCATTGAGAGCTTGAGGTTAATATCATTAAAAGAGAACTAGAAGTCTTGATAACAAATACCTTATCTTTTCTATTGTTACTTCTCTTGCCTAATAGCAGGCAACATTCCTGCATTCTTTTGTTCTCTTAAGATCATTAATTACTGAGACCTCTTCAAGGAAAGGTCTCAAGCTTAGTTTACAACATAGCTTGGATCAGAAGTGGCTTCTGTTATGTCAAGAAAGCCACGCCTGGTTCTCTTTCTTCAGGGACCCGTACCCTATCTGCTTACACTCACAGTTGCCCAAACCAGCCAAGATTTTCCTTGCCCCTGTGCTATTTCTTCTGTCTGGAGAGCCTTTTTCTTCACACTTGATGAGATCATGTTCTGTTTCTGATGCTCACGTCTCACATTAGGCTTCCCTCATAGCTCAGTAGGTAAAGAATCTGCCTGCAATGCAGGAGACCCCAGTTCAATTCCTGGGTTGGGAAGATCTGCTGGAGAAGGGATAGGCTACCCATTCCAATATTCTTGGGCTTTCCTTGTGGCTTAGCTGGTAAAGAATCCATCTGTAATGTGGGAGACCTGGGTTCAATCCCTGGATTGGGAAGATATCCTGGAGAAGGGAAAGGCTACCCACTCTAGTATTCTGGCCTGGAGAATTCCATGGACTGTATAGTCCATGGGGTCACAAAGAATTGGACACGACTTTCACTTTCTCATGTTGGTTTAATATTGCTGCATAACAAGTGATGACGGAATTAGGAACTTAAAACAATACACTTTTACTATTTCATAGCTCCACCAGTCAGTAGTTTAGGCATGGCTTAGCCAAGTCCTCCCATCAAGCCTGGGTGCTCTTCCTTTCTAGAGCCCAGGATCTTCCTCCAGCATGAAGATACTGGCAGAATTTTGTTCTTTGTGGTCATAGCGCTGAGGTTCCCGCTTTCTTGCTAGCAGTCAGCCAGGGGCCACCCTCAGGTCCCTGAGGCTCCCAGAGTTCCTGGTCATGTGGCCCCCTCACAACATAGTGGCTTACATGTTCAAGGCCAGCAGGAATCTTTTTCACTACAGTCTGCTAAGATGGAGTCTTATATAACATTACAGAAGCAGAGGAGTTACGGGGCAGAAGCGTGTCATAGATTCAACACACACACAGGGGGCAGGGGATACACGTGGGTGTGACTCTTTGGGAGTCACCTTGGGGTGTGTCTGTCATAGTCTGCCCTCCAGCCTCCAAAGATTCACATCCTTCCATATGCAAATACATTCATCCTTCCCAAGGGCTCTGAAAAATCATCTCATTACATCACTCTTCTTCCTTGGTAGCTCAGATAGTAAAGAATCTGCCTGCAATGCAGGAGACCGGGATTCAATCCCTGCTTTGGGAATATCCCCTGGAGAAGGGAATATTCTCGTCTGGAAAATTCCATGGACTGGTGGGCTATAGTCCATGGGGTCACAAAGTGTCGGACATGACTGAGTGACTAACATTTTCGCTTTCTTTCCTCTTCTTCGAAAGAATTGGATTTCCTGCACCTGTGTTTCTCTCTTATTTTACCCACGCTGCTGTTGTAAGATAACCTGGAAAAGCTTAGGTCTCCATGGGTGACCCATGGGTCAATTTGATTACATCATCAATTCCTTCTAAATACAGTTATATAGTGAAAAACATTGATGGCTCAGAGGAGGCTTTGTGAAGGGAGGCTCGTAAGCCACCTTGCACAGCAGAAGTTATCCCTCCATCCCCTTTGAATGTCTCGGCTTCTTTCTCGTGTCTTCACCCAGGGAAACTCCCCTGCTTTCTGCTCTTCCTCCCTCATTTATCACCCACTGCTGATGTCTCTTTTCTTCCCTCCAGCTGTAGCCCTCTCTCGGCCACATGTGTTCAAGTCTTTCCTCTACATGTCGATCTTCCCTTCCAGATCGCTTTATCACTTTTTTAGTGTTTCAGTGCAACCTTCTCCTCTTTTATAGCTTATGGGCTTCCCTAGTGCTCAGCTGGTAAAGAATCTGCCTGCAATGCAGGAGACTCAGGTTCGATCCCTGGGTTGGAAAGATCCCCTGGAGAAGGGAATGGCAACTCACTCCAGTAATCTTGCCTGGAGAATTCCATGGACAGAGGAGCCTGTTGGGCTACAGTCCATACGTTACAAAGAGTGAGACATGACTGAGTGCCTGAGCATGGAAGACAGTTTATCTAGACAGTTCAAAGTAACCCCACATTTGCACTTTGGTTTTACTTGCTTTATCTTTGGCCTGAATCAACACAGTGCCTTGGCTGGCATCCCTGTACATCTTGGAACCATAGAGCCTGCTTGGGGAAGACTCTCAGGATGACCTTGCTCAGCATCACCTCTTGTGCTCCGACTCCCTCTGATGCGTCCCTGTTTGGTTGTCTCTGCTGTAGACAAGTCATCACTTTTCAGCTCTGATGGGTGCACTTCCCTCCCACAGCTATTTTCAGCTTTGATGGGTGCCTGCTGAAGAGAGTATTCACGCCAAGGGCTTAGGGTAGGTCATATGAAAATATGGGGAGGGCCACTGTGGTTGAAAATAATGTCATTCAGAAATATCTCAGTTCTCCCCTCCCTGCAGGCACATGGTAGGATGGGACTTCTTTACCCACTTTGAAGAGAGGTGTGGCCACGTGACTGACTTTGGCCAATGAGACGTGAGTGGGAGGGACGTCTGCCACTTCCTGCTGCAGTTTGAGCCGCTGTGTTTCCTCCGCCAGCCTAGGTGCTAAAGTGATGCAAGCTTCCCCTGCCCCTGACCTGCATTACACGTGTGGTGTGAGTGAGAATTAATGTTTGTTGCATTAACCCTTGAATTATGACTGCGGCTTAGCCTGACTGATAGAGTCACCGATAATCAGGTTNTGCTGTGTTTCCTGCTGGCTGTGAAGCATGTGGGGAGAGGAATCCTCCGCCAGCCTAGGTGCTAAAGTGATGCAAGCTTCCCCTGCCCCTGACCTGCATTACACGTGTGGTGTGAGTGAGAATTAATGTTTGTTGCATTAACCCTTGAATTATGACTGCGGCTTAGCCTGACTGATAGAGTCACCGATAATCAGGTTTGCCAGGTGAGTACAATTCAACTCATTCTCAAAGTAATTTGATAGAATCACATTTTCCAGTCTTCTGAGGCATATACAGAAGGTGCTAGATGGGATAATTTGGGTGACAGGAGAGCGTCTGCTGACAGGAAATAGATTTGCTTTTGGCTCTCCTCTTGTCTCTTTTTGTTGGTAATCTTTTTCTAGGATGCAGTGCCTCTAAAGAGCCAGTGGGTGTAAATCCTTGACACCGAAAGAGTTTGGAAGCAGCAGAGGAGAGTCCTGAATTGCTGCTCCTCAGTGCTGAAACGATGTGCTCACTTTCTGGCAAGATTCAGTTTCCCTTCAGGTGCCTGGGTCTCAACTCTTCTCCTTTCAGTTACACTCTTACCCTTTCTTTCTAAGTTGTGAACGTTGCGTTTGGAGGAACTTCATTTAACTTGGAGAAACATCATGTAGTAAAGGATGCATTTATTCTTCACCATAAAAAGCCGTGTATCAATGTTTGTAGACTACACATTTGTATTACAGCGCTGGGTGGAAGTCTTATGAGCAGTGCGGCCCACTGAGTCTTGCATTTGAAAGCGAGCAGAGGCAGGACTGGAGTTGATAGAAGGGATGATGGGGAAATGAGCCCCCAAGGCTTCCATCTTACCCCCTCACAGTATCCGGAGGGCCAGAGGAAGGATGGCAATTACTCTCTCTGGCAAACCAATTGTCTGTCTTTGGAAAATGATAGGATGAAGAGTGGAAGGCACANGGAGTTGATAGAAGGGATGATGGGGAAATGAGCCCCCAAGGCTTCCATCTTACCCCCTCACAGTATCCGGAGGGCCAGAGGAAGGATGGCAATTACTCTCTCTGGCAAACCAATTGTCTGTCTTTGGAAAATGATAGGATGAAGAGTGGAAGGCACAAATAATACCTTTCCTACTGCCCAGGTATAAAGAGCTATTTATGATCCCTGCTGTTTTTTAGGTTTGGCTTTTATTTTTTCTCTGCACTAAAGATTAAACCTTAGTGGAGGTTTGTAATAGAAGCGGATGCTATAAAAAACAGAAATACTTATAGATATCTACAAACAGCTTTATATTTGTCCCCTTCAAAGGAATCTCCTGGAGAGATTGTACACATATCTAAATAGCATTGCTGTATCACAAACTTTTAGAGCTGCTTTTTTAAAAAAATCATTTTTCAAACCTTCTTTAATATGGTTCATTCATCCATTCCTTTAAAAAATATATGTTGAATTCCTGTTATGTGTTAAGTACAGTGCTAGAACTTGAGAAATAATAAAGAGCAAGTAGATCCTAGCTCCTCCAAGATTTTTACCAGTTATTTGGGGACCATAAGTTCAGCTCAGTCGCTCAGTAGTATCTGACTCTTTGCAACCCCAAGAACCGCAGCACACCAGGCCTCCCTGTCCATCACCAACTCCAGGAGTTTACCCAAACTCATGTCCATTGAGTTGGTGATGCCATCCAACCATCTCATCCTCTGTTGTCGCCTNTCCTTTATCGAGCCCATCTTTGCATGAAATGTTCCCTTGGTATCTAATTTTCTTGAAGAGATCTCTAGTTTTTCTCATTCTCTTGTTTTCTTCTATTTCTTTGCATTGATGGCTTAGCAAGGCTTTTTTTAAATCTCTCCTTGCTATTCCTTGGAACTCTGGATTCAAATGGGTATATCTTTCCTTTTACCCTTTGCATTTCGCTTCTCTTCTTTTCACAGCTATTTGTAAGGCCTCCTCAGACAGCCATTTTGCTTTTTTGCATTGCTTTTTCTTGGTGATGGTCTTGATCCCTGTCCCCTGTACAATGTCACAAACCTTCTTCCGTATAGGTGGTAAAGAAGGAGATTTCATTGTGTGTTTGACAAAAGCAGTGGTAGACTTTTGCATAGTGTGCTATGGGGAAAAAAATAGGAAGGANTCTTGGTGATGGTCTTGATCCCTGTCCCCTGTACAATGTCACAAACCTTCTTCCGTATAGGTGGTAAAGAAGGAGATTTCATTGTGTGTTTGACAAAAGCAGTGGTAGACTTTTGCATAGTGTGCTATGGGGAAAAAAATAGGAAGGACACCCAATCCAGGCTGATACATGGTCAAGGAAAGATTCCTGGAGCAAATGGCTCCTGAAATGAACTTTGAAGAAAGCAATAGGAGTTATGTGGACAGGAGCAAAGAGGAAGTGGGCTAAAGTCTGGAGGTAAGTGGATGACCAGTTTGGAGACCAGCAAATCATCTGCATGCCTCGAGATTATGGGGTGTAAGAGGAGTGGCAGGAAGGAAATTATGTTCAGTTTAGGGATCTATAACATCCAAGTGAACATGTAGAGTAAACTTACATATACACATACACTTGTGTGTATGTATATATAGCAGTAACTGTATATCTGTATGGAGATATACATACAGTTATTACATCAATGTTTAAAACCATGAATCTGGAAAAGATCACAGAGGGACTGAGTGTAAACCGAGATAAGGAGTGATCTAGAGATGGGAGCCTGGGGCATTTAAAGACCAAGAGGTAAAGGAGACAGAGATTCGTATTCTAGTAAGTGAACTTGGTTGTTCTGACTAACCCTTCTACTGAAAACAATACAAAATGCTGTGTAAATTATGAAAAAAATCACCTTCCCCAATTTAAGAGCATTAAAGACTTGCAAAGATAGTCTAAAATCTGTGAGAAATTTTAGAAGTTAGAAAGATAAACGCGTTATTGGAATGCCAAAACCTGCAGGACTTTACTGTTACTACAAACTTGGGTTAGGTGACCTAAAGATCAGGGGAGACAGATGTCTGGAGTCCACTGCCGGTGAGATGTCTTTAAGGAGTCTTTCCCCACATTATGCTGAGACTCCCAAAGGTTAACCCTAAGGTATGGATAGTGTGTGTGTGCCAAGTCGCTTCAGGCGTGTCTGACTCTTTGCCACCCTTTGGACTGTAGCCCACCAGGCTCTGTCCACGAGATTCTTGAGGCAAGAATACTGAAGTGGGTTGCCATGCCCTCCTCCAGGGGATCTTCTTGACTCAGGGATTGAACCTGCATATCCTATTCCTTTATAGGAATCTATAAGAATGCATTGGTAGGTGGGTTCTTTACCACTAGCACCACCTGGGAAGCCCAAGATAAGGATAATGTAGAACCAAACCAAACTGCCTCCCTATTATCCAATGACAGGGGTCTATGGAGAAGTTTGTTTTTGTACTAAAGAGAGTGGGAAACAAAGGAGTAAAGACAGAAAAGCCTCCTCTCTTTCCTGAAGAACTGTGACAGCAGATTGACCTTTACGTAGATATGCATCATGTATATACACATGTCCTAGGGGGGCCAGTCCACCTCCAACTGTGAGGTTGGCTGAAAGTGGTCCTCTTCCCTAAGGATCTGTAAGAAGCAAACTAAATGGGTCTCTGGAGAAGAGCACATTCGTTTGAAACCTCACTCACTTTATATAAAAAATTTCTCAAAGGCAGTGTCCAGCACACAAAGAATCTCACAAAGAAATAAGGCAATGTAAATGATAACCCAGCTAAAAAATAATTAAAAATCTAGTGTAGAAATAGACTACAAATAATTCAGATAATTATCAAGCACAGATTCTAAAGCAAGTATGCTGCCTAGTTTAAAGAACTAAATGACAAGCTTAAACATATTAACAGAAAATAGGAATCTATAAAAATGACAGAGAAGATCTGCAAAAGAGCTACATGGAACTTCCAAAAATAAAAAGTTTAATAATTAACATTAAAAATTCAGTGGATATCTTTGGCCAGACTAGACTCACCAGACAATTAGTGAATTACCATATATATATCAGAAGAAACTAACCATAATGTAACATAGAAAGGAAAAAACAGAATTTGAATGTGCATGCTGTAATTTCTAGAGTAATCACTGTGATGAACTGAATGTTTGTGTCCCTCCCCTACTAAGTTTATATGTTGCAGCCCTAACCCCCCAATGTGATAGTAATTGAAGATGAGCCTGTAGGAAATAGAGGTAGATTAGGTCATGAGGATGGGGCCCTCATGATGGGATCAGTCACCTTTAGAAAGAAGAAGAAATCGCTTTTTCTACACACTCATGTACATGCACCCAGGAAAAGCCATGTGAGGACATAGTGAGAAGGAGCCATCTGCAGCCCCAGGAGAGACCTCTCCCTAGACAACAATCCCACCTTCACCTAGATCTTAGACTTCCCAGCTTCGGCAGCCTGAAAAAACGAAGACGGACCCTATAGAAATAGAACTCTTCACTCACAGAAGGGGTAAAGGAATGAAATGAAAATATTGCAAATCCATATGAATGCAAGAATTGAGAGAAAAGGAAGCATAAAACTGATGGAACAAATACAATGTGAAAGATGGTAGGCCCAAACTTCCTAGGCTTAGAGTAAATGTACTGATCGTTCAAGTTAAAATACAAAGATGATCACACTGGATCTTAAAATTGCCTGTAACCCCATGTGATGCTTATAAGAGGTATATCTAAAATGAAAAGATTTAGAAAATTTGAAAGTAAAAAAGATGGAGATACGAATTAAAAGAAAATTGTTATAACTAAATTATTATCAGGTAAAATGGACTTCAGTGCTAAAAGTATTACTAGAAATAATAAGTGACCACAAAATAATGTAGGTTTAGTTCACTAACATGATATGGAAATTTAAATTTCTTTTGGTTCTAATGATTTAGTTTCACAATACATAAAGCAAAAGTTGATGGACCTTCAAGTAGAATAGAAAAATACACAATCATGGTAGAGATTTAAATGTGTTTCTTAAGGAAGAAGTTGTTGTCATTAATTTAAGATTGCTGGTACATTTAGGGGAGAGAGAGAGGTTTTCATTAGGAGAAAGAGGTTTTCATTAGGTGAAGAGCTTCTGGAGTTCTAGAACATTCTATAATTTGGTGTAGGTGGTGATCATATAGTCATAGACTTTCCAACTATTTACTGAACCGAATACATAGGCTTTGCTTACTTTTCTTCATGTACGTTACATATCACTATAAAAATATTAAATGAATGAAAAAAGAACAAATGAGCAACCTGCATTAGAATTGAGAACATGTGAATGATGTGATAGGAGGGAAACCTACGGAAGTGGTGTCTTGGAAGGTAAGTACAGAAAACATGTCAAGGAAGATGAACCAAGAACTGTGTCACATGCTGTTGATAAGTCATTTAATGCAGAGACTGAGTGCTGACATCTGGATTCAACAGTGTAGATAACGTTGAAAACTTAGATGTAATTGCTTTTTGAGAAGTAGGGGCAAAACCTGATTTGAGTGGGTTGAGAAGAGACAGTAGGAGAAAAATCAGAGAGAGCCATTAGTTAGCCAGGGCTGCCAAACAAAGTACCACAAACAGTGATTAAAACAATAGAAATGTTTCTCACGGTTCTGGAGGGCTGGAAGTCTGAGACCAGGATGTCAGCAAGGGACTTCCCTGGTGGTCCAGTGGTTAGGAACCTGCTTTCTGGGAAAGGGTGGGCTGTGTTGAGAAAGCAGCTATCATATGTAAATTAGATAGCTAGTGGAAAGCTGCTATGTAACACAGGGAGCCCAGCGTGTCACTCTCTGATGACCTACAGGGATAAGATGCAGGGAGAGGAGGGAGACTCCAGAGGGAGGGGTTGTATATGTATATGTATATGTGTGCTAAGTCGCTTCAGTTGTGTCCAACTCTGCAACCCCATCGACAGCAGCCCACCAGGCTCCCCTGTCCCTGGGATTCTCCAGGCAAGAACACCGGAGTGGGTTGCCATTTCCTTCTCTGTGCCTACCCTGAACCTGCACCCACGCAGTCAACCATGCTCAGTCGCTACGTCATATGTGTATGTATATGTGGATATAAATATACACACACATATATGTATGTATATTTATAATTATGACAGATTTCCATTGTATGGCAGAAACCAACACAACATTGTAAAGACATTTCCTCCAGTTAAAATAAAAAGGAAGCCCTGGTTGGGGGACATAGGTTTGACACAGGGGACATGGGTTTGGGGACACAGGTTGGATCCCCGGTCAGAGAGCTAAGATCCCACATGCTGAGCCATGTGCCACGGCTAGAGAGAAGTCGCATGGGAGTGGTTTCTTATGGAGTCCACGAGAGAGAATCTGTTTCTCACCTCTCTCCTAGCATCTGGGCTTTGCTGGCAATCTCTGGCATTACCCTGATCTCTGCCTTCCTTATTCAGTGGCATTCTCCCTATGTGTGTGCTTCTGTGTCTGAATGTCCCCTTTTTATACGAACACCAGTCATGTTGGATCAGGGGCCCATCTGCTCCAACATGGCAGCTTCCCAGGTGGCGCAGTGGCCAAAGAATCTGTCTGCTGATGCAGGACGTGTGCGTTCAGTCCCTGGGTGGGAAGATCCCTGGAGAAGAAAATGGCAACTCACTCCA
Organism: Neotragus pygmaeus; assembly: GCA_006410875.1. Classification (NCBI taxonomy): domain Eukaryota; kingdom Metazoa; phylum Chordata; class Mammalia; order Artiodactyla; family Bovidae; genus Neotragus; species Neotragus pygmaeus. The sequence goes on from SJYV01019323.1 coordinate 436,395, forward strand.
GTATTTTTGCCTGGAGAATTCCATAGGAGCCTGGGAGGCTATAGTCCTTGGGGTCTCAAAGAGTCAGACATGACGTAGGGACTGAGCATGCATGCACTTCTCCAGGAGTTAATTGCATCTGCAAAGACCCTATTTCCATAAAAGATTCATTCCAAGGTAGTGAGGGTTAAGATGTGAGTTTTGGGGGAACACAAATCAGCCTATAACAGCAAGTAGAGGGAAAATGGGAAAAAGAGATGGAGTTTACTATAAGGATATATATATATGTATGTATGTATGTATGTATAAAGATGGGATAAAGAGGAGCTTGTATGTATGTTGGTTTCAATGACCCAGTAGAAAAGGGAAGAATTGGTGATTCAGGGTTAGGAGGGACAATTACTTGAGAGATGTCCTTGAATGGGTAAAAGGGTATAGGATTTATTGACTAAGCAGAAGCATGTACCTAAGAGAAGAGTTAGGACACCGTATCCATAGTGACGGGGAAAGGCAGNTCAATGACCTAGTAGAAAAGGGAAGAATTGGTGATTCAGGGTTAGGAGGGACAATTACTTGAGAGATGTCCTTGAATGGGTAAAAGGGTATAGGATTTATTGACTAAGCAGAAGCATGTACCTAAGAGAAGAGTTAGGACACCGTATCCATAGTGACGGGGAAAGGCAGGCAGACAGGCACAGATGGAGTGGACTGTTTAACAGGGCAGTGGGCTCGTGTGGAAGGTCTTCTGTTTGCTTCTATTTGTCAGGGAATGGAAGCAAGACCATCAAGGAGGGAGAGGAAGTGGCGGATGGTTGTCAGGGGAGGAGAAGGTGTAAAATGATCCTAGAGGATAATGAAGTATAGAAGTGTAGTACGATTGCTGGGGTGCACTCAGGACTGGCTTTAGATTACAGCTGTGATAGAGTACAGTTAGTTTGCTTCTGATTGGTCTCTAACTGTGGTTGACTGTGTGGGTGCAGGTTCAGGGTAGGCACAGAGCTGGACTCAACTAGGGGTTATTTTTGTCACGTGAATAATAAAGAGTAAGAGAGGTGAAGGAGTTGAGGGAATTTGCAAGTGAGTGATGATAAGATGGGCCAGTGAATCCAAGCTTGGAGAGGGAGAAAGCAAGGACATAAAGGTGTTAGTGACAGTGACAGTGGAAAGGGACCAGTGTAGTAGTGGGGTTAAAAGGTTCTGGGATATGAGGGACTAATATATACTTCCCAAAATATACTTTAAGATCACATCCCTTCTCTGTTCAAAATCCCCAGTGAGGATGCATCCTAATGGTAGAAGGTCTTCCCATGGCCCATCAGGGTACCCTTCAAGATCTGCTTCCCCACCCTCTTTTGACATCTCTAGCCTTTTTTTTGGGGTGCGGTGGGGAGGGTTTCCCTGATGGCTCAGATGGTAAAGAATCCACTTGCCATGCGGGAGACCTGGGTTAGATCCCTGGGTTGGGAAGGTCCCCTGGAGGAGGGCACAGCAACCCACTCCAGTATTCTTGCCTGGAGAGTCCCCATGGACAGAGGAGCCTGGACCCCCATGGGGTCCATGGAGTTGCAAAGACTGAGGTTCTGAGCACAGCACACACAGCCTTTTTTTTTTTAAATTGCGCTCCCCATCAGCCCTCTTCAAACCACACCGGTCTACTCACTCTTCCTTGAACACCCCAGATGAGCTTCCATCTTGGGTCCTTTGTTTTTGCTGCTGCCTCTTTGAAGAACGCTCTTCTTCTACATATCTGCTTAGCTCAGTCCCACCACACTCAGGTCTTTGCTCAGTGTGTGTGAAACTTGCTCAGTCGTGTCAGACTCTTTGCAGCTCCATGGACTGTAGCCCGCCAGGCTCCTCTGCCCATGGAATACTCCAGGCAAGAATACTGGAGTGGGTTGCCATTCCTTCCTCCAAGGAATCTTCCTGTACCAGGGATTGAACCTGCAACTCCTGCATGGCAGGCAGATTCTTTCCTGTTTGAGCCACCAGGGAAGCCCAAATCTTTGCTCAAAGCATCTTTATATGTGTGTGTGTACATGGCTAACCGTGGCCACTTTTTGACAACCTTAACTTCTCCAGTACTCCCTAATTCCTTTTCCTGCTTTATTTTTCCTTACAGCGTTTATCACAGACTAATATAGTATGTTTTGTTTACCGTCTTCTGTCAACCTCATGTAAGTTTCATGAGGCCAGAGAGTTTTGCTCATCTTCATCAGTTCTACATCACCCACATCTTGAACAGACCCTGGTACATAGTAATCTGTTGAATGAGAAAATGAAATACAGGGAATGATGAACAGAGTATAAGGCGTCTTAAAGATTCCTATTCTCTGTTACTATTTTTAAGCTTGCCATTTATTTCTTTAAACTAGGAAGCATACTTGCTTTAGAATCTGTGCCTGATAATTATCAGAATTATTCGTAGTCTTTCTCTACTCTAGTTAAAAAAAATTTTTTTTTATTGTTTCCCACTTATAGTTATGGAGACTGTTAGACAAAGTCTAGGGTAGGGCTTGAGAACATATGGTAGGTGGTAAAGGACAAATCAGTGGAAAAGAANTTATCAGAATTATTCGTAGTCTTTCTCTACTCTAGTTAAAAAAAATTTTTTTTTATTGTTTCCCACTTATAGTTATGGAGACTGTTAGACAAAGTCTAGGGTAGGGCTTGAGAACATATGGTAGGTGGTAAAGGACAAATCAGTGGAAAAGAAAAGATCAAGCACCTGAGAGATTGGAGAGATTTACTCCCCAGAACTTTGAAATCACTGGAAATTATAGTGAATAGTGTTAGAGAGAGTAACAAGAAATGAGAGAAAATTCAAGGGTGACAAAATCTGATGACGGTAATAGGAAAGAATGCCATGTTTTTTAATGGTGTGAGCCTCAAGGCTGGGTTTTTAGGAAAGAGAAAGGGAAATAGGTTTAGAATCTGTAAGAAACAAGAGTCCTACCCCATCCTCAGGCTCTGTGGTATGCAGCACAGAGTTGAGAAAATGACAAGCACTTGAGAGGCTTGCAGGGGAAGCCAGGTCCTCGGGGAGAACCATGTTTCAGTAACACAGAAAAATAAAGGGAACACTTAGAGAAAAGGTGACTGCAATGGGGATTCTGCAGATGATGCATTGCGATTGTATAGGTCATAGAGGAAAAGGGGTAGAATTGCGATTAAACAGTTATGGGGAGAGTCTGGGCAGTGAGGAGTCTGAGCATCTTGGACTTTCTACAGTGACAAGAAAAATGGCAAAAGGCATCAGCTCTGCTGGAATCAAGGCAGACTGGTGAAGCGTCGGGGGCTGGAGGATGGGGGAGGAAGGGAGAGGTGGTGGGATCCGTCTGGGACTGTTGTGTATGTGCTGGGATTTCCTCTCCTCTCTTGCCAGTGGTAGTGGGGAAGCTGGGGAGGAGTGGCCTTGGCTGGAGAAGGTAGAGTCAGAATAAATATTTTCTCCTTTTCTATTAGTTTTCTAGGGCCTCTGTAAGAAAATCCCATAGACAGGGTAGCTTAAATGGAGCACTGTATTTTCTCGTGGTTCTGGAGGCTGAGAGTCCAAGATCAAGATAGCAGCAGGGTGGATTTGTCTTGAGTTCTCTCCCTCCTTGGCTCACAGATGGCTGTCTTCTTGCTGTGTAGTTACATGTTCAGCCCTTGGCCTGTGCGTGTCTGTGTCCTAATCTCTTCTCATGGGGACCCCAGAATATCGGGTCAGGGCCCATATGACCTCATTTTGTCCTAAGTACCTCTTTAAAGTCCCCTTCTCTGAATACAGTCACATTCACAAGGCCTGAATGTGAATATAGTCACATTCATAGGAACTGGGGATTAGGACTCCAGTACCGAAGGGTGAATGAATTTGGGGGTGGGGGGAACAACCATATTTCAGACCCAAATACCCTTTCATTCTGGAATAAATACAACAGCGTTCTAGGGGACTGTTTTGAGGTCATTACTATTATTACTCCCTATGGAGAGAAAGTTAATTGTTCACCCTTGCTCAAGGTCACATTGCCAGGGAAGATTGTGAAACTCNCCTGGTGGGCTGCCGTCTATGGGGTCATGCAGAGTCGGACACGACTGAAGTGACTTAGCAGCAGCAGCAAGAATATGACCCTTGAACTTAGAAATGAGAGCTTTAACTGTTATAGATAAAGAAAATCCCCAAAGTGGGAATAAAGTGAAATTTTTTCATAGAGGAGGTCAGGACATCCTGATTTGGGCTGAGTTTTCCATGTGCATGGTGTAGGTTAGGGAGATTGAGCATCCAAGTGGATGGTGAAGTTGTCCAGGATAACCAGATTATTCTGGATATGCAAATAATTAGGCTCCAACAAGGGGATAGGTAAAGGGCAGGGCTGATTGGAACTGGGGGCCTGGGAGGAGGGGATTTTGCTTGTAATGGAAGAGGAATCGTCAGAGTAGGCAAAGGAGCAGGAAGAGAACAATAATTCACTCTACTTACATCTGCAACAATCCTTCTGTAGCCCTGCAACCAAACTGTGAAATATGCCCTGAAATAAGCAGAGCTGCTGGAAGAGCATCCCTTCTTTAGGATGGGACAATGGAGAAGGCTGCATTGGTCAGGAATAACCAAGTGAAGGTGGTTTGGGAACCACTAAGGAAAAAGAATGAAAGTAAAGTAGGTTGGCTAGAATGACATATGAACTCCAAAGGGTGCTTGAGAAAGAATCTGGGTGAGATTTGGAGCTGTAGAGGGATGGGGGTAGAGTGAGAGAGGCTGGGAATAAATGACCGAACACCCTGAGCTATTATTATCTTTATAATCCTAAGCATGATAGATGTAAGGTAAGAGGGAAAAGAAGGCCCACTTACTTGGTCCTTGAGTCCCTCTCCCTGGAGGATGAACCCATGGTTAGGACAGAAGCAGAAGGGGAAAGAGACAGTTGCTCTTTGGAGCCTCTTAGCAAGGGCTTCAGTGAGAATATGGGACAGACAAATCTTTCTTTGCATCAGATGGGAGAGTAAGTGTAAATGAAGTTCGTTCTTTTTGCTCAAAGTCGCCTCAACTTATCATGAGGACTGTAGTGTATAAAAGACACTTNGCTTCAGTGAGAATATGGGACAGACAAATCTTTCTTTGCATCAGATGGGAGAGTAAGTGTAAATGAAGTTCGTTCTTTTTGCTCAAAGTCGCCTCAACTTATCATGAGGACTGTAGTGTATAAAAGACACTTCGGAAAAACCCCAAACATTAAAAAAAAAAAGTAAATCTAATTTGTTGAGGTGTTTCTGCATGCTTGGAGATAAATCACGTTATTGTATTTTATCAGCAGATGGGTGGGCAGTTGAACAGTGTGAAACTGGCAGCAAAAAGGAAAAGGTTCCTGGTATCTATGAAGAAGCCATTATTTTATGCAGGCTTCTGGACAGTGTCGGTCAAGTCTGTGCAGAGAAACACGGGGCAGTTACGCGAATTGAAACAGTTTGGTGGGGAGCGTTCACACAGGGTGAGAGGGAGGATGGCAAGGGGGGAGGGAGGTTGAGGTGGGCAGGAGGTCGGGCATGTGGGGGATTCTGGTTCTTAGGGCAGACACTGGCCTGGATGCAAGTGCTGGCCTGTGGAGGGACGCAAAGCGTGAGGGTCAACACGGTGCCTCTTCATTTAACTTTATTTATTTTTAATTGGAGTATAATTGCTTTACAGTGTTGTATTACTTTTGCTGTATGACAAAGTGGACCATCTACAAGTATACATAGATCCTGCCCCTCCTGAGCCTCCCTCCCACCCGCCTCTCCTTCCTACCCTTCTAGGTCATCACAGAGCCCCGAACTGAGCTCCGTGTGCTCTACAGCAGCTGCCCACTAGCTCTCTTGCCCATGGCCATGTGTATATGTCAGCGTGATGTCCCCAGTTCGTCCCACCCTCCTCTTCCCCTACTGTGCCCTGGTGCCTCTTCTTGAAACAGGCTCTGCAGCTACACTGCCTCATTCCCATCCTGGATCTAGCACTTAACGACCTCAGTTGATCTTGGCTCCCTCCTGTGTAAAATACAGCTCATCATTTTAGTGACCGCATGTGATTGTTATGAGGATAACGTAAGATTAGTTAGGAGAAGTCCTTAGAACAGTGTCTGATACTCAGCCCGAGTATATTGTTACCAGTATGGCCATCTGCCTTTTATGTGCTTTATAGCTGTCCAGGATCCTAACAGTCTGGTTCCACCTTGTGTCGTCTAGTGAGAGAGAATTAAGTCAGCAGTTTTTTCTACCACCAAGTCACAGTCACACAGACACCAGCATGCTAGTGGAAAAGAAATACCAAATTCCTACATGGAGAGTTCAGGTCGTTGAGATAACTCTGGCGTTGCCTAGGTTTTCACTCTGCATTGGGATGCGAGGGCTTGGTTCCCATACAGCAATGTCTCTGATGTATAAAGTCCCAAATGGGAGTCGTATAACTGAGATACAGCTTCAGCTCTGCTGTAGCTGAGCTGGGTGCCCTTGGCCCAGTGGCAGGCACAGGGGGCAGAGAGGAGCCTGGCATGAGAAGCACACAGAGCCCCTGCGGGGGAGGTCAAACAGTGTTCTTTGGTACTGCCAAAGGTCCTGTGCAGCTTCTCATATTGCTCGTCCAAACATTTCCACAATTATGTTTATGCCTTTCTCTTGTCCATTAGAGTATTAGCTCCTCAAATATGAATAATGGTAATATTAACATATATTCAGGTATCTCTTTGATTCTAGTATCTTTTAGATCCTCCAGTATCTGGCACATGGTAGGCTTCTATCAAATGTTCAGTAGATGACTAGATACAAGAATAAATGACCTTTTTTTTTTTTTTTTTTTTTAAAATCAAGCAGTTAGGGACTTTGAGCAAATTCTTGGTCTTTCTGAGTCTAACCTGCTCATAATATCTGGCACATAACTAGTTCCTCAACTGATTTCGTTTAACTGAAATGTCCCGCTTCACCAGCTGAAAGGTACAAAATAGGTTATGATGTATGATTATTCCCAGTTCTCTATCTCACAAATGGTACCACCAATCCATCTACTTGCTCAACATAAAAATGCTGGAGTCATCATGGATTCTTTAGTTTCCCTCTCACCCAGCATCCGAGAGCAAACCCTCTAAGTCCTGTGTGAGTCTGAATCTTTCTCTCTGTGTCCACTACCTCAACTCTTGTCCAAGCCACACTCATCTTATGCATGGATTATTGCAGTTGTCTATTAAATAATCTCTGTCCCTTCACTCTTCTGTGTCCATTCCTTTTTGGTCTTATGGATCCCAGCCACCCTCAACCCCTTCTAGGAAAATGACAATGGAATGTTGCGATGACCTGTTCAGTTGAAAGACTGGGGGTGGGGGAAGAAAAGGAAAGACGTTTGTGTGTGTGCGTGTGTGTGTGTGTGTGTGTGTTTGGGGGAACTTAGAGTGTTAGAAGGCAAAGAATCTTACGAAAAGAAAGTTCCTATAACAGGCAGCAAGAGAAGGAATCCACAAATGGGAGCAGGCAGTCCTTGGGAAAGGGACAATTACTTGAGCAGGAGAAATGAGCTCCAGAGGTGAGCTCAGCCTGGATGGGTCCATCATGATGTGCTCTGAGTGGGCTGCAGAGGCCACTCTGCTGGAACCACCCTGCCCATTCATCAGGCTCCATGTGTTCAACTGAGCAACTAATACTAAACATTTTCTGGCTATTGGCTCTCTTCTCCCACCCTCTTGATGGACATTAAGGGCATGATAATAAATTTATATTAAACACATTCAGCCTCAAAAAGAAATGCAGTCAAGTCCTTGACCCTTTTTCCCTCCTGGGAAATTCATGCATCCTTGACATATTTACCTGCTGTCTTCCCAGCAAGCCCTGAATTCTGTTTGTGGCAGTGGTGGGGGGGGACCTTGTTGAACCTGAACCTTGCACTTTATGGGCAATTCCTGCCTCTATTATATGAGAATCTAGTGCAGGGCTGCCCAGGGAGAAGACTCATGAGAGATTATTGGATATTTGAATACCCATCAGTGATCTGTTTTGAGATCTTGAAGAAGTGTGATCTCTTTATTTGCAGTCCCATTGCTGTGAGATGATCAGGACTGAATTTCTACAGTTTCACATTGTGCTGTTGTACACAGATTTCAAAAATCCTTCCAACTGGATATAATATGTCAGCCCTGATCCTCTTACACTGGAAGTGAAACACAAAGAAAAGCTAAATGGGATTCCCTGGTTGCAGACCTCAGCTTAGTGTGGGTAAGACTCTGGCCAAACATGAACTTCCAGTTTGCAGAGTATATTTAATTGAGAACTGTGCTTTATTTTGTTCCCTGAACTAAATTGGCATCTGTACGAATAAAAAATATGAAAGCTTGTAGCTGCAGGCTTAGGAGAATGCCAGAAAGAAGGAAAGAGAGGTTGTGTTTATAAAACCACAGGGCTGGAGCTATTCTTTCCCTGTATGATCGTTCTCCCGTTTCTTGGTCTTTCTTGGCTGGAATGCCAGGGCCGGTGATATTTGAGAGCCATCTGTACTGAGCCAAAAGGCCAGGGGCACGGCCTCTCCTGCCCTCATTTCTTGCTAATTTTACAAGCTCTAAATCAATCTACAAAATTTGTGTAGAGCCATAAGGAAGGGAATGGTTCATCCTTTCTCCTCTGGGTGACAGTGGTGTCTGCCCTCTCTTCCCTTGGCCTCTTGTCAGAACCTGAGAGCTCGAAGTGTAATACCATTGCAGTCTGTGCTTCTGGCATTTGGACCAGGCTCTACTGTTGAGTTGAAAGGCTTCAGCACCTGAGAACAATCTCAGGAATTAGGTAAAAAATAGTTCCCAGAGCATCTTTTCATGTGCCTCTTGACCATCTGTATGTCTTCCTTGGAGAAATGTCTGTTTAGGTCTTCTGCCCATTTTTTGATTGAGTTGTTTGTTTTTTTGATATTGAGCTGCATGAGCTATTTGTATATTTTGGAGATTAATCCCTTGTCAGTTGCTTTGTTTGCAAATTTTTTTTTTTCCCATTCTGAGGGCTTTTTCTTTTTGCCTAAAGTTTTCTTTGCTGTGCAAAAGCTTTTAAGCTTAATTAGGTCCCATTTGTTTATTTTTGTTTTTATTATTTTAGGAAGTAGGTCAAAAATGATCTTGCTGTGATTTATGTCAAAGAGTGTGTTCTTCCTTTTTCCTTCTAATAGTTCTGTAGTATCTGTAGTATCATTTAGGTCTTTAATCCATTTTGAGTTTATTTTAGTGTATGGTGTTAGGGAGTGTTCTAACTTCATTCTTTTACACAGAGTTGTTCTGTTTTCAACATCCCTAACTATTCCCTTCAGTTGCTCAGTCATGTCCAACTCTTTGTGACCCCATGAATGGCAGCGCGCCAGGCCTCCCTGTCCATCACCAATTTCTGGAGTTCACTCAGACTCACGTCCATCGAGTCAATGATGCCATCCAGCCATCTCATCCCCTGTCGTCCCCTTCTCCTCCTGTCCCCAATCCCTCCCAGCATCAGTCTTTTCCAGTGAGTCAGCTCTTCACATGAGGTGACCAAAGTGTTGGAGTTTCAGCTTCAACATCAGTCCTTCCAGTGAACACCCAGGACTGATCTCCTTTAGGATGGACTGGCTGGATCTCCTTGCTGTTCAAGGGAATCTCAAGAGTCTTCTCCAGCACCACAGTTCAAAAGCATCAATTCTTCAGTGCTCAGCCTTCTTCACAGTCCAACTCTCATATCCATACATGACCACTGGAAAAACCATAGCCTTGACTAGACGGACCTTTGNCTTTCTTATCTCTCCTTGCTATTCTTTGGAACTCTAGACAGCATATTAAAAAGCAGAGACATCACTTTGCTGACAAAGGCACATCTAGTTAGCGCTACGTTTTTTTCCAATAATCCTGTATGGGTTTGAGATTTAGTCAATAAAGAAGGTTGCTGCTGCTGCTGCTGCTAAGTCGCTTCAGTCGAGTCCAACTCTTAGCGACCCCATGGACTGCAGCCCACCAGGCTCCCCCGTCCCTGGGATTCTCCAGGCAAGAACACTGGAGTGGGTTGCCATTTCCTTCTCCAATGCATGAAAGTGAAAAGGGAAAGTGAAGTGGCTCAGTCATATCCAACTCTTAGCAACCCCATGGACTGCAGCCTACCAGGTTCCTCCATCCATGGGATTTTCCAGGCAAGAGTGCTGGAGTGGGGTGCCATTGCCTTCTCCAAAGAAGGTTGAGCACTGAAGAATTGATACTTTCAAACTGTGGTGTTGGAGAAGACTCTTGAGAGTCCTTTGAACAGTAAGGAGATCAAACCAGTCAATCCTAAAGGAAATCAATCCAGAATATTCACTGAATGGACTGATCTTAAGCTGAAGTTGAAGCTGAAGCTCCAATACTTTGGCCACCTCATGTGAAGAGCCAACTCATTGGAAAAGATCCTGATGCTAGAAAAATAGAGTTTAAGAGAAGAAAGGGGCTGCAGAGGATGAGATGATTGGATCACCGACTCAATGAACATGAGTTTCGGCAAACTCCAGGAGTTAGTAAAGGACAGGGAAGCCTGGTGAGCTACAGTTTATGGGGTTGCAAAGAATTGTGCATGAAACTGAACAACAACATCTTAGCTCCACCAGCATGGCATGATTTCCCATCACTGAGTGAATATGGACACACACTTGCCGATTACAGTATATTTTTGAGCCTCATGAGGTAAGAAACTCGTGATATCTCACCTACTTTTGTAACTCAAATATTGTAGCCAGAACATCATGTTAAGAAGACACACATATCTGTTGAATGAAGTCATGTGTATCCTTTGCTCTCTCTTCTGTGTCAGGAAAACAAATTGTTGTGTGACTCTGATGAGAATCCTTAACCTTTTCAGGTCTTTGTTTCTTTGTCTATATTGGGATAAACTTTAACCATCTTTCTGACTCAAATTTTTCATTAACTCAGGCTTAACTATGTTTAGCAAGATGACATCTTGATAAAAGGGTTCACACGTTTGTTCTCCTCCCCAAATCTCCTAACACATTCTATTGTCCACAAATCTTCTCACTCCCTGAGTGTTACTAATGAGCAAAGGAATATCTAACTGAAAAAAAAAAATGAATATATTCACCGTTTGAATTTTTTCAGATATAAAGATGTAAATGTTGACAAAAAGTTCATGAGTTTATTGTTTTTCCAAAATAACGACAGTGTACTTTCTCATAGTCGTGACAGAATAGCTAACATTAGGTGAGCCCTCCTGCTATCAAATAAGAAAACTGAATGGTTTTGAGGCACTGGGGAGCAGGCGCAGTCTGGGGTTCTCTGTGGGAACCTATAGCTGAGGACTGGTCTGAATATACTCAAGGTGAAGTTTACGTTCCAGCTTCAACTATGGGGTTGAGAGCAGGATAGAACTATGAGGTTAAGCAGTGCGGAGAGACATGGGTTTGCAGACCAGTCAGAGTGAAGCAAACTCAAGGCCTTCCAGCCTCCTGCTGAGGCAGGAGAAAGACCGAGACACAGAGCTAAAGACTGTGACTTAGCTGAAGGCCTTCTCTCGGCCCATGTTAACAAAATAGTAATACAAAGTTAAGCATAACAGACGTCACAGGAAAGACATTTTGGAGATTTAGTCAGGTCAAGTTAGACAGACTTGGTAAATACCTCACCTTTCCATTTATCTATTCACATAAAACATAAAACCAAGTCTAAAATCTTCACAGTAACCGTCAACAACTAACTGTATTGTATAAATGAGGTCTTTACCATTCAACTCTCTCCAGAGAAATGTAGCAAAGAGACTTTACAGTATATCATCCTCAATAAAAAATGACTTGTCATGTATAGAAATCTAAAAATGTGACCCATAGTCAAGAAAAATGTCAAACTATAGAAATATACCTTCAGTTCAGTTCAGTTCAGTCGCTCAGTCGTGTCTGACTCTTTGCGACCCCGTGAATTGCAGCACGCCAGGCCTCCCTGTCCATCACCATTTCTCGGAGTTCACTTAGACTCGCGTCCATCGAGTCCGTGATGCCATCCACCCATCTCATCCTCGGTNTCTCTGTCATCCCCTTCTCCTCCTGCCTTCAATCTTTCCCAGCATCAGGGTCTTTTCAAATGAGCTGGCTCTTTGCATCAGGTGGCCAAAGTATTGGATCAGGATCAGTTCTTCCAATTAATATTCAGGACTGATTTCCTTTAGGATTGACTGGTTTTATCTCCTTTATCTAAGGGGCCCTCAAGAGTCTTCTCCAACACCATAATTTGAAAACTTCAGTGCTCATCCTTCCTGATGGTCCAACTGTCACATACTTACATGACTACTGGAAAAACCATAAGTTTGACTGTCTGGACCTTTGTTGGCAAAGTGATGTCTCTCCTTTTTAATACTCTGTGTAGGTTGGTCATAGCTTTTCTTCCAAGGCAAGTGTCTTTTAATTTCATGGCTGCAGTCACCATCCACAGTGATTTTGGAGCCAAAGAAAATAAAGTCTGTCACTGTTTCCACTGTTTCCCCATCTATTTGCCATGAAATGATGGGATTGGATGCCATGATCTTAGATTTTTGAGTGTTGAGTTTTAAGCCAACTTTTTCACTCTCTTCTTTCACCTTCTTCAGGAGACTCTCTAGTTCCTCTTCACTTTCTGCAGCAAGAGTGGTGTCATCTGCATATTTGAGATTATTGATACTTCTCTTGGCATTCTTGATTCCAGCTTGAGNATTTTTGAGTGTTGAGTTTTAAGCCAACTTTTTCACTCTCTTCTTTCACCTTCTTCAGGAGACTCTCTAGTTCCTCTTCACTTTCTGCAGCAAGAGTGGTGTCATCTGCATATTTGAGATTATTGATACTTCTCTTGGCATTCTTGATTCCAGCTTGAGCTTCATCCAGCCCAGCATTTTGCTTGATGTACTCTGCATACAGGTTAAATAAGCAGAGTGACAATATACAGCCTTGAGGTACTCCTTTCACAATTTTGAACCAGTCTGTTGTTCCATGTCCAGTTCTAACTGTTGTTTTGTGACCTGCACACAGGTATCTCAGGAGGCAGGTAAGATGGTCTGGTGTTCCCATCTCTGAGTTTTCCACAGTGTTTGTTGTGATCCACATAGTGTGAAGCTTTAGTGTAGTCAATGAGGCAGAAGTAGATACTTTTCTGTAATTTCCTTGCTTTTTTATGATCCAATGGATGTTGGCAGTTTGATCTCTGGTTCCTCTGCCTTTTCTAAATCCAGCTTGTAAATGGAAATTCTTGGACGCTTCATTTTCTTCTGGAAATTCTTGGTTCACTGTTGAAGCCTAGCTTGAAGGATTTTGAGCATTACCTTGCTAGCATGTGAAATGAGTTCAACTGTGCAGTGGTCTGAACATTCTTTGACATTGCCTTTCTTTGGAATTGGAGTGAAAACTGACCTTTTCCATTTCTATGGCCACTGTTGAGTCAGTATACACATAGCTGATTCACTTGGTATACAGCAAAAACTAGTACAATACTTTAAGACAATACCCCAATAAAAAAAAGTACTTTCCAGAATTTTGTGCTTAGCGTAGTAACTGAAGGACTATAGTTTTCCTGACTTGCTAGCAAATAGAATTGCTTGGATGCTTGAATTTCAGAATCAGTAGTGATTTGGAGGTCATTTCATCTGACTTTGTAGAAGAAAGTACACCAGTTGTAGAGATCTCTCCTCTTTTGCAAACTGGTGTCACTTCTCAGGCTTTAAATCTGAAAAAAAAAAAAAAAATCCACAGTAAGGCAAGACTTTGTGCTTGGCGTTCTTTCTTTCCCAGAAACCTCAGTGCTACAATAGATGCAGGTAGTGAGGGAAATCTGCCTTTCCTCCCCAGCATGCAAGAAACTGCCAGGGAAATATGCCGGTTCCATCATGCCCCGCTGAACTGTATTTTTTTAAGCTAATATGCTTTTCTGCAGCTCTCCACCTCAAAGGCCAATAGGGATTCCCGGAGATGAAGCTGAACGCTGACATCCACCTGCAGAGGAGGGAGAACTCTTTGATATTCATGTGCTGTGGCTCTTCTCCCTAGCAGAGCTCCCTGGCAGCCCTTCCCAGCAGGGCTCAGGATTGTTTGGAGGCTACATGCTTTTGTTCTGTAAACAGGAGGAGGCATGAGGAAACTGCTTGCCCAGATGTGAATCAAGCCTCCTCCTCCGATCCTTAGACCCTGCTCCATCTGTGACCTAATTACCCCTTCCTTTCTCACATGTGGCACACCATGTGTGGAGGAAGCCAGGCTGAGACCCGCAAAGGGAGCCTGCAGGTCATGGGCAGTTGGGCCAGCCTTCCTCTCCTTCCCCCTTTCCTCTCCCCATCCCCATCTTTTCTCTTTTCACCACTGCATTTAAAAAGTCAGTGCAGTGTGAACACTGGGGAGCCAGACATCTTTAAAACATGCCCTGTGTAAGTCATCACTGTCTGTAGTCCTGATGCAGGGAGGACACGAGGCAGAAGTGATTGCCTGCTCTTAGAGCCCAGTCCTAGGAGGCTGCAGGCGAAGGGGAAAAGGGCTCTCGTGCGTGCTGGCAAGGGCAGACAAATGGCAGTTGCATTTGTTGAGCTGTGGGGCTGATCCCAGCAGCTGTTTAGACCCTCAGAGGGCTGTTGAGGATATGCCAGAACCTCCAGTCAAGCAGTTCTGCTACGGCTGCTAGCTTTTTAAAAGCTGCCTGCCTGCTTGCCTTACATTTATTTCTATGGTGTTTTAACAATTAGGAAGACCTTCGGTGTACATGACTACAGGTCATCTCACGGTAACCCATGAGAGGTGTGGATTACAGTTCGCCACTGTTTTACAGGCCAGAAAAGAGAATCTCAGAAAGGATAAGTGCCATGCCCACAAGCAAACTCAGGAAGTTGCAAGAAGCCACACTGCTTGTGGTCTGGCTGGTCTTCCTGCCGTGCTCACATTTCACCATCCTCTGTCATATTTCTAAAGCCTAAAGCCGCGGTCTTGAACTTGAGCATGTATCAGAAGGACCCAGAAAGCTTGTTCAAGCACTTTTCGCTGGTAGCCACCTCCAGGCTTCCTGAGGGCTGGGAGGGGTCTGAAGGTCTGCATTTCTAAGAAGGTCCCAGGTTATGCTGATGCCAGTCCAGCAACTACACTTTGAGAACCGCTGATGGCTAGAAAATCACCCTTCTGTAGTGTAAACCCATAGTTTGCTCATTTGGGGAGACCTATTTCCATGTCCATAAAGCAGTTGTAAGCTTCCCAAGTGGCTCAGTAGTAAAGAATCCTCCTGTCAAGCAGGAGACGTGGGTTTGATCCCTGGGTCAGGAAGATCCCCTGGAGAAGGAACTGGCAATCTGCTCCAGTATTCTTGCCTGGGAAATCCTAGGGACAGAGGAGCCTGGCGGGCTACAGTCTTGGGGTAGCAAAGAGTCAGACATGATTTAGTAACTAACCCACCACCAAAGCAATGTAGTGTCACTGTATGTTAGGCAAGGGTGTGGGGGGTCTGGCATAGGATAGGAAGCGCCTGTGGAGGTTTACAGAGAGGACGTGTGGTCACCAGGGGCTAAGGATGGGGAGAAGGGGTAGTTAGGGAGTTTAAGATGGTCATGTACTCACTGCTATATTTAAAGTGGATAGCCAACAAGGACTTATGTATAGGACAGGGAACTCAATGCTCAATGTGGTGTGGCTGTCTGGATGGGAGGGGAGTTTGGGGAGAATGGATACATGTATACATGTGGCTGAGGCCCTTCCTTGTGCGCCTGCAACTATCACAACATTGTTGCTTGACTCCAGTATAAAATAAAAATAGTTAAAGAAACCACCTGTGGAAGCTGAACTGCTCATGAGTACCTTCTCTCTCCATTCAGTCTGCGCATTCCTCTCAAGCTTAGTAACCTCCAGAGGCATCATTTCCTCCAGGAGGCCATCCTGACCCTCACAGTTTGGGCTTCCCTGGAGGAAGATTCTGAGCAAGGATTTTGGTGCAATAGTTTATTTGGGAAGTTCTGAAAATGCTAATACAAGACAAGGTCTTTTCACCTCTGAAACAAAGCCCATTTCATTATAGGTGCATACATTAATTGATGGGGATGTTTGTGAATAAACTTATAAAGGCATAATGTATGCACATATATTTCACCTTATTCTTTTAGTATCTGGAAATAGCTTAACAGCCTGCATGTTATTTATTTTGCAGGTTAAGAAAGGAAAGAATCCTGTGAAAAGAAAATATAGCATACTTGGGGTGTGAGGGTGTGGGGACTCAAAGGATCACAGGCTGGGGATGGTGAGATGGGAAGACACATGGGGGATGGAAGACCAAGCCCAAGTCCTGACTCACTTGTTCAGTTATGCTTTCCTCCCCTGGACCTGGTCAGAGTTGCTGGGCCTATGATATGAATTGGGGAGACAAAGATAAAAATCATAGTCTGTCCATATGGTAGAGGAACTTCACAGACAGATGTGGTGAGATGCTAATTTTAAACTAACCAGTTCTCTTTCTCATTCCTATTCTCCTTTGGACCTTTCTCCTATTTAAGGAGCTAGGCTGGTCTATGCTCATCCACTCAGGCAAAGAATATGACAATAAAAGGAAGAGAAAAGAAAAGTCACTTTTTGGCTTCTGGTTTTAAAGTTCCATCTTTTATTGCAAACAGAAAGGGCTCATAGTTGAGGAAAAATATTGGGGAGACAAAATGAAGATCCTTCCTCCAACCTCCACCATCCTTTAGACTAGAAAAGGAATATTGTGACTGGGAAGAAGAGAGTTGGAGAAGTCATAATACCGATGTTGCTGGATCCTGGAGAGATGATACTGGAATCCTTCTAGTGGGTACAGTCCTGGGAAAGTGTCAGGACCTTCCAGAAGGAGACACTCACTGGGAAATTAGTATTATCACTATCGCATGCATTTGTGCCCAGTCACTTCGGTCGTGTCTGACTCTTTGCATTCCCTATGGAGTGTAGCCCTCTAAGCTCCTCAGCCCATGGGATTCTCCAGGCAAGAATACTGGAGTGGGGTGCCATGCCCTCCCCTAGGGGATCTTTCCAACCCAGGGGTGAGACTGGTGTCTCCTGTGTCTCCTGCATTGCTGGCTCTTTACCCACTGAGCCAAATGGGAAGCACCATTATCATTATTCAGATCAGTTCAGTCACTCAGTCATGTTTGACTCTGTGACCCCATGAATTGCAGCACGCCAGGCCTCCCTGTCCATCACCAACTCCCAGAGTTCACTCAAACTCATGTCCATCGAGTCAGTGATGCCATCCAGCCATCTCATCCTCTGTCATCCCCTTCTCCTCCTGCCCCCGATCCCTCCCAGCATCAGGGTGTTTTCCATTGAGCTAGCTCTTTGCATGAAGTGGCCAAAGTACTGGAGTTTCAGCTTTAGCATCAGTCCTTCCAATGAACACCCAGGACTGATCTCCTTTAGGATGGACAGATTGGATCTCCTTGCAGTTCAAGGGACTCTCAAGAGTCTTGTCCAACACCACAGTTCAAAAGCATCAATTCTTCTGTGCTCAGCTTTCTAGTCCAACTCTCACATCCATACATGACCACTGGAAAAACCATAGCCTTGACTAGACGGACCTTTGTTGGCAAAGTAGTCTCTCTACTTTTTAATATGCTGTCTAAGTTGGTCATAACTTTCCTTCCAAGGAGTAAGGATCTTTTAATTTCATGGCTGCAATCACCATCTGCAGTGATTTTGGAGCCCCCCAAAATAAAGTCTGACACTGTTTCCCCGTCTATTTGCCATGAAGTGATGGGACCCGATGCCATGATCTTTGTTTTCTGAATGTTGAACTTTAAGCCAACTTTTTCACTCTCCTCTTTCACTTTCATCAAGAGGCTTTTTAGCTCCTCTTCACTTTCTGCCATAAGGGTGGTGTCATCTGCGTATCTGAGGTGATTGATATTTCTCCCGGCAATCTTGATTCCAGCTTGTGCTTCTTCCAGTCCAGCAGTTCTCATGATGTACTCTGCATAGAAGTTAAATAAGCAGGGTGACAATATACAGCCTTGACGTACTCCTTTCCGTATTTGGAACCAGTCTGTTGTTCCATGTCCAGGTCTAACTGTTGCTTCCTGACCTGCATACAGGTTTCTCAAGAGGCAGGTCAGGTGGTCTGAATTTTCCACAGTTTATTGTGATCCATACACTCAAAGGTTTTGGCATAGTCAATAAAACAGAAACATGTTTTTCTGGAACTCTTTTGCTTTTTCGATGATCCAGTGGATGTTGGCAATTTGATCTCTGGTTCTTCTGCCTTTTCTAAAACCAGCTCGTTTAATACTAATCATTATTTCGTGCAGCATGCTCTCCGACCCACATGGGCAAAGAGTGTTCAAAGAAATTGATGCTTTTCTTTCTACTGATAGTGACAAAAAATTGCAAGTTAATAGGTGTTCTGACAGGTGTGACCCTTGCCACTGAAAAGTGTGAACTGCATAATTATATTTTCATGCTAACAAAGATTGAGAAGTGGTACTCTTTCATTTTCCCATTTTTGGTGGTGACTTCCACTAACCACCACCTGGCATTCTCTGGTGAGAAGTCATATAACGATGCTTCCATCTGTGAATTAGACATGATCTTGGGGGCAAACTATAGCCAATCACTGCTGTCAATACAACTGGAATAGAAATACTTATTTGATAGGAGAACTGGAAATGCAGAAGGGATTTTGGCAGTAAGATGGTTTTGTTTCCTTGTGCATAAAATGGCAGGGAGATAATGGAGAGAGGATCTTGGCCTGGAAAACATGGAGACAGACCTGGGGTAACCCAGGATCAATTCACTTGGACCAAAAATCTAGGTCCAGGCAGGAGGATGGACATCTCAACTCACATGCAGAGATGCCTTTAGAACCAGAGATTCCACTCTCATGAGCTGCTTTGGCACTGTACAAGTTCCCTAGAAATTATACCATCTTGAGCTGCAGTTGAGTTATACAAAAAGTAGAGAAAGTTACACTCACTTGATGTTTGAGTTTGTGGGCTGGGTTTCAAGCCTAATACACAGGTAAGTTACATTATGGAGCACAAGAGCCATGCAGACACGTGTCTGGTATAGCAGTAACTCGGATCCTCGGATGAGTCACCTTTCTGGAGGGTATATGGCTTGAACTAGGGATTGATAGGTAAATGTAGATTTCATGATACTTTCATTTTTTTAAAAACACAGTCTTGCCAATGCAGTTTTGTCAAATTCATTATTTTCCAGGACCACAGCTTGTGATCAGCGAGAAGTTACTAGAGATTCATTTCATACATAATATTATTCCCCCTTTTCTAATAATTCTATACATCTTTAAGGCCAAGATCAAGTCTGTCTTCTTCTCAAAAACCTAGTTGGTATGCCCAGAACATGGTAATCTTTCTGTTTCCCTTGACTGTTTAGAAAGATTGTCAGGTTTGCACGTTTTAATTCATTAGCACATGCATTATATAAACTTGATTTTGGATTGATTCATTTGAGTCATTCGTATTTTTCTGGATTGATCAAAACTGGATTTGGATGTTTCATTGAGTTGATGTTCTCAAAGCTGGGACCAGTCAAGGATCTACCTTTTTTTTTCTTTTGTTTTTAGTTTCTCCAATACATTGTACAGGAAATGCAGGGATCAAGACTATCCCCAAGAAAAAGACATGCAAAAAGGCAAAATGATTGTCTGAGGAGGCCTTACAAATAGCTGTGAATAGAAGAGAAATGAAAGGCAAAGGAGAAAAGGAAAGTTATACCCATTTGAATGAGAGTTCCAAAGAATAGCAAGAAGAGATAAGAAAGCCTTCCTCAGCATCAATGCAAAGAAATAGAGGAAAACAATAGAATGGGAAAGAATAGAGATCTCTTCAAGAAAATTAGAGATACCAAGGGAACATTTCATGCAAAGATGAGCACAATAAAGGAAGAAATGATATGGACCTAACAAAAGCAGAAGATATTAAGAAGAGGTGGCAAGAACACACAGAAGAATTATACAAAAAAGATCTTCATGACCCAGATAATCATGATGGTGTGATTACTCACCTAGAGCCAGACAGCCTGTAATGTGAAGTCAAGTGGGCCTTAGGAAGCATCACTATGAACAAAGCAAGTGGAGGTGATGGAATTCCAGTTGCTATTTCAAATCCTAAAAGCTGATGCTGTGGAAGTGCTGCACTCAGTATGCCAACAGATTTGGAAAACTCAGCAGTGGCCACAGGACTGGAAAAGGTCAGTTTTCATTGCAATCCCAAAGAAAGGCAATGCCAAAGAATGCTCAATTACTGCACAATTGCACTCATCTCACATGCTAGTAAAGTAATGCTCAAATTCTCCAAGCCAGGCTTCAAGAGTACATGAACCATGAACTTCCAGATGTTCAAGCCAGATTTGGAAAAGGCAGAGGAACCAGAGATCAAATTGCCAATATCCATTGGATCATTGAAAAAGCAAAAGAGTTCCAGAAAAATATCTACTTCTGCTTTATTGACTATGCCAAAGCCTTTGACTGTGTGGACCACAACAAGCTGTGGAAAATTCTTCAAGAGATGGGAATACCAGACCACCTGACCTCCCCCTTGAGAAATCTGTATGCAGGCCAGGAAGCAACAGTTAGAACTGGATGTGGAAAAATGGATTGGTTCAAAATTGGGAAAGGAACACGTCAAGGCTGTATATTGTCACCCAGCTTATTTAACTTATAGGCAGAGTATATCATGAGAAACGCTGGGCTGGAGGAAGCACAAGCTGGAATCAAGATTGCTGGGAGAAATGTCAATAACTTCAGATATGCAGATGACACCACCCTTATGGCAGAAAGTGAAGAGGAACTAAAAAGGCTCTTGATGAAAGTGAAAGTGGAGAGTGAAAAAGTTGGCTTAAAGCTCAACATACAGAAAGCTAAGATCATGGCATTCAGTCCCATCACTTCATGGCAAATAGATAGGGCAACAGTGGAAACAGTGACAGACTTTATTTTTTGGGACTCTAAAATCATTGCAGATGGTGATTGCAGCCATGAAATTAAAAGCCCCTTGTTCCTTGGAAGAAACATTATGACCAACCTAGACAGCATATTAAAAAGCACAAACATTACCAACAAAGGTCCATCTAGTCAAGGCTATGGATTTTCCAGTAATCATGTATGCATATGAGTGTTGGACTATAAAGAAAGCTGAGCGCTGAAGAATTGATGCTTTTGAATTGTGTTATTGGAGACCACTCTTGAGAGTCCCTTGGACAGCAAGGAGATCCAACCAGTCCATCCTAAAAGAGATCACTCCTGAATATTCATTGGAAGGACTGATGCTGATGCTGAGACTCCAGTACCTTGGCCACCTGATATGAAGAACTGACTCATTTGAAAAGACCTTGATGCTGGGAAAGATTGAAGGCAGGAGGAGAAGGGGATAACAGAAGATGAGATGGTTGGATGGCATCACTGACTCAATGGATATGAGTTTCATTAAACTCTGAAAGTTGGTGATGGATAGAGAGACCTGGCATGCTGCATGGGGTTGCAAAAAGTCAGACTCAAATGAGCAACTGAACTGAATTGAATGCTTACTAAGAACTTGGGTGTCTAGAAGCTGCTCTAAGAGCTATGGAGACATTCTTGTAACCCTGTTCAGTGCAGTTGAACTATTATTATAGTTTCATATTCTATGTCATATTGTCATAGTTTGTATTATCTCTATACACTTAGAATGAGTGAAGAACACAACTGAAGAAGATAGTCTGAGCTAGGACAATCAATAAAAGGACAAGATGCATATGGTCCTAATCAGAATAGAAGGAAAATGCCTGCTCTTTTATATGGTGGTAAAATTCCTATTGAGCGTAGCATTCATTGCTTTATTCCACACTCCACATACAGTGAGATGCACGTTGGTTTCAATTTTGTCTTGCAACTTGCTTGAATTAGGTAAGTTACTTAACCCCTATCGACTTCAGCTTCTCCATAATATTAATAACAGGATTGTTGTAAGAATTAAATAACACACTCTTTGTAGAGTGCTGCACTTCGAATAGGAGGCAGTCAATGAACAGTAACTATTATTATCGTCATTAATTTAATACTAATCATTATTATTTCACGCAGCATGCTCTCAGACCCACACTGACAAAGGCTGCTCAAATAAATTGATGCTTTCCTTTTAAATGATGGTGACAACAAGATTGCAAGCCAGTAGGTGTTCTGACAGGCATGATCCTCGCCTCTGAAAAACATAAAACGCATAATTATATCTTCATGCTAACAAAGATTGAGAAGTGGAACTCTTTCATTTTTCCATTTTTGGTGGTGAGCTCCACTGCTCCCCACCTAGCATCCTCTGGTGGAAGACTGCATAATGATGCTTCAGTCTATGCGTCAGAGTGAACCTCTGGGCAAGCCAAAACCAATCACTGCCGTCGAATGGAAACAACTGCCTGAAAAGTACCAATTTGAGCTGGTGTGTGGTTTTTGTTTTTCAAGCACAATGTAAGGAGGATCTAGGGTGAGAACAAAGAAAACAAGTTGGAATTTAAGATTCAACACAGTATTGAAAAAAGAAGAGGCGTAAAGGGGGTTATTTTACAATTTACTAAGATACAAGTCTCAGCAGCCAATGTTTCTTTAACCATAAAGCAATTCCTTTGTAAAAGACTCTGTGGAATATGCACTTTTCCTTATTTCATGTTGTTCATGGAGAAGGAAATGGCAACCCATTCCAGTGTTCTTGCCTGGAGAATCCCAGGGATGGGGAAGCCTGGTGGGGTGCCGTCTATGGGGTCGCACAGAGTTGGACACGACTGAAGCGACTTAGCAGCAGCAGCAGCAGCAGTTGTTCAATCGCTAAGCTGTGTCTGATGCTGCAGCCCATGGGGTTGCTTCCCTGGCCTTCACTGTCTCCTGGAGTTTGCTCAAACTCATGTCCATTAAGTCGGTGATGCCACCCAACCATCTCATCCTCTGTCATCCCCTTCTCCTCCTGTCCCCAATCTTTCCCAGCATCTGGCTCTTTGCATCAGGTGGACAAAGTATTGGAGCTTCAGCATCAGTCCTTCCAATGAAAGCTTATGTATGTTTTTAACCTGCTGCTGGGAAGTCATCCAATTTGCTTAGTGATAGCTCTCCTTACCAGAGTGTTTTAAAAAATATTTATCTGGCTCTGTTGGGTCTTAGTTGCAGCACTTGGGACCTTTGCTGAGTTATGTGGGGCCTTTCATTGTGACACCTGGACTCTTTAGATGTGGTGTGTGGGCTTAGTAGTTACAGCATGAGGGCTTAGTGGCCCCCTGGCATGTGAGATCTTAGTTCACTGATCAGGGATCTAACCCATGTCCCTGACATTGCAAAGCAATTTCTTAACCACTGAACTACAGGTAAGTCCCCTTACCAGAACTTTTTAATATCACACTTTCCCTAGTCTCTTTATAAAGTATGTGGCTGTTGTCCTCTATCTTGAATAAAGGTCTTATTATACTTCTTCTAAGGTTAACTGTTTCAATTTCTGTCTCATATCTTTTTTTTGGGGGAGGGGGGGAAATAGGCAGAATCTAAGTGGATCAACAGAATGATGCAATTTAAGTTAAAAGCTAAATAAGGCAGATGTAACAGAAGAATCAATTCTCACTCTTTTCCTCTTTCTCTGTATTTATGGATACATACACATATTATTGTACATAATTCCCACATTACTAGCTACAGCATTAAACTTAAAGCTGTAACCAAACTTAACTATCTCTATTCTTCACTTTGCAGTAAAACATGAAGAAGGGACAGGCTAATTAATTTGTCCCCTTAAAAATGTGGGTGACACCTTGGGAAGCTAGAATGGAGGCCGGGAACACAGAGCAGTGATGTGGCATCACATTCCAGAATAAAACACACCCTTGGAACCAGAAGGAGGTGACTTGATCATGCCTTCCAGACTCATCTCTTTACTCCCTTTCTTCCTGCCACACCAGACCTTTGCTGTTTCTCAAACACTTGGTGGGACGTCCCGTTTTACTGCTTCCTTGGTTTTGTGATTTCCTTTCCTGAACTGTTTTTCCTACCTTCTGCACCTGGAGGAAAAGAGTCCTTCTCCATGCTGTGATACAGAGAACATTTTGTTTTCTTGCAGGCAGAATGATGCTTCTCTTTTTTCTTTTTTTTTTGTTGGGTAAACATTTTGATTAGCAGCCTGGAGTGCAGGGAGAGATGCTCCCAGGGTCTACTACATAACCAGTTATGATTCCCTGAAGGGCTTTCTCAGGAGGCTCTCTACAAACCTAGGCCTCTCTCTATCTCTTTTTTTTTTGCTGAGTTGATGCACAAGCCGAGGCTGGGAACTGATGACTTGGGATGTTGGAGAGATTAGAGGGGTGCGAGGGGTGAGAGGGGAGTAATGATGCAGCTGGGACCTGGAGAAAAACTTGAGCAAGGAAAAGAAATATCTCACAGGGGTTTAAAAATTTGTGTTTAAAAAATTTGTGCATGATTTAACAGTGTCTCCATCTCTCCAACAAATCTTCAGTGAAAGTCACTGTGAATTGCTAATACAACTGGCCCTACTCTTGGACTGTGGGCAATACCTTTATATTAGGCTCAAGACTGAGCACTGAAGTCCCCTGTGGGAGGCTCACAACCTGTGAGTGACTTTAGGAGTGAAGGCCCATCTTCCAATGCCATCTCTTCCAGGCAGTCCTCCATGATAGCCCTATCGCGGAGTTGATGTTTGTCCTCTGAGTGTTGTAAGCACTTTATTCATCAGCAAGCAGAGCTCTGAGTCCATGATTTGGGGTTATTAATTCATGTGTTTGGCTCAACCACTAGACTATGAATTACTTGAAATCAGGGTGCTAGGCTTTTTTGATCCAGTATCCCTAGTATGGACTTGTATAGATCTAGAATTGGTGCCTAGTAAATGGTGGAAATGAGTTGTCTGGTCCATTTCTATGTATGGCATCTTCAGGTGTGATTGCTGTTGGTATGGCATCATCCTGATGTAGAGCATTAAAGGAAGCTGTTCTAGGCATCTTTCAGGCTTCCTTGCCGGGCCATCTGATGCAAGAATACTATTGGCTCAAGCTTTCCATAGTTTAACATTTTGCTTACAGGTTTAATAAGAATGTTCACCCTTCTCTGTAGAAGCTGGGAAGCTGTGTTTTTCTTAACTGCTGACCTTCTTTCAGCATTTGGGAATGTGACATCCACTTAGGCCAGAGGGTGTGCAGGCCAAAGAGTTGGGATTATAACCACGTCACCCTCTCTCTTGAAATAGTTTTGAGAAAGAATTCCTAAGCAAAATAACTACAAAGAATGTTTCAGGACACAACAGGAATGAATTGAAGAGAGAAATGAATATTTACCTATAAGCTGAGGACAAAGAAGGAGGGCAAGACTGTTTTTTTCAAACTTTTATTTTGTACTGGGGTATAGCTGATTAATAAGCTTCCCTGGTGGCTCAGATGGTAAAAAAATCTGCCTGCAGTGTGGGAGACCTGGGTTCAATCCCTGGGTTGGGAAGATCCCCTGGAGGAGGGCATGACAACCCACTCCAGTATTCTTGCCTGGAGAATTCTCAAGGACAGAGGAGCCCTAAGGGCTACAGTCCATGGAGTTGCAAAGAGGCAGACACAACTGAGTGACTGAACACACACATAGCTGATGAACAATGTTGTAATGGTTTCTGGTGGACAGCAAAGAGACTCACCCATACATGTNTCAAGGACAGAGGAGCCCTAAGGGCTACAGTCCATGGAGTTGCAAAGAGGCAGACACAACTGAGTGACTGAACACACACATAGCTGATGAACAATGTTGTAATGGTTTCTGGTGGACAGCAAAGAGACTCACCCATACATGTACACGAATCCATTCTCTCCCAAACTCCCCTCCCATCCAGGGTGCCACATAGCATTGAACAGAGTTCCCCATGCTATACAATAGGTCTTTGTTGATTATCCATTTTAAATATAGCAGAGTATAGACATCCATCCCAAACTCCCTAATTATTCCTCCCCCCTCTCCTCCCCCCTGCCCCCATAATCATAAGTCCATTCCTTTAAGTCTGTGAGTCTGTTTCTGTTTTGTAAATAAGGTCATTTGTATCATTCCTCTTTAGATTCTGCACATAAGGGATATCTCTTTCTCTGTCTGACTTGTTTCCCTCAGTATGACAGTCTCTGGGTCCTTTCATGTTGCTGCAAATGGCACTATTTCATTCTTGTAAATGACTTGGTAATATTCCATTGTATATATGTACCACATCTTCTTTATCCATTCCTCTGTTGATAGACATTTAGGNGACAGTCTCTGGGTCCTTTCATGTTGCTGCAAATGGCACTATTTCATTCTTGTAAATGACTTGGTAATATTCCATTGTATATATGTACCACATCTTCTTTATCCATTCCTCTGTTGATAGACATTTAGGTTCCTTCCATGTCTTGGCTATTGTAAACAGTGCGGTAATGAACACTGGGGTGAATGCATCCTTTCAAACCATGATTTTCTCCAGATGTATGCCTCAGAGTGGGAACGCAGAGTCCTATGGTAGCTCTAGTTTTATTTTTTTAAGGAACTTCCACACTGTTTTCCATAAAAACTGGGTATTTATTCTGTAGAATGGTACTTGCCACTTGATTGAAGGATGAAAAGTGTGTATGTGTGTTTGTGTGTGTGTGTGTCTGTGTGAAGGATGTGGGGGAGAATGTGTGTGAGAGGGAGTTTGCCAAGTTAACTTTTCTGATCTCCTCCTCTAAAAAATATCACCTTCTAGGGTGAGACTTTGGAGGGGGATTATAGTTGGTTCATGTTCAAGCATACGAAATAGCTTCCTGCATGGCTAATTTGGGAGTTCTCTGATTCCATAATTGTTCTATCACAGTTCTGTTCAGGACATGACCATGGAAGGGTGAAAGTGTTAGTACAACTGTTAGATTCTTGGCCTTTGGAACTAGAGAGATGAGTCATGTTATACCTGTGTTAACAGTTGCCTTCAGGTTAAAGAGCAAAGTTCTTCACACTTGTATCACAGTAGACAATTAGGTCAAGTGAGTACTTTATGGGGTTTGATATTAGGACAAACATTAATAATAAGTGTATTTTCCAGGTCCACATTTCAATTCTGTGACCTTGTGTAAGTTACTTAGCTTCCGGGAGTCTCTGTTTCCCTGTCTGTACAGTGTGGAAAATGGTACCTTTCATACGATCACTGTGGGATGACCTGAGCTAAAGTGTATAGTATAGAGAGACCGTGGTAAAGAGCAGAGATGATGGTGGTGGGTGTGGGTGATGGCAGCTGGGTCAGAGTCAGCTGTTTGCTACCTATTATCTTTATTTTGTTTCCTTCCCTTAGGAAAAGATGCCTGGTGCGTGTCAGGGTGACAGTGTGCCCAGCGTACATCACATTTGCCAGGCTCCCTTGAAGCTAGGTGTGAGCCTGTGAACATTTCTGGCCACCAGGCAAGCTGAAGTTTGTGGGCAGAAGATTTTGGAAGGCTCCTGAAAGGAGAGACAGCCCATTTGTCCTTCCCTGCTGGCTCCTTCCTGGTGCCTGGCTTTCAGAGGTGGTGGCAAGTACTCCAGCAGCCATCTGGATCCTAAAGGAACCTTGAAAATGGAAGCTATGATCAGAGGGTGACAGAGCAGGCAGAGGAAGCTGGGTTCCTGATTTACATTGTATCTCTTTACCAGAGCTGCTTTTAGGTGAGAGAATTGTCTCAGTCATAGATTTTGTGTGTTTGTTTTTTTCGTTTTATTAGCAAATTTAATTCTGATAGACAGTGATGATGAGGATTATTTCTTTTCAGAGTTCAAGAGGAGCATTTCTTTGGGGATTTTACAAAGATTGCATCTTTTTCGGTTGCTTTCCAACTGGGTCAGTCTGCTGGAGCAGGCACCTGAGGGAATAGGTAAATGCTGGGATAAGGAAAAAATGGGGCTCTAAAAGGCCAGTGCAGGGAAAAATAAGATGTTTAGGAGAGCTCTGTACTTCCCAGCTGCGTCACCTTGGACAAGTCAGATAACAGCTCTAACCTGAGACTTTTACCTAAGAGCTGCAGCAGGAAGTAAGTGAGATCATTATTACATGATACTGTTCATAGTAATTACACAAATAATGTTTCTTTTCACTGATTTACTAAAATAGACATTAAGAGGACCTGCCTCTTGGCCATCGAAAAGTAGGTGGAAATATTTTTACTTGTCTGAATTGGCATGCTTCGACAAATAAGAAGCTCACTGTTTCTTTCCTGCAATTTTTCACTCTCGTCATACTCTTCACCTTCTAATCTCCTAGATTCTTGTTTGTGGCTGCTGACAAGCCTGGGCTCCCAGGCACCAGGGGAGGTGGGTTTGTGGGGAGGCCGAGAGGGTGGATACCATCTTTCAACTTCCATTCCAGTGCCCCTGGCATGTCTCTGCCCATAGCAGAGCCGATGACTTTTCTTTTCCCCTGGGATGTTATGCTAAACACAATTACATGCAGCATTTGACAGCAGAGCCAGTAATTTATGTGCTGCTCCAATGAAGGAGGAGAAGAGTAATCGAGATGAATATCAATGTGCTCTGAAAAGACACCACATTTCCCCATCTCTTCCAGGAATCTGGGACTGGTTATGGAAGGGAGGATGTTAATTGATCACTTGGTGGATTGAGTATTTATAAAAGCCCATCTGCCTTTAGACTGATATGTAGGGGAGATGCATTATCTCTTCCCTGTTCCCATCCCAAGGATGATTTGGGGTTGGGATAGGGGTGGGTGGGGACAGAAGTTAGTATCAGATTGTCAGCTTGCAAATGGTTGATGAGATCATGGACCTGTGAAGTCTTGAGAATGCTATTACATCTCTTTGAAGCTCAGTTTGCCATCTTTAAGTGAAGGATCAGAACCCTAAGATATTGGGTTGTTCTTAGGGTTAAATGAGATACATTATTTAGAGCACCTGGAGAAGTTGCTGATCTGGGACAAAGTAGGTGGTCCAGAATTCTATCCCTTCTTGTAACTGAAGGACTGAACCTCACTCCCGTCAGCCTTTGTGGCAATTTCTCCTTGTAAAGTTTTAACAGATCTTTCCATTACATTAAAAGAGGGCTACTGTGCTCTTCAGCTTCTCTGTAAGCAAACATCGTTTTGAGGAACAGGGGTGTGTGTGTGTGTGTGTGTAAATTCAGACATCTTACAGTTTCTATTTTCCATTGACAGTAAATAAAAAATAACCATTGCCATACTATCATCTCTTTGCTAAACTGGAGTATAGTTGCTTTACAATATTGTTTAGTTTCTACTCTATACTATATGTGTACATATATCCCATCTTTTTTTGGATTTCCTTCCCACTTAGGTCACCACAGAGCTTTGAGTAGAGTCCCTGTGCTATACAATCAGATATCGTTCAGTTCAGTTCAGTTGCTCAGTCGTGTCCGACTCTTTGCGACCCCATGAATCGCAGCACGCCAGGCCTCCCTGTCTGTCACCAACTCCCGGAGTTCACTCAGATTCACATCCATCGAGTCAGTGATGCCATCCAGCCATCTCATCCTCGGTCGTCCCCTTCTCCTCCTGCCCCCAATCCCTCCCAGCATCAGAGTCTTTTCCAGATATCATTATCTATCTATTTTATACATAGTATCAATAGTGTGTATAAATCAATCCCAATCTTCCAGTTCATTCCATCCCCCTTCCCTCCTCGGTATCCATATGTTTGTTCTCTATGTCTGTGTCTCTATTTCTGCTTTGCAAATAAGTTCATCTATACCATTTTTCTAGATTACACATATATGCATTAATGTATGATATTTGCTTTTCTCTTTGTGACTTACTTCGCGTTGTATAATAGTCTCTAGGTCCATCCATGTCTCTACAAATGAACCAGTTTCAATCCTCTTAATGGCTGAGTATATATTTTTTATACTCCATTTTTAATATTCCATTAAAAATGGGTATACGTGTATACACCACATTTTTAAAATCTTTTCATCTGTTGATGGACATTTAGGTTGCTTCCCTGTCTTAGCTGTTGTAAACAATGCTGCAATAAACATTGGGATGCATGCATCTTTTAATATTACGGTTTTACCTAGGTATATGCCCAGGAGAGGGGATTGCTGGGTCATATGGTAGCTCTATTTTTATTTTTTAAGAAACCTCAAGACTGGTTCTCCACAGAGGCTGTGCCAGTTTACGTTCCCACCAACAGTGCAAGAGGGTTCTTTTTCAGCATCTCTTTCAATGCAGGCACGTCTCTTTCTTCCTGACCCAGACTCTGAGATCCAGGCCATTTTTCCCCAGTACCAGAGCTGGATCTCTTTCTCCCCATGTTACCTTCAAGACAGACTGAGAAATACTCCAGATTAATCCAAGTCTCAGCTCTTCTCTTAGAAGGGTGACACGTAGGGGCCTCAGATTTTATTTTCAGGAGAAATAAACAGTATGGTTGTCAAGACCTGGCCTGTTGTTCCTGTTTGGGGGTCCCAGGAAGGGCCTTTTACCATGTGTGACCTGTGGACACCAGCCCAGAAAAACTTTTTGGAGAAAGCCTTTAGGAAGAGACATTAGCTTACTGTCCTTTCTCACTGCGCCCCCCCCACCCCCCAGCAGCTCTTCACTGCTTTGTGCTCCTGGGTTGGGGTTTCCACTTCCCTTTAACTTCCTGTGGCTCCTCACTTGGTTCCCTGGCTGATCCCCGCCCCCTCCTCCACAGTTTTCAACGCTGCCCTTGTGAACCCATAGCTGTTCTCTACCCTTCAAGAAAGCCGAGGCCCTGGGGTAGAGCCAGCCTTGCTGATGGCCTAGAGCGCTTTACTCCGCTGAGTGACCAGGCTGGTTGACGAGTGAGGCAGCTGCAGTAGTCTGGCTTGTTTCCTTTTATGAGGAATTGGCCCCCAAGCATGTCCCCTTTAGCCTGGGGAAAGTCGGTGCTCGTTTCCTATTTATTTTTGTGGCTGCTTTGCCACAGTCAGCACACAGCAGGTACTCGGTCTCTGTAGCATGAAGTAGGGTTGAAAACCGCTGCTCGCATCCGGTGGCTTCAGTCTATGCCCTGTCATTGGAGCTGGAGTCTCCCCAGCCTCCTGCTCCCCAGTTCCTGGGCTGAAACCAAAGCGCTTGGACCTAGTGGTGGTGCTGGCTGCCCAGAATCGCTGTAACTGATTCTGGCTCACCTGGCACGACGCTCACACTCTTGTCAGTGCTGGTGGTGGTCTCTACAGCCCCCGAAGCCTCGGGTTTGCCTGGCCTACCCCTCAGGATGGGCTGAGCATCCTGTTGAAAAGCCAGCAAGGAAAAGCCATTGCTCCATCTCACAGTGGTTCTCTTTTCTCCAGAGGTCATGTCTTCATCTCCCCTTCTTGGCCAATCCTCGTCTCATCCGCTTCTTAAGGTTCAGTGTGACTGCTGTTCCAGTGTGCCTTTTTGGGCCTCCTCCACATGGCAGGAGAACCTAAGAAGCCTTAAAGGGCTGGGTCTTTGATGCCTCCTTTTCCTCTCTCTTCATCCTTACTTTACAGAGTGGTTTCTGGGAGTTAATGGAAAGGCCTGGGTAGAGTAGCTCTCTCCTGAATGTAGTAAAATGTTTAGAAATGTACAGAAGCTTTCTAAAGACAAGAGTTAGAAATCACATGGTTGCAACTGCATCTCTTATGCTCATATTGTATTTATTCCAGTCAATCACGAACCTAATCAGTCAACCAACTCACCAATCCATCAGTTGGATAATAGAGATTTATTGAGCTTCTGATGTGAGCTCAGCCATGTTGTAAGGGCCTTGGGGAACACAGAGCAAGGGAAAGGCACAGCTCCCGCTCTGAGGCACTTACAATCCAGTTGAGGAGAAAAGATAAACACTCATGTTGCTACAGAAAACCCCACAAGGCAGTTGTTAATTGCTTGCTGCATTCTCTGTGTGTGTGTGTGCGCGTGCGCACGCGTGCAACACCTGCCTTGGGAGAAGTGGTGTGGTGACATGAAGCCAGCTCAGGCTTGAGGATCGGAGAAACGAGGTTTGAATCCTATTCCCCCCATCTTCCTAGTTGTGAGGTTTTGCATTCCTAATCATTAGCTAAAAACCTTTGTTGAGGACTTTTTGTGCACATCACCCAACTGCAAAGTGCTGGGGGATGGCAGGAGACAGGCGAGGCGTGACGCCCACCCTTGAGCTGCAGTCTCAACAGAGCCAGCGAGACAAAACAGCAGATGCCAATACCCTCCTCTGTGCTGGCCCTGGAGTGGGTGAAGGGGAGCCTGTGACTGTGAACATAGGCCGTGCCAGATTCACACAGGGACAGGATTTACGGCTCCACAGTGTGCAGTTGGAATTAAAGGCTCTCCCATTTATGATGGTTTTCCTGTGTTTCAGGAAGCAAGTGAGTGATGACCGCACGTGTGCACTGCTGCTGCTTTCCCCAGCATTAGCACCGTAAATTCCATCATCTCGCCAGGATCAGGTGTGACTTAGCTCTTTTAAAAAATTTTATTGAAGCATGTTTGATTTACAATGGTGTGCTAATTTCTGCTGTAACCCAGAGTGACTCAGTTATACACACGTGTATTAGTCTTCAAATTATTTTCCATTATGGTTTATCACAGGATGTTGATTAAGTTCCCTGTGTTATATCATAAGACCTTGTTGTTTATCCATCCTAGTTTGCATCTGCTAATCCCAAACTCTCAGCCCTTCCCTTCCTCACCTCTCCTCCCCATTGGGGACCACAAATCTGTTCTCTGTGTCTCTGAGTCCATTTCTGTTTTGTAGATCTGTTCATCTGTCTTGTAGTTTAGACTCCACGTGTAAGTGATATCATATGGTATCTCTTTGTCTTCTTGACTTGGTTTGCTTATTATGATATTCCCTGGGTCCATCCATGTTGCTGCAAATGGCATCATTTCATTCTTTTTGTGTCTGTGTCATATTCCATTGTATATATGCACCACATCTTTATCCATTCATCTGTCGATGGACATTTAGGTTGCTTCTGTGTCTTGGCTATTGTAAATAGTGCTGATATGAACATAGGGGTGCATGTATCTTTTTAAATTAGAGTTTGTCTGGATATATGACCAGGAGTGGGATTGACCCTGCTGTTTTTTATGTGGAGAAGAAAATTATGGTTGAAAGAAGGAAATTACATTGCTCAAGCTCAAAAACTAGCAAGTAGCTCAGATTCTAGCTCACACTGTTCAGACACCATCCCTAATTTTGCTGTTTTTCTGAGTCTTTACATCATTTCCAGATTAGGCAATGGAAACTCAGATAGGTTAAGCACTTTCAGACGATCTTTACCCTGAGCTGGGATCCAGACCTGCATCTGTCTGGTTCTAAAGCCTAAGGCTGTTCTCATACATGAGCTTGAGGAATGTGAGGAGAATCTGGAATGTGAAAGACAGAGTTGCCATGTTTAAAAAAATCCAGCGTAGCAGTTAAATTGAAGGGATCTTTCATTGCACAAGACAACCCTAAGACAATCTACGCTGCTGCTTCTAAAATGTAATCTGCATGCGGGTTGCCAGGGGATCCCGTAAAAACTGCAGGTTTGGTCCTGTAAGGCTGTGGTTGGGCCTGGGACTCTGCATTTCTAACAAGCTCCAAGTGATGCTCAGCTCCTGGTCCCTGAACCACACGTTGAGAAGCAAGAGTCTAAACCAGGCTTCTTAGTCTGGGCATTATTGACATTTTGGCAGGGACATTCTTTGTTGTGGGGCCGTCCTGGGCATTGCAGGATGTTCAGCAGCAGCCATGGCCTCTTCCCACTAGATGTCAGTAGCACCATTCCCCCCCGCCCCCGGCTATGACAACCAAAAATGTCTTCTGACATTGCCAGATGCACCTGCAGGGCAAAATCACCCCCAGGTAAGAACCACAGCTCTAAACCTTAGTTCTCGAACTTGCCTGCAGAGTGGAATCACCTCGGGAGCTTCAAAACTCCTGGTGCCTCTGTCCTACTCGGCAGATTGCAGTTTACTGGATCTGGAATGTGGCCTGGTTTTTGAAATGTTTAAAAGCTTTCCCAGGTTGTTCCAAAGTGCAGACAAGTTTGGCAGCGTCTAGTCTCAGCTCAAACTCTGGTCCAATCAGCTTCTCCCTCTTCTTTAGCTTTCAGGAAGCTGCCAGGCCCAATACTCCCAGCTGCCTATGGCTGACCAGACACCTGGTCCTGGGAAAAGAAGGGAGGTTTCCAGGCTTCACTCATCACACCAGCTCGGAGTTGGCGCGGATCCTCTAGTAAGGAAGAACAGAAAGACATTGTGCAGGGCTGGGATATAGTTAGCTCCATCCATCATGTTGTCAGGGTTGCTTTGCAAGCAAAAGTATAGTGTTTCAGTCTCCAAAAATCCCATTTTGAGCTGTGATCTCCCATAGGTGCTATAATGGCCCCTGCCGTGTTTCGGCTTCTTTGCCTACCTCCCTCAGACTTTTGACAGAATCATCCTTTGTCCTCCTTACACCCAGAGCCTAGAATAATAGCCTAATACCTGCCTGAAGTTTGGACTAAGCAGGTTCTTGCAGGCAGAGAATCTTTGCTAGGTAAGATTTCACCCAGTGGACCTTGGAAAGAATATCTATTTTTAGATTTCATTCCAGCTGATTATGCATACTTGTGTGTGTGGTAGAACTCATCAAGCTACCTAAAGCCAAGAATATTTTGCTGTCTGCTGTCACATGCTGTGAATGTGGATGAGACACACCCACACTGGGGGCCTTGGATAGGAATTCCTTAAGGACTCGCCCTTGTCAGATGAACTTCTCTGCAAATGTGTGTCTGGGCTTAGTCACTCAAGTCATGTCTATCTGTGACCCTGTGGACCGCAGACTGCCAGGCTACTGTCCATGGGCTTTTCCAGGCAAGGAGAGGAGGGGCTTCCCTGGCGGCACTAGTCGTGAGGAACCCACCTGCCAATGCAGGAGACAGACTTGGGTTCAATCCCTGGGTTGGTAAGATGCCCTGGAGGAAGGCATGGCAACCCACTCCAGGATTCTTGCTTGGTGGACCCATGGACAGAGGAGCCTGGTGGGCTACAGTCCATGGGGTCACACAGAGTTGGACATGACTAGAGCGAGTTAGCACGCACACAGGCACAGGAGAGGCGTGACTGAATTTCAGTGGCTGGAACCCTAGAGGAGAGAAGTTCACGTGCTCGTCAGTATATATGCCTGGAGCACTCTGCTGGGTGGCAGCCTGGAGCACTCTGCTGGGTGGCAGCCTGGAGCACTCTGCTGGGTGGCAGCCTGGGGCTATGAGACTTTGGGGACAGGCAGCCTGGGTTAGGTTCCCAGGTCCACTTCGATATCAAAGTTACCAACAAATTACCTAAATGCCCTAAGCCTCCTTTTTCTTACTTGTAAACAGGAAGATTAATACCTGTATGTTTGTTATGACTATTACATGAGAAAATAATATAGTCTAGTGTTAATGAAGCACTACCATGTGTCAGAAACATGTGTCGACCCAACTTAATTGTCCTAACAAACGATCTTTATCATCATCCTTCCCATGAGTTAAGGTTCACCGAGGCTGAGGAACTGACTTGAGCTCACACAGGAAGTAGTAATGCCAGGCAGACTGACCTTCAGTTCAGTTCAGTTCAGTCGCTCAGTTGTGTCCGGCTCTTTGCGACCCCATGAATCACAGCATGCCAGGCCTCCTTGTTCATCACCATCTCTTGGAGTTCACAGACTCATGTCCATTGAGTCCGTGATGCCATCCAGCCATCTCATCCTCGGTCGTCCCCTTCTCCTCCTGCCCCCAATCCTTCCCAGCATCAGAGTCTCTTCCAATGAGTCAACTCTTCACATGAGGTGGCCAAAGTACTGGAGTTTCAGCTTTAGCATCATTCCTTCCAAAGAAATCCCAGGGCTGATCTCCTTCAGAATGGACTGCACGTGATTTTAAGTCCTCGCACTCCATGGCTTATTGCTAAAGCACTGGCATTGTTGGTGTTCTACAAACATTATTGTTCCCCTTGCTTAATCTGTGCAACACGTTTATTTTCCTGATTACTAACTTTATGAGTGGGTTGGGTAAAGACAAAAGAAGTAGTTTAGTAGGAGAGTTCGTGTATCCTTTGGATGTTAGAATCAAACACCTAG
The DNA here is from genome assembly GCA_006410875.1 of Neotragus pygmaeus. Classification (NCBI taxonomy): domain Eukaryota; kingdom Metazoa; phylum Chordata; class Mammalia; order Artiodactyla; family Bovidae; genus Neotragus; species Neotragus pygmaeus. Next base: position 472,330 of record SJYV01019323.1, read on the forward strand.
AGAACCAGAGCAGGCCAAAGTGAGGGGCTGAATCTAACAGGCTAGACTAAGGGTACATATCCTTCTAAGGGTACATATCGAAAACCACTGCAGAGATTCAGGAAAGAACATCAGTTACTAAAAGGGGATTTAGGTTGAGAGCTAAATGTGAGTGATCTGTGTACCTAGATTATGGTAAATGGGTTACAGAAGGACCCAGTAGTCCATAAAGTGGCTAGGACTTGGCCATCTGTCTACCATCTTCAGTTCAAGAAGGCTCTGAGAGCTCCATCCAAGTTAGCAGGCAGTTTGCAGCCCAGTTTTTCAGTCAAGTGCCCACGGATCCACCAACACTCTTCTTTTCTAAAGATCCAAAGTAATAAACTCAAAGACATCATCTGATTTGGATTTTGAAGTGAAAGTCCTCTGTCTGATTCGCCTGCACATGAGATGATGCACGTTGAAACCGTAACCGTGGCAGCACCGACAGCCGCTTCTTGAGAGCCTGCTGTGTCTTGAGCGCCTCACTGAATGTCTGATGCGCATTATTTCATTTAGTTGCTCATGGCAACCTAATGTAGTGGGTCCTTGTCTGGCTTCTCTGCTGTGTGTGTGTGGCTCAGTCGCTCAGTTGTGTCTGACTCTTTGTGACCCCATGGACTGTAGCCCTGGGATTCTCCAGGCAAGAATACTGGAGTGGGTTGCCTTGCCCTCCTCCAGAGACCTTCCTGACCCAGGGGTCAAACCCGCGTTTGCTGCATTAGCAGGTGGATTCTTTACCATTAAGCCACCTGCTTCTCTGTTATGGATGAGGAAACAGGCTCAGAGGAATTATATAATTTTCCCAAGGTCATCTGCATAGTAAAAGGAATTGGAATCTAAAAGGAAACACATCCAGAAGGGGTATTGCAGGAAGAATTGGCTGTCTTAGGACCTTGATCTGTGGATTGTTTAATGGGTCCCCGGACAGCAGAATCCTGGCTTTGTTGGGATTGGTGAATGCCTATCATGGCCAAGGCCCTGGAGATTGCTTTACACAGTGTTTCTGAGTGAGGCTCCATGCTCACAGCACATCCCAGGCTGCCCGAGATAGATTTTCTATCCCAGTGTGTGAAAGCGTCTTCTAGATGTTACTGTCACCTGCTCAGTGATAAAAGGGGTGATTTCCATAGTTTTCCCAGCATGTGGAAAATGAGAGTGACACATGTAATAAAGCTCAGAAAGGCCTCATGTTCCAAGTTTCTGCCTCATCTTTTTTTTTTTTTTTTCAGTTCATCTAAACAGGTTCAGATCTGCTCCCATTTTGCATTTATCAGAACATAGCACAGAGGTGAAAATTTAGCTGCTGTAGTTTAGCAGGTTGCGCTGAATCTTGCCAATAGAACATAAGGGTCCCCAAGAATTACAGTGTTCAGGGTCATCCCCATGTTTAATCACAAATTCTGAGCTACTTTTTTCTGATCAAAAAACAGTCTGTTCTTTGTTCTTGGCCTGGAGGGATTTGTGCAATTTTGGGGGTGCAGGCCTCTGGTAGGAGCATTTACATTTGCTTGTCAAGTTCCTTCTTGTTTTGGGGTCTCTGGGGTGTACCCTCTATTTCCTTTCTCCCTTTCCTATGGGGCATTGGAAAGATCCCCAGATTTGCTCACTGATTTACTTTTTTGACTTGGGGCAAAATTACCCTTGAAAGGGTATTAATAAATTACAATAGTCCTGGGTCTTTGTTTTTCTGTGGAAAATTGGGAACTTATTTCCTTTAGCAAAAATGTTCATTCCACTCTAGGGATTGGGTATTTCAGGGCCAAACACCAGAAGTATCCTGGTGAGCAAATTCAGACTCAGTCCCTGCCCTTCCAGGGTGGAGAACTCATGGGCCAGAGAGTTTGGAACAGGTGACACCTCGTGCTTGCCACGGCTCAGTTGCGTCAGCTCAGTTGTCCCTCATGATCCCAACCCCCATAAGGCAGGTATTAGCACCTCCATTGAAGAAATGAGGTGCTGAGGTGGTAAGCGACATGCCCAGCCTTACACAGCAATACGCTGTACGACACAACCTCAGATCTGGTTCTGTGTGCTACCAAAGTCCACTGGTTCTCTAGACTCTGATCTGCTTGTTTAAGAGGAAGGAAGCTAATGTTTACTGAATGCCCCTTAAATCACAGCACTCTTAAGGATGTCACCTAATTCATGCTCACATCGACTTTTGAAGGAGGATTTTCCCCTCCATTGCGTGGATGAAGGGCCTCAGATTCAGACATTCCCAATGGCGTCAGCCAGCTCTGAGTCTCCAGAGTCACTGCTGGGCCTTCTGCCCCCTGAGCTCTGGCTTTGGGAGTCTGTGAAAGAGCTTCCCTTGCACCATGGTAAGCTGCCTGCTTCTGCTTACTGCTTACCTTCCTGCGGCTCACCCATCCATCCTGGAAACCTTATCTGTTCCCGTTTGGTCAACGGCCTCTCCTCCCAACCAGCCCTTGGTAGGTGTTCAGTGAACATTGGTTAACTAACTAAATTAATACTAATGATCATCCTCCAGGAGGCAGGGTCCACTCCAGTGTCAAAAGTTCTGGATTTTATCCTAGAAAGCTAAAGCATAGACTACAGCTAACACCAGTTCCTCCTGAGCTGGCATGATAAGAATAAAAGTAACCAACTTCTTACAAAATATTTGAAAGCTGCTTCAGTCAAGAGAGCCCACATTCATATGTGAGGCTTTGTTTATGGAATAAACAGGGCTACCCACAACAGGTTCTGGTCTGATTTAAGCAAACATCATCCTTGGAGGAGTGAATTTGTATTGAAATGCAACTTGGTGAACCCTGGCTTGGTGTTTTGGGGTGTTCCCCTGACTTCACACTGACCCTGAGGGCACTCAGATGGCTAGGGCAGCACCTAGGACTTTGCTCACATCAACTCTGGATTCCAAAGGACACACCTCCCCAGAGGCTCTTCAAAGGACCACAGGAGCTGAGCTGTGGCTATTGATAGCAGTGAGGAAAGGGTCCAAGTATCACGGGACCTGAAAGCTGGGTGTGAGCAGGCAAAATTCTCCATCCACAGGAACAATCATTTGCAGGTTCTTTCCTTAACAGGCTTCTTATGTGGTGCTAGTGGTAAAGAACCCACCTGCCAAAGCAGGAAACCTGAGAGCAACCATCACTCCTTCCCACTCTCCGCCATCCTACCTTGCCGTGACTCCCAAGTTTAAGTGAAGAATAGTGCTGAAAGCAAAGGAACCATGCCATATCTTAACAGCAGTGTGCTGTGCCCTTAACATACAGACTCTGAAGTCTGCTTTCCCAGGACATAAGGGTTTCCGGAGCTTCACAGCTGTTAGCAGAGATGGCCAAGCATTTGTTTCATTTAATTGTACAGTCCAGATTCTTAGTGCTCACTGACAGCCCATTAAAAGAAGCTGCACCTGCATTTATTAAAAGAGACAGAAGGAAAATTCCAGGTCTCAGCACCCTAACAGCCAGGTGGAGGGCTGGACTCTTAGCAGAAGCTGAAAATGGGCTGTTAAGGAGAGCAGGGCTGAGAAGCTAGTGAGCAGAGCACTGAGTGAGTGCTGAAGGATTCTTCTGAGCACCCAGGTTTTTCAGGGGATGCAGAAGCAATAATAAATCCACTTTACATTTCTTTGCTATTTAATCATCACAGCTATATATCATAAGGCAGGCATTGCAAGCACCATTTTCCAGACCACAAACTGAGGTCCCGCGCCTTTGGAAACGTTATAGCAGAGCCTGGACACAGACCCTGGTCTGTTTGATTCCACATCTTGATGAAACTGTATTCAGGTGTGTGTTATGTGCCAGACTATGCTTTAGGTACAGGTTGTATGGAGAGGGTGAGACCCCATCCTTGGCCTCAAGGAGTTTCTGGTCTAAAGAACAGTCTACCGGGTTACCATGTGAAGACACAGCAGGACAGGGGATGCAGAGCCGTCTGCCAGGCCCACGGTGGAGGGGCCTGCGTCTGCTGGGTGGGGTCCCAGAAGACAGGGTCTTGAAAGACACTTGGATGTGTGCTGTGTGGCCAGGGTCAGCTGTGGGAAGGGCACTTTAGGATTTTAGACAAAGTTTGCAAGCAAGGTCCCAGAGGCATGAAAATGGCTTGAACCAGGCTCAAGGGCAGGCATAGAGCATTCCAGCCAAAGCCAGCAACAAATGTAAGGGCTCTGAATAATTTCATTTATCAGCCTAATTTATATGTTTTAAAATTATTTTTTGGAGAAGTAATGTACACATAAGGTATACAAACTGTATTTTCTTCACTTACCAGTTTCTTTCTTTAATTAAGTTTATTTTTAATTGAAGGATAATTGCTTTACAGTATTGTGTTGGTGTCTGCCAAACATCAACATGAGTCAGCCATAGGTATACATATGTCCCCTCCGTCTTGAACTTCCCTCCTACCGCCCTCCCTACCCCAGCCCTCTAGTTTGTTAGAGTCCCAGTTTGAGTTCTCTGAGTCATACAGCAAATTCCCAGTGGCCTTCTATTTTATTTTATATTTTATATATAGAAATGTATATGTTTCCAGGTTCCTGTCAACATGCAACCCACCCTCTCTTTCCTCCCCGCCCTCTGTGTCCATAAGTCTCTTCTCTATGTCTGTGTCTCTATTGCTGCTCTGCAGATTGGTTCATCAGTACCATTGTCTAGATTCTGTACATATGTGTTAATATACAGTATTTGTTTTTCTTTTTCTGATGCACTTCACTCTCTATAGTAGACTCTAGGTTCATCTGCCTCATTAGAATGGAATCAAATGCATTCCTTTTAATGGCTGAGTAATATTCCCTCATATATATGTACCACGGCTTCTTTTTCCATTCATCTGTCAATGGACATCTAGGTTGCTTCCATGTTCCAGCTATTGCAAAAAGGGCTGCAGTGAACTTTGAGGTATGTGTGTCTTTTTAAATTTTGGTGTCCTCAGGGTATATATGTGCCAGGAGTGGGATTGCTGGGTTATAAGGTAGTTTTATTCCTAGTTTTTAAAGGAATCTCCTTATTGCCTTCATAGTGGCTGTTATCAATTTACATTCCCACAAACAGTGCAAGAGCATTCCCTTTCTCCACACCCTCTCCAGCATTTATTGTTTGTAGATTTTTTGATGATGAACATTCTGACTGGTGTGAAGTAATATCTCATTATAGTTTTGATTTGTATTTCTCTAATAGTGAGCTATGTCTTCGCTTTCCAGGTTCTTGTATGTCTTTACAAAGATGTTCCAGCATAATAAATAAAGCTTATGTATATACATATATACACACACATGTACACATATATATGTGATATATATCCCCTTCTAAAAACACTTGTAAAATACCCTCTTCTAAAAACATTTCATGGACAGTGCCTGTATTCTTGGTAGGGATTTTGAGGTCTGGTTTCACTTCATGTTTTTGGCTTATCATCCCTGTTGCTCACTGTGACCCTGGCACATGGGCCTTCTTCCAGTCCTTAGGACATTATCCTTATCTTACAGAGACTTTGCTTGTGTTACCCCCTGTTTGGAATGCTCCTTCTTCTTCCCCTGCTTCACCTTAATCTCCTTCTGACTGAGTCCTTGATACATCCTTAGTAAGGACTTATTTGCTAAAGCTTCAACCTCCCTCTCTTCTCTCCTCCGCCGGATCCTAGTTAAATTTGCTTGCTGCAGTCAACATGGCTTTCTTTTGGTTCTTCACGTGCACCGATCACCTTGTCATCATCGGCCTTGGTATCAGCTGTTTCTGACCGCGGGATGCTCTTCCTCTTGGTGATATCATGGCTGGCCCCACTCAGATCTCCATCTGAACTTGAGCACAGAGGCTTTCCCTCGCCACCTTGCCTAAAGCAGCAACCCCCTCTGTCTCTCTCCTGTTACTCTTAGTTCTCTGTGGATATTTTTCTTGATTGACTGATTTGATTGATCTCTCCCACTCCACCCCAAATATAAGCTCTGAGAGAGAAGAAAATTGTCTATCATTTTCATCCTGTATTCCTAGTGCCTGGAGCACAAGGTACCTGATGTCTGTTAAGCGGACAAAGGCATTATATATTTGCGAGCACAGAAGGGCAGGATGAAAGTGGTACTTAAGGAAGACTACAGATCAATAAAATGCAGGGCAATCAAGGACAGCTTAGATGTAGAACTATCAGAGAAAGGAAGCTAGAGGAGAGCACGTTCATGGTGTTTCTGCCAGGTCCAGCCCCTCTGCCAATTCAATCAGAATCTGTGAGGGTGGGCCCCCCGTATCTGTATATTTTAGAAGCTCCCCAGGAGTTTCTTGTATCAACAGGGCTGAGAACAACTGAATTAGGTGACATATAACTGCTCCGATCACTGAAATGGAGTGCCAGCTCCATAGGCAATTTAAAATTAATTTTATAGTAGTTATGATAAAATGGAAAAAGAGGTGAAATTAATTTTTAAAATATATTTTATTTAATCCACTATATATCAAAAATATTATTTCAACCCATCATAAATATAGAAATTATCGGTGAGATATTTTATACTCTTTTTTTTCACATTTTTATTTATTCAGCTGTGTAAGGTCTTACTGTGGCACCCAGGGCCTTCAGTCTTTGTCATGGCATGCAGGATATTCAGTTGTGGCATGAGAACACTTAGTTGCAGCGTGTGGGATCTAATTCCTGGACCAGAGATTGAACCGGGGCCCCTATTTTGCGAGTGTGAAGTCTTAACCACTGGACCACCAGGGAATTCCCCTACATTTTTTTCTTTTTATAGTTAAGAAAGTTTTCAAAATCAGTTTGTAGCTTATACTTATGGGCTTCCCTGGTGGCTCAGGCGGTAAAGAATTTGCCTGCAATGCAGGAGACCTCGATATGATCCCAGGGACAGGTAGGTAGATATTCCTTGGAGAAGAGAATGTCTACTTAACTCCAGTATTCTTGCCTGGAGAATTCCATGGACAGAGGAGCCTGGTGGGCTGCAATTTGGACTAGCTACATTTTTAGAGGTCAGTAGCCACATGAGGTTGCTGCATGTTAAGTCACTTCAGTTGTGTCTGACTCTTGGCAACCTCATGGACTGTAGCCCACCAGGCTCCTCTGTCCATGGGATTCTCTAGGCCAGAATACTAGAGTGGGTTACCATGCCCTTCTCCAGGGGATCTTCCTAACCTAGGGATTGAACTTGCATCTCTTACATCTCCTGCATTGGCAGGTGGGTTCTTTACCACTAGTGCCACCTGGGAAGCCCCCAAGAGGTTAGGGATGTGATATTACCTGGTAGGGGGCCATGGATCCCTTCTGGGCTGTGCGTGCTAAGTTGCTTTAGTTGTGGCCAAATCTACGACCCCATGGACTGAAGCCCCGCCAGGCTCCCTTGTCCATGGGATTCTCCAGACTAGAATACTGGAGTGGGTTGGAGATCTTCCTGACCCTGGGATTGAACCCAGGACTCTTGCAAAGTCTTCGTCATTGGCAGGCCAGTTCTTTACCTCTAGCACCACTTGGGAAGTTCTCTGATCTGGCATCTGATAACTGATTCTGAGCACAGCTCTGTGATCTTGAAACCCCAAACAGCCTAGCATGTTTTGGGAATTACATTTCTTTCTTGATCTTACTGATATCTGTGTTCTTTCAAGATCTGCCTTCTCTTGGCTCTGGATTCATTTCTTTTCAAGCTGTCTGTAGGAACCTGACAATCCCCAGCCCGGATCAAAGCTCTCCTGCTAATCTGTGGGGAGGTTTCTTGTCTTCAGTGAGTAAGACATGGGATCTGATTTTTAGCCAGTGGATGTCACTGTTTACTCAAGGAGGGTCCTCAGAAGAGGAGACAATCTAATCCAGTGACAAATGTGAAAACAGAAGTCATTGTCTGCTTGTCCTCTGCATCGGTGTTTCCCTTCTAATTTGGAGGAGTGACAGGTTTTTAGGAAGAGAACCACAGGCAGTCCTGGCTGGTTCACCAGTGCCGCCTAGAGGGGTTCATCGGTCTTGGAGACTCAGAGTCCCAGTTAATAAAAGACATCATCCAAAATGACAAGGCAATCATCAACCAAGTTAATTGTAATCAGAAAGCTTCTTGACTTTCCCTTTTTTAAAAAGGAGATCTGTATTTCTCTAAAGCAGAGGTCACGGTCAGTCAGCCTGCAGCCAAGCCTGGCCCACAGCTGGGTGACCCACATCGTGCTTGGAAAACAATTGAGCCAACATTTACACTGGAGGAGACTTCACACAAACATTTTAATTTCTAGCTGTGCCTGAAATATTAGCTGCGCCACGTTAGATTCACACCCTGCAAAGCCACAGCTGGGATGACAGTCAGTTGTCTTTTAAGTGGGCATAGCCTGTTCATTTGCCACAGTCCTCACCATTCCCTAGTCACTCCCAAATCAGGTCACTTCACCCATTCAAACTGGGAGCCTGTTAGCATTTTTGTTTCTTGGAGTAAATACATACATAGGTATCAACTTTTTGTTTTGATTGCACTGGTTCTTTGTTGCAGCATGCAGGCTTTCTCTAGTTGTGGTGTGTGGGCTTAGTTGCCCTTCTAAACTTTTTATTTATTTATTTGGCTGTGTCAAATCTTCATTGAGGCATGCAGGCTTAATTGCAGTGCACAGGCTTAGTTACCGCATGGCCTGTGGGTTCCCCAACCAGGAATTGAACCCGTGTCCCCTGCATTGAAAGGCAAATTTAATAACTGGACCACCAGGGGAGTCCCCATAGGCATCAGTTCTTGCAGGCATCTAAAGGATGAGATGATTTGGAAACGAAGGTGATGTGATGTTTTCCAGCTTTAGGTTTGGGGCTGGAGAATTCTTGGCTCATGGTAAGACTAGTGGCCTATCGCCTGCACTCACCTCTTCAAGATTACAGATGGCTCAGGTGGTCAAGAGCTCCCTACCGTAGACCAGGGGCTGGGAAGTGAATGTAAACCCAGTTAGAGAAGGGAGGATCTTTGCTGTCACTCTTAGTGAGGTGATGAAGATTGACCCATTGTCCTCTCCTGACCTTTACTGCAGCAAGTGCAAACTGAACTCCTCTTTCATCTTTTCCAAAGCATGGGTCTCACATTTGAGTGAATACCAGCCTCCTTTGGAGGACGTGTTAATCACAAGCTGGATCTAAGTCTGCAAACTTGTCATTCAAAAGGTCTAGAGTAGGACTTGAGAATTCACATTCCTAACAAACTATCAGGTGGTGTTGTTGCTGCTGAACTTGTGACCACACTTCCAGGCACTGGTGAGCTGGTGAGATTGTTTCAAAGGCAAGAGGTGTGTGTGTGTGTGTGTGTGTGCGTGCGTGCGTGTGTGTGTGTGTCTGTGTGTGTGTGTGTCTGTGTGTGTGTGACACTTCCAGGACACTGGTGAGGTTGTTTAAAAGGCAAGAGGTGGGTGGGTGGGTGTGGGTGGGTGTGATGATACATTGAAAACAGCCTCTTGATTTCCTTTCCAGAACCTGTGTCTGATACAAAGGCCAACACGTTAGCAAAGGCAGAGAAGAATGAACTCAGGCACAAGCAGTGCAGTGGATAAAGTTCTGGCTTTTTCCTTGTCTGTGTGTTAGAGATGCTTCTCAAGACAAAAGACCAAATACCATTGGGTGGCCTCTAACTTGGGTTGATTCCCTGAAAGTGGATGAGATAACCTTTTTCTTAAGACGACGAGACAAGACAGTGATTGCAGGCCCGCCTTCTGCTGCTTCTGACAGCACCGGGAAGAGACGGAGGAGGCGCTCTGGAGCAGGGGGAGTTGACTTTACCGAGCTCTGTGCTCTCTGTTATAGGCTTACCTGTGTGTCTCACTTAGCTCTCCAACCATGCCAGGAGAAGATAGATATTACATGTACTTGCATTTTATTGCTGAGGGAACTGCCTCCGAGCTGTTAAGTAACTTTGCTAGAGCCACACAGCTGGTGGGGATTGCCAAGATTCGAGCAAACCAAGCTCATCCAGTCCTACAGTCGCAGCTCTGAACCAATGGGACCCAAGCCAGCACAGGGTTTGAAGTGTAGGAATACCACTTAGAAGCTACAGAGAAGGATAACTTAGTTTGTTTCTTTGTGTCTTTAGCTTCTGCTACAAATTGGAAGTAATACTACTACTTCCTAGACTGTTGTAAGAATCCAGTCTGGTGAAGTCTGCATATCATCTGATACCTCCTTGTTTCAACATAAGGTGCTCAGTGATCTGTCCTATGTGAAAAGTGAAAGTTGCTCAGTCGTGTCCAACTCTTTGCGACCCCATGGACTGTAGTGCATGGAATTCTCTAGGCCAGAATACTGGAGTGGCTAGCCTTTCCCTTCTCGGGAGCATCTTCCCAACCCAGAGATCGAACCCAGGTCTCCCACATTGGTGGCGGATTCTTTACCAGCCGAGCCACAGGGAAGTCCTCTGTAGGATTTGCCCTGTGCCTCAAAGCATTCATTCGGCGTTTACTGTGTACCTCTTATGTGCCCTGTGGACACTCAGATGTGGTCCCTGCAGGGTGGTGACAGGGAGGAGCTACAGGCTGACCGATGCCCTTGTTGTCAGCTCTCCCTCTCGAAAGCAAGTCTCCCGGGGCCCGAGTTCAGCATGCTCCTCAACCTGGGCTCTTCTCAGAGAGCACAGCCCTATTTCAGTTGACAGTGCCATTCACCTTTATTCTTTGGAACCAATGGCCTACCCGTCTCCGTATATCTCTTTCAGATATCAAACTCCTTATTTCAACAGGCTCCAGGTCCTAGGGGGTTCTACCTGGGGAATCCCTTGAATCCTGGTGTGGTGGTGGAGGTGGTTTAGTTGCTAAGTCCTGTTCAACTCTTGGTGACCCCATGGACTGTAGCCCAAAAGCTCCTCTGTCCATGGGATTCTCTGTCCATGGANAGAGATGGTGATGAACAGGGAGGCCTGGTGTGCTGCGATTCATGGGGTCGCAAAGAGTCGGACACGACTGAGCGACTGAACTGAACTATTATTATTAGTATTTACTATGGATTTTTGGCAAGTATAACAATATAGGTTAGGCTCTGTTGCAGTAACAATCATAACAGAAATATCAATAATTCAGAGTGTTTATTCCTCATTCAGAAAATATGTCTAACATGCATCAACTCGGTTTTATGCCCGAAATGCAGTTCAGGGATGGAAGCTGATGGTGACATCTTAGAAACAGATATCTGCTGCCACAAAATCCAGCAAAGGGCAGTGTGTCAGGAGATTCCCTGGATATTATATGACATATGCCACTTCTTCCCACACTTCATTAGTCAAAGCAATCATGTCTGAGGGAGGATGAGTAGGTGAAGACATGCGATTCTGCTGTGTGTGCAGGGCAAGAGAAGCAAATATTTATGAAGGCTGTATCTTTGACCACAGAAAGGTGTTTGTTTTCCCACTCAGGAGAGAATCTGGGCTCCCTAATATCTCATAGCTGACCCCTGAAGTCATATGCATTCCCAACCCCTGGACTAGAGGTTCTCTAAGGACTTGATGAAGATTAGATTGCATTGTTCTATTTTGTTCCTGAGGTTGAATTCAGAGTCACTCAGCTTGGTTTTGCTACATCTCTGTTATCCTTTCTTAAATTTATGAGCTGGTCTTTTGGATCATTCAATATTACCCTTTAAGGTGAATCACTAATAAGAGGGATGGGGCTCCCAGCTTCTTGAGATCCAAGAAGATTTAAAGTTGGACTGGCCCAGCCCCAACTTTCAGCTCTGGCACTGAGAAACTGTATGGCTTCAGGTAGGTTATTTACCCTCTCTGAAACTCAGCTCCCAGTTATGATGGTAAAGGAGGTGACCATTGTAAAGCACCATACTTTGCCTAGCTCATAGCAGGCATGGGACCAATGATGATGATGATTTAGGAGAAACTTGGGCACTGTCTTTGGGGGCTGGGGAGTGTGATGATTTGGGTGGTCCAGGGGCTGTCAGGGAAGTCTCAGCCTTAACTGCAGATCAATGGCAACAGCCTAGTTCCAGGGGTTACCTAAGTTCTGGGGGTTACCTAAATTCCAGGGGTTACCTAAGTTCTAGAATTGATTTGTGTTCTAGGGGTTACCTAAGTTCTAGGGGTTGGAAATAAGGCTGTAAACAGACCCCAAAACTTAAGGATTTGAAGAAAAAATTCCCATATAAGAAAATCCTCTGAGTTGTCACTGTCCCTTACTAAACATCTTCTACTTTGTTAGAGCCATTTGGTGAGGGTGCATATGGAGATTCTATTTCTTTTCTCTTTGGTGTCCTTAAATTGAATGCCATCCTAATATATTGTAATTCACAGCAGTTGAATATGCACAGAAAGAAGTTACATGCTAAACAGCTGATTGATTTGATTCATATAGACAGGAAGCATTACGGTTTGGGCCCAGAGTTCTAAAAAGCCTGACTTGTCTATCTCCATGGTTCAGGCTCACTGGACATTTAATAAATATCTCCTAGGACTGTAAACACAACACCTTACCAGACAGGATAGATTTACATCTTAATGTGTCCTCACCACTGAGAGAGAGGGAGAAAGAGAAGAATATGCATCAAGATCTCTTACTTTTCAGAAGGATGGTAACTCTGGCCCATTTCAAGCGTGGAAAGTGGACTCAGGTTACCTACCATTGCAAGGGCTAAATGCCTCTCTTCCACAAATCTTTGTCAGTTTCTATTAAGGGGCCAGGAAAGCCGGGCAGTTGAATGGTCAGAACTGCAGCCAATGAGCCAAGCGGGAAATTTTTGAGAGCTAGTGATCAGGAAAGGGGTCGTGGAAGAAGAATGGCTTATTGTTTAGTTCCTAAGTCATGTCTGACTCTTTGTGAGCCCATGAACTGTAGCTTGCCAGACTCCTCTGTCCATGGGATTTCCCACATAAGAATACTGGAGTGGGTTGCCATTTCTTTCTTCAGGGGATCTTCCCAACCCAGGAGTCAAACCCACATCTCCTGCTTGGCAGGCAAATTCTTTACCACTGAGCCACAAGGAGAGTCGCCATCTCCACCCAAATGAAATAGAAAGATAAGAATGGGAGTCAAAGAGGATCAGCACCAGGTCATTATTTTAGAGGCAAAGACCCCATCAGAATCCAAAGTCTCCAGAAGGAGCCTGAGCTGAGGACAGAGAATGTGGTCACTGGTTCCATGAATGCACACTGAGAAGGTCAAGTCTATGAGATGCTCCAACATCCATCTCAGGGCAACAAAAACAGCGTGTTCTTGATCCATGTGTTTCTACTCTTTGAAGCTCGAGGCTCTTCCCGTATTCACTAAACTGAGTTTCTGCCAATGCCCTGCACCCAGTGCCCTAAAAAAATCACAAATAGATATCCTTGTGTTTCACCAATAATGAGCTGCGATACAGCGTTTATTGATTGATTGCTTTTTCTTAACTTTCATGGTAACAAAGATCAGCTCATCAACTTGGCATTCTCTGCATGCATGTTCTCACAGATGTCAAGTTCAAGGTATGTGTCACAATTCATGTTATAAGATGTGTCCCTGTTTACACTTAGCATTAAGTGTATTTTATTGAGTTGTTCCTAGTATGTTGTCATATTTAACCTTGACGATGATCTTGTGAAGTTGATATTATCCCCATTTGATAGATGAGAAATCCAAGGCTCATGAAGATCAAGCAATGTATCTCAGTCTGTCTGTGTCAAGAGGAGAGAGCAGAAGCCTAGAAACAAGCAGGGTCTCCACCGTATCGTGGGGTGTCTCAGAGGAGAAGAGGGGGGACATCTCAGAGGAGATCCAAGGTAGAGGGCACAGTCCTGCCCAGAAAGTATGAGAGAGAGTTAAACTAGAGAGGAATGGCAATCTGAGAAGTCCTTCCTGAGAAGGGGGCATTCAATCGGGTCCTGATGGAGGAGAAAACTGTACCATGAAAAGTGGGAGTCACACGTATCATGGCAGGTAAACGGCCCTATTAGAGCTTGAGTTATAGAGATTCTCTGAGCTGTATAATTTGGCTGTGTGATTTCTAAGAAGCTATCACACCTTTCTTTTTTTCAAATTAAAAAAAAAAACGAGTTTTTTTTTTTTTTTAATGTGGCCCATGTTTAAAGTCTTTATTGTATTTGTTACAGTGTTACTGCTTTTTCACCTTTTGGCTTTTTGGCCACAAGGCAGGTGGGATTTTAACTCCCCACCAGGGATCAAACCCACACTCCCTACGCTGAAGTGAAAGTGTTAATTGCTCAGTTGTATCTGATTCTTTGTCATCCCATGGCCTGTAGTCCACCAGGCTCCTCTGTCCATAGAATTCTCCAGGCAAGATGACTGGAATGGGTTGCCATTCCCTTCTCCAGGGGATCTTCCTGACCTAGGGATTAAACCTGGGTCTCCTGCAATGCAGGCAGATTCTTTACCATTTGAGCCACCAGGGAAGCCTCTGGATTGAAAGGGGAGGTCTTAACCACTGAACCGTTAAGGAAGTCTCAACCACCAGACCTTTCTGAAGCCCGGTTTCCTCATCTTTAGGGGAAAGGGGCTGTGTTAGGGGCTGCACACGTGCCGGTTGCTGGTGTGTTATCTGGGCCTTAGCTCAGAGCAACTCCTGGAGATTTTCCATTTGTCAAAGGAAGAGAAAGAAATCGGCTCCCAAGTGATGGTAGTATTTTTAGATTGTGTTGCTTCGTGCAGACCTTTTGGTCGGCTTAAATGTGGGTTTTGGGGAGGGTGCCGACACAAGTCAGCTAAAGGGGTCAGCAGGAGCAGGCCCCTCAGCCATCAAACCTGGGGAGTGAAAGTGCTCACGGGCGTAGCAGGAGGTGGACAGGTTGGTGGCGGCTCTGACTGAAAGGTCTTAATGGATTGCGTGCTCTCCTGCTCAGTGATTACAGGTTCTTTCCTGTCCATCACGTCTCAGCCTCAGAGCAGCACTGCTGAAGAATTGCTGTATTTCTGCTTGGCCCTCTTGCTCCCAAAGGTAGAATCGGGGGGTGAGGGTAGGGCTGGAAATTGCTTCTCTTACATCGTCTGCTTCTGCTTTCTTCCACGTGAAGGCAGATAACTCCAGAATCTTGGCTTTGTAAGCATCCTCATGGAATGTCTCGCCCAGCCCCTTTTTGGTCCAGGTGGAGAAGCTGAGGCTCAGAGGAGGGGGGATGAGGGAGGTCGTAGAACCAGAACTGTAGAGCTGAAGCCTGGTGTTCTGACAATCAGGTCAAATGAAGATGTGCCAGGGGAGCATCCTTTGACCCCCATCCATCGTCTGGGTTCAGCCTGCAAGGTAGGGAGCAAGTTGTGGGTCAGACCTTTTGGAGGGAGTTGGAGAGAGTGTGATGATTTCAAGTCAGGACTTTCAGGGAAGATCCTCAGATCGGCTTATCCTGAGCCTCTTGTTTAAGGAATGAGCCATAGCCAGCCAAAACGTCAGAATGTGTGAAAAGGCAGCATTAGATGATCCAAAGGCAATGAAAGGCCTTGTCAAAGTGATGGATTTGGGATGATGAATATTGGGGTATCTGGCTATTTCTTTTCCTTCCTTCCCTGTCTCTCTTTTCTCCCCTCTTTCTCTTTTTCTTGAATACTATCCGTAAGGTGCGAGATCTGGCTTTCTTACAGAAAACTACCAGGCCAACGAGGCAGAACTGTTTTCACAAATCATTATCTTAACAGTGAACCGGAGAGGATCCTTTAGGTACCAATGTTGGAAAAATAGGCAAGGTGCTAAACAGGTCAGAAAGGCTGGCTTCATTAACCAATTCCTTCGTTCGTTTACAGATTCACTAACATGCCTCACTCTAGGATAGGCTCCCAGCTCTGTTCTTCTCTATGTGAGGCAGCCAACACAGAAATCCTCTGGGCCTCAGCTGCAAAGATGGTGATGATGGTGATGACACCTTACTGGATTCTGATAGGATTAAATGAGTTAGTCTAGGATGGTGAGGGCTTCCCTGGGGCTCAGTGGTAAAGAATCCACTTGCCAGTGCAGGAAACTTGGGCCCATTCCCTGGATTGGGAAGATCCCCTGGAGAAGGAAATAGATCCCAGTATCTTGCCTGGGAAATCCCATGGACAGAGGAGCCTGGAGGGCTACAGTCCATGGGGTCCCAAAAGAGTCAGACATGACTTAGCGACTAAACAATATGAGGCAAGTGAACATATTGCATTCTGAAATCCATAAAACACAAAGCTCTGCTGATTGTGTTGACTGTTGTCTGAGCCCTGAGTCTGTGCAATAGGGTTTTCCTTATGGCCAATGTAGAGAAACCCCATCCTGCCCTCCATGGAAAGACTGAATGAGTACTCAAACTCTGTAAGAGGTACTAGGAGCCTGAATTTGACCTATGCTCGCTCTCCTATTGGAGTCTCGGTGGGGCTGTGGCTGGTAACCTGGGGTAGACACCAATGACATAATGTTGTTGTTCAGTCGCTCAATTGTGTCCAACTCTATGACCCCATGGACTATAGCCCACCAGGCTCCTCTGTCCATGGGATTTTCCAGGCAAGATACCGGGATCTATTTCCTTTCTGGAATACCGGAATACACTTCCTTCTCCAGATCTTCCTGACCCAGAGATCAAACTGGGTCTCCTGCTTGTCAGGCAGACTCTTTACCACTAAGCCACCTGGGAAGCCCAATGACACAGTAATTGGAAACTTTTCCACCCGAGTAGACCCCACTTCTGCTCCGCAACAGCTGTTATCTTCCGTGCTTGTTCTGAGAGTTGCCTGGTGGTCACTGAGTAATTGAAATTCATTCTCACCTGAGTACCTTGCTTCCCGCTCTCAGATTGCTCAGTTGTACAGTCTTCAGACACTCAACATATTTGCACTGCCCTCTGATCTTTTTCCCCTTCATAGCAGACATTGCCAATCAATCATAACACTGACACTTGGCCATGACAAGCACTGGGACTCTTTCTCAACGTGGTTCTCTAATTAGCCACAAGGTGGAAGATACACAGGGTAATGGCATATTTGTTATCTGAGATCTGGTATAACAACTGACACATATTGATTAAGCACCTGCTATGTGTTCAGCCTTCTAGCAGATACTGTATTGGAAACAAGGAGGCAATTTCTAATTCTCTTTGGTCTAGAAAAGTCCTTAAGAGCAGAGTAGATTCAAAACCCTCTCCTGCAACTGATCAGACTGGATTTATAATGAGCTGATGTGTCATTGATTACTGAGTGTCTGAGAATTCCAATGGGATTCTTTCTCCCGTCCCTTTGGCCCCTTGCTAACTGGAAGAATTCTCTAGTAGTCATGTAATGGTCTTCTCTACTCTACAATGAATCCTCGATGTTTCATAAAGATGTTCAGTAACACAAGTGCTATCATTGATTCTTGAGGAGCACCATTTATTACATGTCCTCATCCTTTCAAGAGCCTGTTTTCTTCTCTGTTCTTATTTTCTGAGCACATTCTCTACTCATGGCTAAAGGCACACACACACACACACACACCCGTCCCATGGTGATGCGGTGTTTTGAACAGCTTTCTATGTGGAAATTTGCCAAAGGTTTTTGTCTTTCTCCTTTTGGGGTCTAATTAAATTATTTCCACAGACTCCTTTAGCCAGATGCCTACTTGCCATGTCAAAAAACACTAATAAATTGGCTGAGGTTGACTGCAGATACAGCACTGTCTCTCTCTAATAAGAGGCGGTTCATTGCACAGTGTTTACTTAATTGCAGAGCCGTGTGGTGTGTCCCTGGCTCAGAGTGCACGCCTAGTCCCCGGTAGAGAATACCCACACTCATGTAGTTCCAGGTCTCCACACTGCTCTTCCCTCTTCAAGCTCTCCTTGACCTCTGCCCACCATCTTGGCTGCACACCAGCAGCTGGGAACAATTATGACCAGAGGGAGGGTGGATTTAAGACTTCCTGGCCAGATCACTGGGAGCTTGGCATCCTTTTAATTTAACTTCATACCCAGATTTTGGGTAGGACTTTTTCATTGTAAGTGGCAGAAAATCTGACCACACTATTCTAAGCAACTAGGAATTTGTTGGCTCAGAAATATGAAGACTGCAAGAGTCATTCTAGCTTCAAGCGCAGTTTGATCTTAGGCTCAAACAATGTCATCAAAAGTGTTTTTCAGTTTCTCTTTCTTCTTCCATCTCAGGGCTCAGATCTCTGTGTGTGCTGCCTTTATTCTGTGATCAATTCTGATTTTATGGTGACAAGATGGAAAGAGCAGCTTAAGTCTCAAATTCTGTCAAGGTTCAGGTCCCATGGGAAAAAAGGGGGCGTTTTTCCCCTTCTCTCAAAATTCTATAAAATGCTTGAGATTCATCCCTGTTTGGATTGGTTCACATCACACATTCATCCTTGAGCAAATCATCCTGTGGCCAGGGGATAGAACTTTCGTAGGCCGGCTCATATGTTCTACCTTCTGGAGTTGATAATGGAATTCTCCTTGAATCACATGGACTGAAAGTGGGAGTCAGAGGTTAATGAACATTGAGTGGCTAAAAGAGCATGTGTCTACTGTCCAACCATTAGATTTCTGTCTCAGAGCTGGATCCTCAAGTCCAAATCCCACTAAAATTCTCAGATCCTGTTCAGAGAAGTTACAGAAAACAGCATAGGAATAAGATCTGGTTCAAGTTCTGGATTCAATACTAATTTGCTGCTTAATTCCTCTGGAACTTAGTCTTCTCATCTTTAAAATGGGGATAGTAGTAGCTGTTTTACATTGCTTAGCACAGGCATTGGTGTACAGGAAACTTTAACAAACAGGGGTCTGGCTTGGTCTTTCTATCTAGATTTCTATCATGATAACTTTCATGGTGCTGTCAGTCCAGTGAAGACCTGCTTTCCTCTTATCTGTCTCTTTTTCTCTCCAAGGATGAGATTGTTATACCTGAACTTTGGCTATGTGCGTGCAACCCTGTAAGTCTACTTGTTTTAACTTTTTTTTATTTTATATTGGAGTCTTTCACTTTCATAGCTGATTAACAATGTGGTGGTAGTTTCAGATGAACAGCAGACGGACTCAGTCACACATAGACCTGTATCCATTCTCCCCCAAACTCCCCTCCCATCCAGGCTGCCACGTAATGTTGAGCAGGGTTCCCTGTGGTATATAGTCGGTCCTTGTTGGTTATCCATTTTAAATAGAGCAGTGTGTATATTTTGATCGCATATTTCGATCTCAAACTCCCTAACTATCCCTTCCCCTTATCCTGCTTTTTCTTTTCTTTCTTTTTTTTTTTTTTTTTTTTGATACATACCTGCAATACTTGTCCCATCTCTGAATCATCTTCACTGCCAGGCATCATACACTGTGGGTACTCCTCTACCCCATACTGAACTTTCCCATGAATTTATCAATACTCTCTGGAGTTTTCTCGTTACTCTAACTTCCTCTTATAGCTTAGAGCTCCATCTGCATCACCATAACATCTTCCCCAATCTTTTTAGTTCACTGATTAGCCCCTGGCTCTTCCCTGTGTGGCCTAGCCGTTTCCAGCTAACAAGCCCATGCTCAGTCCTGCTGTGAGATGTGATAAGGAGAAAGTGAGCGGGTGAGATGTTCACAGCACCGTATTGAGTTGCACTGGAAAAGACATTAGAGGTCATCTGATTTGGCTTCACTTCTGTGGGAAAATTCCTAGTGGAGTGATTGGGGCCAGGTATAAAGAGGGTTGTTTGGAAGCCAGTTGTGAACTCCTAGTTCAGTTCAGTCGCTCAGTTGTGTCCGACTCTTTGCGACCCCATGAATTGCAACATGCCAGACCTCCCTGTCCATCACCAACTCCCAGAGTCCACCCAAACCCATGTCCATTGAGTCGGTGATGCCATCCAACCATCTCATCCTCTGTTGTCACCTACTCNGTTCAGTTCAGTCGCTCAGTCGTGTCCGACTCTTTGCAACCCCATGAATTGCAACACGCCAGACCTCCCTGTCCATCACCAACTCCCAGAGTCCACCCAAACCCATGTCCATTGAGTCGGTGATGCCATCCAACCATCTCATCCTCTGTTGTCACCTACTCCTCCTGCCCTGAATCTTTCCCAGCATCAGGGTGTTTTCAAATGAGTCAGCTCTTCGCATCAGGTGGCCAAAGTCCCGAAGTTTCAGCTTCAACATCAGTCCTTCCAATGAACACCCAGGACTGGTCTCCTTTAGGATGGACTGGTTGGATCTCTTTGTAGTCCATGGGACTCTCAAGAGTCTTCTCCAACACCACAGTTCAAAAGCATCAATTCTTCAGTGCTCAGCTTTCTTGATAGCCCAACTCTCACATCCATACATGACTACTGGAAAAACCATAGCCTTGACTAGATTACTTTGTTGGCAAAGTAATGTCTCTCCTTTTTAATATGCTGTCTAGGTTGGTCATAACTTTCCTTCCAAGGAGTAAGCATCTTTTAATTTCATGGCTGCAGTCACCATCTGCAGTGATTTTGGATCTCAACAAAACTGTGACTGACTAGTCAACCCCAGTAAATTAGAATGTTCCATTGCCAATTGATACCCCGTACTTTTACAGGAAAACAAAACACAATTCAGATTTACCTTATGGAGATAATGACCTTAAATTAAGTCTTATGGCTTCAGTGAGGTTCCGTACTGAAATAAATAAGAAGCTAGGTGGATAAAGTACATGGGTAAACAGGGTTGCTGTTTACACACACATCAGGGTGATAGGGGCTGTGGTCCACAGACAATGCAGTCCTCTTTTTAAGAAACCAGCCATTTCACAGCTCCCGCCAATACTTGTCATACAGGAAGTTAAAACCAGTGTAGCCAAATCTCCCACTCTTTCAAGAGATGATGGAAATCTGGATTTTTTTAACTAAACTCAAGTTTTAGAAATGTTATTTAATATTTTTGACTGCTCTGGGTCTTCGTTGCTGCAAGTGGGCTTTCTCTAGTTGCAGCAAGTAGGGTGACTCTTGGTTGCAGAGCACAGCCTCTAGGCATGCAGGCTTCAGTAGTTACGATGCCAGGACCCAGTTACTCCACGGCATGTTGGATCTTCCTGAACCAGGAATCGAACCCATGTCCCTTGACTGTCAGGCAGAATCCCATCCACTGTACCACCAGGGAAGTTCCTAAACTCAGTTTTTAAATACTGGCTATTTTTAATCACTAGCAAAAAAAAAAAAATTAGTTTCCAACACCTGTCTTAGTGTTTAGAGCAGGTCTTGAGGGTCCACAGGAGAGAATAGGAGGCAGCCCAAGTGTGGGTGGGCCATGGACAGAGACCCAGAAGCAGGACTGAGCATCATTTCAGGAGCCAGAGTGAGGCGTGTGATGGCCCGGAGGGACTGAGGACTGACGGGAAGAATGTAGGGTAAGAAGAGCTAAGTGAGAAAGAGGCTTGAGAGTAGTTTAGATAGGATTAATGGGCTGTGGGGAATGCTTGTATGTTAGCATCAGGATCTAGGGAAGAAATCCAGTAGAAGATGTAAGTTAGGAAAGAGCAGGGAAAGCCTAGGAACAGAGATGACAAACAGAATATATATATATTAATATATAATATATGCATAATATATAATATATATATTCTTATATCTTTGACTATTTATTCCATGGGCTTCCCAGATGGTACAGTGGTAAAGGATTTGCCTGTCAATGCAGGAGATATGGGTTTGATCCCCGAGTTGGGAAGATCCCCTGGAGTAGGCAACTCAGTCCCGTATTCTTTCCTGCACAATTCCATGGACAGAGGAGTTTGGTGGGCTCCAGTCCATGGGGTCACAAAGAGTTGGACAGGACATGACTGAGCCCTGAGCTGATTTATTCCATGCCCAGTGGTAAAGCGAAATTCAGGTTGAATTTAAAACATGGTGTGTGAGGTTTTTTTTCCCCCTTTCCCCTGAGAAAATCTATATGTAGTCTAAGTTCTTTTTGCACACCTCCCATTTGGTCACAAGATTATTAAAAAGATGAATACCCAGGGGTGGACATGTATTAAAATTATCAATTTACTGGCTTTTTAAAGGTTTCTTTTGCAAGTGAGAAATATAACTACAAGTGACTATTGCAAAACTATCAAGAGTTTCATCCACTGATGCTTTTGCACCATTAGTAAAAAGACCAACACAGTGGGGAAAAGAATAACGTCGTAATGATGTTAAATTAGACTTGAAAGATGTATAATATCATATGTGAAATGAATCACCAGTCCAAGTTCGATGCATGATACAGGATGCTCAGGGCTGGTGCACTGGGATGACCCAGAGGGATGGGATGGGGAGGGAGGTGGGAGGGGGGTTCAGGATGGGGAACATGTGTACACCCGTGGTGGATTCATGTTGATGTATGGCAAAACCAATACAATATTGTAAAGTAATTAGCCTCCAATTAAAATAAATAAATTTATATTAAAAAAATAAATTAGACTTGATCTTGTGAATTCCCGGCAATGTCCTGGGGAACCCTAGAGTTCCATGAACCTCACCTTGAGTTTTGCTCTTCCTTGTTGTGAGCTGAACTAGCCAATGTTTCCTTGGAGCCCCACATTTATCTAAAAGAGTAACTGAGAAATAAACTCTGATTATTCAGAACTGGTTATCAGGATGACCTATCAAAATTAAACAAAATGAGCCCTGAGCTTAAAAGAAAACTACCGACAGTATTTGTTGTCAATAATAAAATTCATATTTTCTGATAAAAGAAAAACAGTGCAATAAGATTGGATAGTCAGACTAAACCATAAGGCAAGAAATAAAAAAGGAGACGAAGGAAAAATTTTCCCCTGGATTTCAACATATCTTGAAGACCTCCAGTTTCTAAGTTCTACACAGCAGCCTAGTTATAGGGAAGTGAAAGTGAAATTCGCTCAGTTGTGTCCAACTCTGGGACCCCATGGACTATATACAGTCCATGGAATTCTCCAGGCCAGAATACTGGATTGGGTAGCTGTTCCCTTCTCCAGGGGATCTTCCCAACCCAGGGATCGAACCCAGGTCTCCCACTTTGCAGGTGGATTCTTTGCCAGCTGAGCCACGATGGAAGCCCAAGAATACTGGAGTGGGTAGCCTATCCCTTCTCCAGTGGATCTTCCCAACCCAGGAATCTAACTGGGGTCTCCATTGCAGGCAGATTCTTTACCACCTGAGCTACCAGGGANGGGCATGGAGAGCAGGCAGTGCACTCTGTCCTTTACAGATGAGGAAACTGAGGCACAGGGGGATCACCTGTTACTCCTGGGGTTATCATCCTTCATATTGCCAAACGCTTTGCAGGGTACAGAAAATTAGCATGTAAATGCGTGCATTTACATTCTTAAAATAATTACATTCTTATAACAAGAGTACAAGGTAAATAAGGGAAATGTGAATAATGACATCGACAAGGACCCCTATTACAGGGTTTTATATGCTAGGTGCTCTTCTACATGATTATTAGATCTCATTGGACAGGACTTTGTGTTAACTGGAATCATGCTCTACTTGTCCAGGACTTAACTCTCAGATAAATTAAATAAATTGTCTGTGTGACACACCAGGTCGGTGTCAGAACTGGGATAAGAACTCAGGCTACCACATCTGCTGCTGCTCATCAAACTCTGTGTGCTTGAGTTTCCTTCTAGAATCGTCTCTGAACTTCTTAGTCTCTGAATATGAGCAGGGGCTTTGATTATTGCAGAAGGAAGACCCCTGTCCCCTCACTGCCAGTAAGCTGGTGAGGCAGGTTCAGGGTGCCTGAGACAGGAAACCTCTGTGTCCATTCTTGAAAAACCCCACATGTGGATAGAACTCCCCAGTGTAATAGTAGAGAAATGTGCCCATTGAGCATTCTGCTCCTGGAAATACTTTAGCTTTTCACCCAGACTTCTGGTTCCCAGGTTTGGTTTCTGGGACTTAATTTGTAAGCATCTAATGTGAGAGTTGGACTGTGAAGAAGGCTGAGCGCCGAAGAATTGATGCTTTTGAACTGTGGTGCTGAAGAAGACTCTTGAGAATTCCTTGGATAGCAAGGACAATAAACCAGTCCATCCTAAAGGAAATAGACTCTGAATATTCATTGGAAGGACTGATGCTGAAGCTCCAATTCTTTGGCCACCTGATGTGAAGAGCTGACACTTTGGAAAAGACCCTGAAGCTGGGAAAGATTGAGGGCAAGAGGACGAGGGGGTGACAGAGGACAAAATGGTTGGATGGCATCACTGACTCAATGGACATGAGTTTGAGCAAACTCAGGGAGATGGTGAAGGACAGGGAAGCCTGGCGTGCTGTAGTCCATGGGGTCTCAAAAAGTCGGACACGACTTGGCAAATGAACAACAACAACAAGCCAGTCATGTTATATTCACAACTTCATTTTTAACTCAAGATTCAGAATTTTCTGCTGTTACATCATATTATCCTGAACTTATAAATGAGGACTTTGGAGATGCAGAGAAGTTAAGTGATATGCTTAAGGTCACATGGCCTGTTAAGTCTGTAAGTTGCATAGCAGGGGTTTGAATCTCAGCCTGGTTGACTGCAGAGCCCCTCAAACTATCCACTTTAACATGCTACAGAGGAGTCGAAAAGCCTGAAGGCAGATTATGGTGACATCATACAGTGCCTTTGAGTAAGTCAGGAAAAGGTGCCTCCACTGAACACAGAATTTAGAAAAAGGAGCCAGTTCCAGGCACAGCCCTGGGAAATATGACTCAGGAAGTCAAGCCTTGTGAGCAGATAAAGGCTTTCCTTTCTTCAGCCTCAGGGCACACTGCTACCTTGAGGGCTGGGCTGGATTTCAGCCCCACTGACCTGCCCAGCAAAGGCATATATATGCCCTGGACAGCCTCTCAACTGGACGGCATGATTCCTTCCAGAGTCCCAGCCTGTGGAGGTCAGAGATGAAAGGGTCTTGTTTTTCTTTACATCTGGGTATCCAGGCCTTTGAATATTGTAGCCAAAAGCACATGCTCTGCATCTGAAGGCCTGGGTTTGAATTCTGCCTCAGCCCCTTCCAAGCCCTCCAACAAGAATAAGCCACACAGCTGTCTATGCTTCAGTTTCCCTCAAAGGGTCGTTACAAGGATTAAATAAGACATTGCTTGTTATGTGTGGA
Organism: Neotragus pygmaeus; assembly: GCA_006410875.1. Classification (NCBI taxonomy): domain Eukaryota; kingdom Metazoa; phylum Chordata; class Mammalia; order Artiodactyla; family Bovidae; genus Neotragus; species Neotragus pygmaeus. Next base: position 497,221 of record SJYV01019323.1, read on the forward strand.
CCTGGCACCTGCCTTACCAGCTCTCAGGGTTTGTAGGCGATAACTAGGAGAGTTGCCGGAGGTGCCTCTCAAATCCATCACCAATGCTTTGCAACAAGCCTGCCTCCCGGGCTCTCTTTACATCAGCTGCTTTGGCATGGTAATCAGAGGCCCATGAGGATCTAATTAGAGTCGGATAAACAAATCAGGAAAAGAACAAGACATTCGTTATTGGCAAGTACACCCCAGGTAAAGTCATCACGAGTCTCAGCTCTCTTCTAAGGTACAAAGCACAGGTGGAAGTATCCCAGAAAGGAGAGCTCTTCTGCCCCCATCCCCGCTCCTATTCATCCTTCCACACCCCAGCTTAGAGCTCTCATCCGTGGAGGTCTCCCTGACCCCTTAGGTACAATAAATCCCTGGTTCCACTGGAGGACATTTTCACGTGCATCTGACACCTACTTACTCATTCATTTGCTCATTCATTCGTTCAGTTTTTTTATGCAAGCAGGACACCAGCACCTACTATGTGGCAGCCACAGTGGCAGGTGGGGGAGGGCTGTTCGTGGGCGAGGACTCTGTTTTCTCTTTTTTGTCCTTTTTGGTTCCTGGGTGTCTTCGGCAGGACACTTCATTCTGTTTCTGCATCCAGTTGAAACACTGGCTCAGGCTCACCCCTGAGCTTCAGGCGTGACCTTATTGCAGAGTTGGCTTCCTTCACCAGCTGTTTCTGTTTTTGTGGGTTTTTTCCCTTCTCTTTCTCTCCAGACACGTAACACATAGAGCTAGGAGAGCAGGTGCACTAAAGCCTTCTCAGCTGGGGAAGCACTAACTCCCAGGTGGTCCACTACCTGGACTCCCCTCCCCAGCTCCTGGAACAATGTCTGCACGTAGCTGAGCATGAGTGGAGGAGCTGTGTGTTGAGAGTGACCACCTTCCTGGCCCCATTTCCCACCCAGGAAGCGGCAGGGACCAGGAGGTGCAGACAGAGGGCAGGTGGGCCCAGGAGCCGGCGAGGCAGTGCTGGGGATTCAGACCCGAGGCTCGCTGGGCTGGGGAGGGGGCAGTAGTGGAGAGTGAGGGCCTTGACCTTCAGGCCTGATTTCACCATCCCCGCCCCAGATGTTAGTGCTTCCCCAGGTGGCGAGGCTTTAGTGCAGCTGCTCTCCTAGCTCTGTTATGTATCCGGAGAGAAAGAGAATGGAAAAAACCCAGAAAAACAGAAAGCTGGTGAAGGAAGCCAGCTCTGCAGTAAGGTCATCCCTGAAGCAACCAATAGACTTGACCTTAAGGAACATTGTACCATCTCAGTACAGTCAGCAACCATTTTGTGCTGCACAATACAGAGAGGTGCTGGAGAGAAGGCAGCTCCAGGAGAGTTCTTAGGGCTGGGTGGGCGGAGGATTCCTGCGTGCGGTCAGGTCGGGATTTTCATTTGGAATTCCTTGTGAGGGAGAGCACCAAGGACAGAGGTAGGTGGAGGAGGGCCATTTGGGAAAGTCCAGGAAAGCAGCAGTATGATGTGGTAATAACTAGCCCGAGATGAAATCTCATCTCTATGCAAATTTCCCTGGTAGCGTGGTGATAAGGAATCTGCCTACCAACGCGGGAGACACAGGTTCCATCCCTGATCCAGGAAGATCCCACACCCGCAGAGCAACTAAGCCTGTGAGCCACAACTACTGACCCTGAGCTCCTGAGCCCAGGAGCCGCAGCTTATGAGCCTGTGTCCTGCGACTACTGAAGCCCATGAGCCCAAGAGGCCATGCTCCACGACAGAGGAAGCCACTTCACTGAGATGCCTGCACACTACAAGGAAGAATAACCACCACTGGCAGCAGCTAGAGAAAAGCCTGTGCAGCGACGAAGGGCCAGCACAGCCAAAAATAAATGAAAGTCAAAAGAAGCTATAAAAATTTAAAAAAATTTTTGTGAAGCTGAGCCCTTTGCAGTCCCAGGTTCACTCTTGTTCACAGTAGCAAACACGTGGTTTGAATCCCAGCTCTGCACTTGCTAGAGATGGGATCCTGAACAAATTATTTACTATCTCTGGAAGGGCAGTTTGTACTTCTGCAAAATGGGGATTGTTTTAGCTGTGGGGGTTTAGACACAATGTGTATAACGCGTCTTGCACGGTGCCTGGCAGGGAGTAGCCATGATTAAGTAAAATGTAGCTATTAGACTTTTTGGAAGACTAGAATGGTGGTGGTGATATTAATGTAACACTAGCTGCTGGAAAAAGGGAATCCCATAGTTTCGGGTGCATAAAGCAATGGAAATGTGTTTCCTGCACATGTAACAGTCCAATGCATGATTGGAGGGCATAGGGTGGTTTTCCTCCATACGTTGATTCAGGGACCCAGTTTCTTTGCATCATGATACTCTGTCATCTACTAAGACTTCAGAGTCCGTGTTGGCAGAGGGGAAAGAGAGTGGAGAAAGTGCCTCGCTTCCTGAAAATCCTGACTTGGTTGTAATCTGTGGCATTCCTGCCCATATCACATTGCTAAGACCCAGTCACGTGGCCAGCCCTTGTGACAGGGAGGGAGCCTCACCAATGACAGTTGGGACACCAATGGGAGTTCCCTTCCAGGGCTAACTTTACCCTGTTGAAGCAGGTGCACACATCATTGGTGGGTGTTGATTTTCTGTGCTCCAGTGACATGAATGATGATGAGAGATGGTTTAGGATGACATAGATGCCTTAGGAGAGAGCTGATTCTAGCCAGGCCAGTTACTCAATAGAATGGCTGGCAGCTAACTAATCAATTATGTAAAGCCTCGCTACTCCACGTGTGGAGGCTCAACAGCATTGGCATCAATAGGAAGCTTGTTTGACAGGCAGAATTTCAAGCATCACCCCAGACTTCAGGGGTTAGAATCTGCGTTTATAATCCCCCCTGCCACCATCCCATCCAGTGCAGATTCTGATTTAGGAGAGCTAGGATTGAGCTTGGGATTCTGATTGTTTCTTAACAACTTCTCAGGTAATGCAGATGTTTCTGGTTCATGGATTATATGTTGAGTAACAAACATGCAGAAGACGCCAACTTCAGAAGCTCAACTTCCCCCTCAGCAAGATGGGGTTTTTCAGTGGCTTTGTGGAAATGGGGGGCCTCTCACTCTCCAGTCGTTGCGTAGAGGGCGATCGTCTATCCTGCATGGGTAGCATTTCCCTAAGAAGAAGGTTAAGTAGGGTCCTGCTTTGTCTGAGAAAGGAGAAAATCCAGAGACCATCCACGGAAACCCCGCAGCTGTGTGTTTACTGATATCTGGTGGCTGAGCAGGGAGACACTGTTTTCAGATGTGTGGTTAGCATCCATCTCTGGTGGACATGCGTCTCTGTCCAGCTGAGATTTCCTTGCAATTGTCTGCAGCGAGCAGCGTTAATAAAGCCTGGGCGAGACTCACACAGGTAATCACCTTCTTCTCTCCTTTCACCCTCCTGTCCCTGTGACAGTTCATTCTTTTGGAAAAATTCATTAACCTACAGTAACACTTTTCACTGGTGACAACTCTTAAGTAAAAGCAGCCTTGCACGTCTTACTTTTCACAGACTATTCTCGCAGCTCCCTGAGGATCACACACATTTCAGAGGAACAAAAAAATAGCCTTGACTTGGGATCAGTGCTGGAGCTCTGTGGCTGCCTAAAAGTAATTCTTGTCTGTATTGCAAACTGATGGTCAAAGCATCTCAGAAATTGTAGAGTGGAGCGTGGAAGGGGTGAAATGTACACGTATTGCCTACTATGTGCCATGCTCTTTTATTTTTCCAGTGTACCTTCTTCAAAATCATCCAGAAATAGGGAGGGAACTGGTGTTTATTAAAATCTACTAGGCATTCTGATTTTTGCTAGACATTGTCTGTCATATCTGCCATCTAATTTAGCCTACAACCCCAAAGAGTGAACATCATTGTTATTTTATAAATGAAGGTGAGGTTGGAGAGTGATTAAGTAAACCCCAGAGCCAAGATTTAAACCCAATTCCTTCCATGCCAAAGCTCACACCCTTCCAGCCTCATTGCAGGGTCACTGTTGGTGAGATCCAAGTCATGGACTTTTGGGGTGGTGGGTTGCTCTTCTCTAGTTCGCAAATCCATGAGATTGCTCAGCTTAGGGGTCAAGGGCAGTCTAGTAGAGCAGCCAAGAGTGTGAGCTTTGAGTCAGATCCATCTGTGTTTAATTCTCAGCTCAGCTGGGAGTTGTAATCAAATTACTTAACCTCCCAGAGGCTCAGTTTCCTCAACTGGAAAATGGGGATAAAAACAGTGCTACTCTCAGATGGGGTTTCCCTGGGGGCTCAGTTGCTAAGATTCCGGTTGCAATGTAGGAGACCTGCGTTCAGTCCCTGGATATGGAAGATCCCTTGGAGAAGGAAATGGCAACCAGCTCTAGTATTCTTGCCTGGAGAATCCCATGGGCAGAGGAGCTTGGTGGGCTACAGTCCATGGGGTTGCAAAGAGTTGGACACCACTTAGCCACTGAACCACCACCCTCAGAGAAAGAATATGAGGAACAATAGACAATAAAACAAATTTCAGTGTGACTCCAGATATGCTACATAACTAGTGTTTGTGAAAGAAAATGAAAGTGTTCGTTGTTCAGTTGTGCCTGACTATTTGTGACTCCATGGATTGTAGCCCAGGGAGACTCCTCTGTGCATGGAATTCTCCAGGCAGGAATACTGGAGTGGATTGCCATTCCCTTCTCCAGGGGATCTTCCCAACCCAGAAATCAAACCCGAGTCTCCTCCATTGCAGGTAGACTCTTTATTGTCTGAGCCACCAGGGAAACCCAAGAAGTTTGGTAAATGCTAATTATCATTACTAATATTAATATATGTAGAGTCAAGTTACTTTTGGCTGAAAAGGACAGACATCACTCATCCCAGATCACATGAATGTAGGGTGGGGCTTTTGCAAAGCTGTGAAGAGCAGCTAGAATGGAAAGTCAGATACTGAGGCTCCCCTTTCCATCTTCTCTGGGCCCACAAGTCATCCTCACCTCTGCTGCTCTTGCTGGATCTGGATCTTCTGTCTTGACCAGAATCCTCTATTCACTTCTTTTAAAAAAAGATATTCATGTGTTTATTTGGCTGTACAGGGTCATAGTTTCGGTATGTGGGACTTCAGTCTTCATTGCGGATGTGGGATCTTTAGCTGTGGCATGTGAACTCTTGGTTGCATCTAGTTTCCTGACCAGGGATTGAACCTGGACTCTGCATTGTGAGTGTAGAGTCTTAGGCACTGGACCACTAGGGAAGTCCCTCTTTTGTTCCCTTCTTTTGCTCAACACCAAATAAGGTTTCACAAGCTCTGAGTGTGCATACCATTTTATCCTAAACCCCTGCCATCTACAATAGACTTATGGATTCCCAGGACATAATTTAAAACTCATGAGAGAGTACCGTGCTAGCTGAAGGCCAGGAAACAGATAGACATCTACAGTCAGAGGTCTGTTGGCCAAAACATGTTGGGAAGGATAGTTTCATGTGTTTAGACCTATTACAAGAATGACTGCCCTGTGCTTCAAGCCTTAAGTGACCTCTTTCGGATTTTAGCTTCTGCATTGTGTGGGCAGGCCTTGATAGGTGTTTTTCTGTTTCTTTCTGTCTCTTATGCCTTTAGACACAATTGCTGCTATTTTTCATTAAAGAAGAATTATCTTAGAGAAAATTAGTTTCTCAGCCCTTTGCTGTTTTCATGGCCTGAAAGTCATTGGCAAGTTCTAGAGCCAAGATTTTGTCTTTTTGTTTCAGGATCTTATTCACTGGAAATTATGAGCAAACCAACCCAGTTCATTGAAGAACCTCCCCAGTACATTCCAAAAACCCTAATAGGGTTAGTTACTTATCTGTGACATGGTTATTATGAGCTGTGAATGGGAGTTTAAGCAGATAGTTTAGGGGTTAGAATAAGAATCCAGATGGATCCAGAATCTGTCCTTCTACCTAGGGTGACTTAGGGCTAGAAACAGATTGGGACTCCTTGTAGAGTTTTCAGAATTGGTTGTAAACAATCATTTATTCATTCATACATTTAGTCAAAAATATTTACTGAATATTTATACTGTGCCATTATAGTTGAGAGAGTAATGCTCTCAAAATATATTTATGGTTTCTTAGAAATCCAGAATAGTTTGAAGTTAGTTGGGGCTAGAGGCTTCTCTTGGTCAAGGATCTATAAATGGGCATATATTCCTCTGGGGCCAAAATATTCAGTTACGGGCACAAGACCTTTCTGCATAGCAGCAGCCTCAGTGGTTGAGGAGCTATATGTTCCAGATTGTATAGCTTCAATAGAAGGATGGGTCTTCTGTCTCCCGGGCTCCTGAGGGATTATGTGCAGCAGAGCCCCTCACGCACTCTTGCTGGGCTCATGGCATAAGTAATAAAGAAGCAGAGCTTTATTGTATTACATTATTGACTTTTGAAGTTTGACGATTTGGTTCTGTGGCCTCACCTCATCTTCCCTGCATAATTCAGCTAGGCATTGTGCTAAAGGATATAGTTCAACCAAGAATAAAATAATTGTAATTCTTATGGAGTTGTAGTATAGTCAGGGAGACAAAAATTATTCAAACCATCATGCAAATNCCTTTAGACATAATTGCTGCTATTTTTCATTAAAGAAGAATTATCTTAGAGAAAATTAGTTTCTCAGCCCTTTGCTGTTTTCATGGCCTGAAAGTCATTGGCAAGTTCTAGAGCCAAGATTTTGTCTTTTTGTTTCAGGATCTTATTCACTGGAAATTATGAGCAAACCAACCCAGTTCATTGAAGAACCTCCCCAATACATTCCAAAAACCCTAATAGGGTTAGTTACTTATCTGTGACATGGTTATTATGAGCTGTGAATGGGAGTTTAAGCAGATAGTTTAGGGGTTAGAATAAGAATCCAGATGGATCCAGAATCTGTCCTTCTACCTAGGGTGACTTAGGGCTAGAAACAGATTGGGACTCCTTGTAGAGTTTTCAGAATTGGTTGTAAACAATCATTTATTCATTCATACATTTAGTCAAAAATATTTACTGAATATTTATACTGTGCCATTATAGTTGAGAGAGTAATGCTCTCAAAATATATTTATGGTTTCTTAGAAATCCAGAATAGTTTGAAGTTAGTTGGGGCTAGAGGCTTCTCTTGGTCAAGGATCTATAAATGGGCATATATTCCTCTGGGGCCAAAATATTCAGTTACGGGCACAAGACCTTTCTGCATAGCAGCAGCCTCAGTGGTTGAGGAGCTATATGTTCCAGATTGTATAGCTTCAATAGAAGGATGGGTCTTCTGTCTCCCGGGCTCCTGAGGGATTATGTGCAGCAGAGCCCCTCACGCACTCTTGCTGGGCTCATGGCATAAGTAATAAAGAAGCAGAGCTTTATTGTATTACATTATTGACTTTTGAAGTTTGACGATTTGGTTCTGTGGCCTCACCTCATCTTCCCTGCATAATTCAGCTAGGCATTGTGCTAAAGGATATAGTTCAACCAAGAATAAAATAATTGTAATTCTTATGGAGTTGTAGTATAGTCAGGGAGACAAAAATTATTCAAACCATCATGCAAATAAAAACTATGAAAGTGATATAGAATGTGTCAGGTGTGTATGACGAAATGCTCACAGCTCTTTCTTTACAGAACAGGGGCTTAGTCAACCTTGGCACGACCTTGTATCATCACCATAAATCAGGAATGAAAAAGTCCTCCTTGCATTGCTATGAAGATATAGCTGCAAAAAGTGAATCAACTTGACTTATGGATACAATGCTAGTGCTCAGAGAGGGAAGTTTCATGAAAGGGCTTCCATTTTCTGAATTAATAAGTTTGTAATAATCCTGATAATAATAGTGATAATTAAATGTCAGGCTGGGTGAACAGTATCAATAAATCTTTGCTGTCTTTGAGCTTATCAACTAGTAGGTAGGTTTTACTCTTGAGGAAACTGTGACTTGGAGAGTATAAGGGACGTGAAATCAAGAGGGGAAGAAGAGGGGACCAAATGCCAGAAGCAGAAAGAACTCCTGCCAAGGCCTGCCCCCACAGCTAGGGACAGTTTCTAGGGAATAGGAAGGTACACGTCCCAAGAGGGCTGACTGTTTTTCACTCTTGTAAAGTCTGGCTGTTTGTGTTCGCTCAGTGTTTCTATACAGCTGCCAAACATATTACTAATCTGCATGTACGTACTTAGTTCATTGAGAAAGGGCCTGCCTGACAAGCTGCAGAGCTCCCTGGAGAGCGGCAGCTGGTCACGTGGACATGATTAGTGATAGCACCTGCAGCATGATAGGTGTTATGCAGCTCTTTAATGAGGATAACTCAGCCTTGTCTCCTGCAGTACTTAGCACAGTGCCTAGTAAATACTAAATGACAGAATATAGGACATTGTGCTTACCAAGCATTTATGGGAAAAAAGCAGATATTGGATTTTTGTTATATTATTTTTTCATTAATCTGATGTGTCCTGTTGATTCACCTTAATAGGATACTGTGATGAGTAATTTTATTTGTCAACGTGGCTGAGCCATAATGTCCAAATATGTGATCAAACATTATTCTAAGTGTTTCTTCAGCTATGTTTTTGTATGAGGCTAACAATTAAACTGGTAAACTTTGAATAAAGCAGATTGCCCTTCATAACATGGGTGAGCCTCATTCAGTCAGTTGAAGAACTGAATGGAACAAATTATTGACTTTCTCCAAGTAAAAGGGAATTCTACAGCAGATGGACTTCTGACTTTCATTGCACATTACCTGTTTCCTGGGTAGCCTGATAGCCCATCTTGCAGATTTTGCATTTGTCAGCCTCCATAATTGCATGAACTAATTACTTAAAATGAATCCTCTGTATATGTACAGATCTCACCTTTTGGCTCTGGTTCTCTGGAGAACCCTAACTAATACAGATACTCATTTATTTAACCCCCTGATTTATTTAATACCTACTAAATCAAGGTACTGATGGCAAAACAAAGAAGAATAAGCCATATTATTTGCCTTTAAGCTCTAACTGTTCATCATTTATTGAGAAAATGTTGACTATCTCCTATGTTGCAGGCACTGTTCTAGGTACTTGACATTTAGCAGTAACAAACAGACCTGAACTCTTTCCCTCTTGAGAGCTGGGGGATAATAACAGGCAGGCAATAAATAAAGTATATAAGTAAAATTAAAAAATATATATAATCTGTCAGATGATGATAATGTAGACGTGTCTGACCTTGACTGGGTACCCCACCAGGCTCCTCTGTCCATGGGGATTCTCCAGGCAAGAATACTGGAATGGGTTGCTATGCCCTCCTCCAGGGGATCTTATGAACCCAGGGATCATACCCAGGTCTCCCACATTGCAGGCAGATTCTTTACCGGCTGAGCTACCAGGGAAGCCCAATTTAGAAAGGGTGGTCTGGGAAGGTTTTCCTGATAAGACAGTATTTGAGAAGAGACCCAAGAGATGCCCAGAAATGGATTGTCTCAGAGTAGAGGGCCCCACACTGCATAAAAAGGGCCCCTACTAGGAGCCACTTGGCCTAGACAGGAAGAGAAGGAAGACTTGGTGTGGCTCAAGTGGAGTGAACCCACCACAAGAAGAGGCCAGAGAGATTACGGGTCGGGTCATGTAGAGTCTTTTCACCACTGTAAGAATTTTGTTCTTTCTTCTGGTTAAGGTGGGAAGTCATTTAGAGATGTTAAACAATGGCAGGACATTTAAGTAGAGGCCTGAAAGCTCATTGAAAGCTCATTTGAAAGCTCATTCTGGTTGATGCGGGAGAACAGAATACAGGGATCATAGGCAGGAGAGGGACTTCACTCAGAAGACTATTGTGATAATGCTAGTGTGACTTGGTGTTGGCTTGGATCAAGGTACAGAGGTGGTGGTGGTAAGGAGTGGTTGGGTTATGGCTGTATTTTGAAGGTAGAGTTGATAGGATTTGATGATGGATTAGTTGTGTATGGGAGACAAGGAATCAAAAATGGGTTCAGGGTTTTGGTTGGACCAAATTCAAACAATGGAGTTATCACTTACAGAGAAAAATAAAGAAAAATTAAGGTTGGGATGGTATAGCATCACAGAGTAAACTGGGGGAGGTCAGCTGATATTTCCAAAATTCATGCATTAATTCCTAATCAAGGAACTCTAGTTTTTCTTTTTTAAGGAGAACAGCCAGCCACGTGGCTAATCCTGAATCATAAACCAGGATTTCCTATTTCTACATATTTCCTAGAATATATGAAAATGGCTGTAGCAATTCAGGTCTTTAAATTCTGCCTCTATAGAATATTTACATCTCTCAAGTCTTGTGGATGATGCTTAGCAATGATCATAATTAAGAGCCAGAACTGTTGAGCTGGTCATTTTGAAACTGCATCTTTACTGTCCGGCTCTGTGCCTTTGTTTCCCATCCTTCTGTGTCCCACTTGTCTCACTTATGACCCTAGCCAGTGATAAGTGATAGTAGCCACTTAGTTTAGTGATGGAATGTGTTAGCGCCTGGAGCCTTGCCTGGCGTGCAGTGAGTCCTCAGCAGCTGCTGGCTACTGTTAATACTGTTACGAGCATTATTCCTTACAGTTCTGGGTAGTTTGTACATCTGCTGAAAAATTGTCTTTTAGTCAGTTTCACACCAGTGGTTTAGAATAAAAGAGGATGCCCCCTGACCCTCTTGCCCTGTCACATAAAAGGCATGAGCCTGTTCCCAGCCACTTATGTCAGTGACTACTGTGGTCTCTGAGAAACTTCATTCAGACTAAGGGAAGCATCCTTCACTGCTCCCTTCCTTGTATCTTTCCTCCTTCCTGAAAATAAGATGTAAGAAGCTTCTCTTTCCCATGTGGCTTTGAGTGCCAGTTTTAAGCTCATAGAAACCTTATTAGTACATGCAATCTGTATATTTGTTTGATCCTTTTCCTTTCATCTGAATATTGTTTTTAATTAATCTTTATTAAAAAAATATAAAATAGCTAACATTTACGAATGTTAAAGGCTAATGCAGTGCCTGCCACTTATTCCTTTTGCATGCTTTAAATACTTAAGGAACACTTTCTCCAAGCACCAAACTCCAGTTCCCTGTGTGATAGGAACTCAAAGGTGCTGAGTTCAAGCACAGCACGGTCATTGCCAACGCTATGAACCTGGTCAGACCACCATGCTCTCATTGTTTCTTCCTCTGTTATACATCTAGAAGAAAGTGTGCACACTTGGCTTGGAGGAGACATTTTGAGAAAGGCCTTTTGACGTGATCAAAATATAGTATTTCTCTTTGGTGTATTGAGAAATGTTTACAATATATCATCGTGTCCCTTCCCCTTTCATCCCTCAGCTTGTCTCAGGGACAAGCTCGCATTGTGTGTGTATGTTGGGGGAGGTGAGAGTGGGAGGAGGCTGTAGGTTATTCATAGGGTTAGGCTCAGAAATGGGGATAAGATCTCTGTTTTTCACTTAATTTGACAATTAAAACAATTAGTGGCTTATCTTTAAAGTATGTCAAAACCTATTTCATCAAAATAGTAGCATCAAAGAGTTTGCAACAAAGTCAGCATAATAGAATGGTTTGTGTTCATCCATCCAGCTCACAGGGTTGTACAAGGATATGAAAATAAAACAGATACCTATAGGACAAAGCTTTGTACACTAAGTTGCTGTATAAGTGCTAAGCGTGGTGGTTGTAAACCAGCGTGTCTTTGCTTCAAAGCAATTCCCACTCCAGTCCTCTTGCCTGGAAAATCCCATGGACGGAGGAGCCTGGTGGGCTGCAGTCCATGGGGTCGCGAAAAGTCGGACACGACTGAGCGACTTCACTTTCAGTTTTCAGTTTCATGCATTGGAGAAGGAAGTGGCAACCCACTCCAGTGTTCTTGCCTGGAGAATCCCAGGGACGGGGGAGCCTGGTGGGCTGCTGTCTGTGGGGTTGCACAGTCATACACGACTGAAGTGACTTAGCAGCAACTATGTATGTATGCGGTAGCCTCACCTCTCTAAGTTGGCAGTATCTGGAGAAAATTAACAATCGGTATGATGTGGTGTAAATCAAGGACAGCTCCCACGAGAAGGTGAGCCCTGGGCCAGCTCTCCAAGGCAGTGATTCACACGGATCTGCAGAAACAAGGGTGTGAAGAGCTCTGGGGGCTAGAACTGAGAACTGGCAAGCTGGAAGCAGAGCTGGGCCATCAGGTCCTTCCAGTCTCTGCTGTGGACAGAAGCACCTCTTGCCTTTTGTGAGAGAATATGAATGAGTTCTGTTAGTTCAGCTATGCAGGAAGAGCTCTCCCTCTGTGATCCATCCCCGTACTGTCAGCAGGCAACTGAGATGTTTGAAGCAGATGGGCAGCCAGCCCTTCTTCCTCCACCTGCCTCTGCCTTCCTAGTCAAGGCCTGATAGACACCTGCTCCTCCCACAAATCAGCGGTCTGGCCATACCCAGTTGGGGAGAGAAGAGTGTTTTCTATTTTCATTATTATTTTTTTTTAGCCACTCACGCTATCACGCTTTGTAAGCACCCTTCGATTTCAGAGAGTAAATCATTAATATCCAATTTGGGGAAGTCAGTCGTATGCAACTGCAGCATTGGCAAAGTAAATGGAAAGTGGAAGGCTAGGAGCAGGGCATTAATTATCCGGTGCTGCAGACAGAACATGGGCAGGTGTTTATGGGTTCCATCTAGCCATTGCCATGGCTGCACTGGCTCTAATCAGTGAGATTCATGTCTATGGGGGCACTTCCTCCTGTGCCCTGCCAAGGAGTCTCTAGCTCCAGCAATTCATGTTACTGTGAATTCAGAAAAAACAGAATCTCTACTGATAACATTTCACGAGGGGACAGTGTTTTAGAAAGCCACATCCCTTCCCTTTAGGCAAGTTTTATTAGAATAACCTTTCTGGATGTTTCTCAAATACAAACTGCAGAGAATACGACTACGGTTACCGGTGGGGTTGGGAGGAGGGTGGGTGGTTAAACTGGGAGACTGGAATTGACATCTACATGCTCAGTTCAGTTCAGTTCATTTCAGTTGCTCAGTCATGTCCGACTCTTTGTGACCCCATGAATTGCAGCACGCCAGGCCTCCCTGTCCATCACCATTTCCCAGAATTCACTCAGACTCGCGTCCATCGAGTCCGTGATGCCATCCAGCCATCTCATTCTCTGTCGTCCCCTTCTCCTCCTGCCCCCAATCCCTCCCAGCATCAGAGTCTTTTCCAGTGAGTCAACTCTTCAAATGAGGTGGCCAAAGTACTGGAGTTTCAGCTTCAGCATCATTCCTTCCAAAGAAATCCCAGGGTTGATCTCCTTCAGAATGGACTGGTTGGATCTCCTTGCAGTCCAAGGGACTCTCAAGAGTCTTCTCCAACACCACAGTTCAAAAGCAAAGTTTAAATTCTTCAGTGCTCAGCCTTCTTCATGCTACTATATGTAAAGTAGATAACTGACAAGGGCCCACTGTGTAGCACAGGGAACTCTACTCAATGCTCTTTAATGACCTACTTGGGAAAAGAATGTGAAAAAGAGTCCATGAGGTCTCAGAGTCGGACACGACTGAGCAACTTTCACAAAAAAGAGTGTGTGTGTATAAACGTATGACCAATATATTAATGTACGTATAATAGGCTTTCCTGCTGGCTCAGTGGCAAAGAATCTACCTGCTAATGCAGGAGATGGGGGATCAATCCCTGGGTCAGGGAGATCCTCTGGAGAAGGAAATGGCAACCCATTCCAGCATCCTTGCCTGGGAAATCCCATGGACAGAGGCCTCTGGCAGGCTACAGTCCATGGTTTCCCAAAAGAGTTGGACACGACTTAGTGACGAACAACAACGGATTTGTTTTGCTGTACGGCAGAAACTGACACAAAATTGTCAATCAGCTGTGCCCCAGTACAGATTTCAAAAAGAGGATATGAGACCAAACATCACCGACGGAGTCACAGCAAATGGGTCTGGGATGAGGATTTCCCCAGCTCCTGTGTATGTCGTTAGTCACTCAGTCATGTCTGACTCTTTGTGACCTCACGGACTGTAGCCTGCCAAACTCCTCTGTCTGTGGAATTCTCCAGGCAAGAATATTGGAGTGGGTTGCTATTCCCTTCTCTAGGGGATCTTCTCAACCCAGGGATCAAACCCAGGTCTCCTGCATTGTAGGCAGATTCTTTGCTATCTGAGCCACCCAGGGTAAACCCCTCCCCAGCTTACATGGGGATTAATAAATATACCCTTGAGTGAGTATTAAATAATGAGAATTTAAAAAAACTGGTCCTAAGATCATTGAATCCAAACCCCTTTCTTACTTTGACATCTTCTGTCCTCTGATTGGGACCTCATAATTCTCTGTCTGTCTCCTGCCTTTTGTCTGGCAATTTCCACTCTCAATTCAACAACTGCCATTAATGTCAAAGCTGCCTTGCGTATGGCATTGTTTTGATGTTATTGCACTGAAAGGGCTCTCCAGTAGGGGAGAGGGCAGTCAGGATCCCAGAAGGCAAAGAGGGAAGACACTGCTTCTCTGGCATGTGAAGTCTTGGGCTCAGGAAGTGGGAATCCTGAGGAGGACCCTCTTCGGAATGGTGCTGGGGCTATGGCTCCATGTCATTGCCTTGAAGGTCTGGTTCCTGGGCTGTGCGGGTTGAGGCTGACCGGCTTCTGCACAAGGGACAAGATGGCTTTGTGGGCCTAAGGCTTGGCTGGCCAGCTCCCATTTTTAAGGAGGTGTGCTGTTTTTCTCTCTTTCATCCATATCTTTTCTGGGGCTGCAAAGGCAGTCTCATGTTCAGTGAACAGCTGGGCTGGACATGGACAGATCTACCGCATTATATCATTCCATCATGATTCTGTGTATTTAGAAAACAGAACAAAACAACACTTCGCTGGGTAAATAGAGTGTGTACTCCTAGAAAGAGGACCACAGAATTTATTGAAATTACAGATACATGTGACGCACACACACCCACACAAAGTGAAAGTGAAGTGGCTCAGTTGTGTCTGACATACTCACACATGTTGCTTCTAATTATTAGCTTCAAGAACAAAATTATATTTTCTTACTTGATCTAGCATAGGAAAACTTAATATGATTTTATTTCATTTCTCTCTACATTTTCTACTTCATCCTTCTCTTTCCTATCACATTTCCTTGAATTTTTTCATAGGGTTTGGGACTTTAGATTGAGATTATGAACAAATTGATTTCTTTATAATGGCAATAACCAGTGATATGCTGGACACAGATGTAAGCACTTTACACTGAATCCTTACAGCAAGATTTATTTTTGACATTTTCAGTAAGCTTTGTAACCATATGAAGAAAAATTATTTGGACAACTTGTTTTGCTAATCTATTGTTCCTTTATTGTATGTCTTCTCCAGTTCTGATTTTTCTCATTTTAATTCATCTCTTGGCAACGTGGGGCATGTTTTTTTTTCAGGAAGTGTGACACACTTGCTGAGCACATTTGGAGCAGCTGAGACTGTTTCTGTTGTTCTTGTACATGAATGAGAGTTTGTCAGGATCAGAATTCTAAGTCCTCGATCTAGACCCTCAAAAATCACATAGAATTAATTCATCCACTTAGGATTTTAGGGAAGATGTCATCATTCAATCTGATATTTGTTTCTTTGAAGTAGTATACTATATCTTGTAGAGTGTTTGCATTTTTTCTTTACCTTTGAAATGGAAAAATATGTAATTGATTTTTAAAAATATTTTGTATTTATTTATTTATGGCTGTGCTGGGTCTTCGTTGGGCTTTCCTGGTGGCTCAGACAGTAAAGAATTTGCCTGCAATGCACAAGACCTGGGTCTATCCTTTGGTTGGGAGAATCCCCTGGAGAAGGGAATGTCCATCCACTCCAGTATTCTTGGGCTTCCCTGGTAACTCAGACAGTAAATTATCCACCTGCAATGCGGGAGACCTGGGTATGATCCCTGGTTTAGGAAGATCCCCTGGAGGAGGGCATGGCAACCCACTCAAGTATTTTGCCTGGAGAATCCCTATGGACAGAGGAGCCTGGTGGCCTACAGTCCACGGGTTTGCAGAGAGTTGAACACGACTCTGTGGCTGCGTGCAGGCTTTCTCTATAGTTTCAGTGAAGGAGGCTGCTTTTCGTTGTGCCCAGGCTTCTCATTGCAGTGGCTGCTCTTGTTGCGGGCTTCCCTCATAGCTCGGTTGGTAAAGAATCCACATGCAATGCAGGAGACCTCGGTTCAATTCCTGGGTTGGGAAGATCTGCTGGAGAAGGGATAGGCTACCCACTCAAATATTCTTGGGCTTCCCTTGTGGCTCAGCTGGTTAAGAATCCACATATAATTTGGGAGACCTGGGTTTGATCCCTGGGTTGGGAAGATCCCCTGGAGAAGGGAAAGGCTACCCACTCCAATATTCTGGCCTGGAGGATTCCATGGACTGTAGTCCATGGGGTTGCAAAGAGTTGGACATGGCTGAGTAACTTTCACTTTCACTTTCTTTTGTTGCAGAGCACATGCTGTAGGGCCCGTGGCTTAATAGTTGTGGTGCGCAGGCTTAGTTGCCCCAAGACATGTNGATTCCATGGACTGTAGTCCATGGGGTTGCAAAGAGTTGGACATGGCTGAGTAACTTTCACTTTCACTTTCTTTTGTTGCAGAGCACATGCTGTAGGGCCCGTGGCTTAATAGTTGTGGTGCGCAGGCTTAGTTGCCCCAAGACATGTGGAATCTTCCAGGACTAGAGATTGAACAAGTCCCCTGCACTGCCAGGCAGGTTATTAACCACTGGACCACCAGGGAAGTCCTGAAAGGGAAAAAACAAACACACAAGGAACCAGGAGAGTCAAGGCGTGACCATCATTCTATCATTTTGGCCTTTCAGCCAAGGATCCCTTTAGATTTTCTGACTCAAGTTGGTGCTGCACAGACAGATAGTTGGGGGTTTTCCTCATGACTGTAAAGGGAGGAGACAGGTAAAGGGGATGAGGACTCTGCATGGGAGCAATTATAATGATGAATTTGAAACCTAGGTTGGACTAAGCGTATATATAAATGTTGGGGCTCATTGGATTAGTGTTTTTGTTTTTTCAAATGTATACCCAGGAGTGAAATTTGCTGGGTCATATGGTAGTTCTATTTTTGGCTTTTTTTGTTGTTGTTGAGAAATCTCCATACTGTTTTCTGCAGTGGCTGCACCAGCTTACATTCCCACCAACGGTCTATGAGAGTTCCCTTTTTTTTACATCCTCACCAACATTTGTTGTTTGTGTTCTTTTTGATAATAGCCATTCTGACAGGTGTGAAGTGATAACTCATTGTGGTTTTGATTTGCATTTCCCTGATGATTAGTGACGTTAAGCATCCTTTCATGCACCTATTGACCATCTGTCGGAGAAGGCAATGGCACCCCACTCCAGTACTCTTGCCTGGAAAACCTGTGGATGGAGGAGCCTGGAAGGCTGCAGTCCATGGAGTCGCTGAGGGTTGGACACTACTGAGCAACTTCACTTTCATGCATGGGGAAGGAAATGGAAACCCACTCCAGTACTCTTGCCTGGAGAATCCCAGGGACAGGGGAGCCTGGTGGGCTGCCGTCTATGGGGTCGCACAGAGTCAGACACGACTGAAGTGACTTAGCAGCAGCATTGACCATCTGTATTTCCTCTTTGGAAAAATGTCTAATCAGTTCTGCCCAATTTTTAATCAAGTTGATTTTTTTTTTGATGTTGCTTTGTATGAACTGTTTATATACATCAGATTCCCCTCACTCTTTTTAAAGAATCACGGTGTATATCCTTGTCGTCCAAGTCCTCTTTGCTCTAAGAGGCACTTGTATCATTAGACATAGCCGATGGTGATATAATTTAATTTTGGTAAGCTGCCAGTTCTCATTGTTACTTAACTATTGATGCAAGACAAGAGAACTATTGATTACATGAAAATCAATTCAAGGTGGACCTATCCACAACTGATGTGGTATCAATGAGTTACTTTCTTCCGGAAAGAAATTACTTTTTCTTTCTTCCCTATGTAACCTGTTGCCTCTATTGACTACACACACTTTCAAACACCGACATCATCAATTTACCGCTGTATTTCACACTGAGTGTGTGAGGAAAAAAATCTCAACATAGCAGAGATTAGTTTTCCATGCATTCAAAATGAGATCTAAATAAGCAAGACTTACAAGGGAAATGACCGTATTTATCTTGTTCATTCTTCACGTTTTATCTCACTTAAGGAGGATGAAAATCAAATTCTTTTTGCCTTCTGACATGCAGTGTGGCCTGCACAACCCGTGACAGTTATGGATGTGAGGATGGGGCTTTTAAATGTCATCAGTTCAGCCACATACCAGAGCTTTCTGTTTGTTTCAACAGACAGAATAGACGCCTGATAAAGATGCTAACAAAACATTAAGCACATGAGCTTGCCATTGGGAGGGAGTGGGGTCACTGGAATTTACGACATAGCAGTGATATGTCAGCTGACAGTTCTCTTACTTTTAAAAATGATTTCTGTATGGCTGGACAGGGTCTTCGTTGCTGTGCGGGCTTTTCTCCGGCTGTGGCTAGTGGGGGCCGCTCTCTAGCTGCGGCACTTGGGCTTCTCATCGCGATGGCTTCTCTTTCTGCAGGGCCAGGCTCTAGGGTCTGCAGGCTTCAGTGACTGCGGTTCCCTGGGTTCTAGAGCAGAGGCTCAGCAGCTGTGGTTCATGGGCTCAGGTGCTCCGCACCATGTGGGATCCCTTACAGCAGGGATTGGACAGGTGTATCCTGCTTGACAGGCAGATTCTTTACCACAGAGCCACCTGGAAGGTCCCAGCTCTCTACTTTTGTCATTTCAGCAGATGAAATGAAAACCCCATGTGGGATATTTCTCATGGAAGGAAACTGAGACACAGAGAGATTCATGGTATTGGTTCTANTTTGGCATAGTCAATAAAGCAGAAAGAGATGTTTTTCTGGAACTCTTTTGCTTTTTCCATGATCCAGCGTATTCCCATCTAAAAAATTCAACCTGAATCTAATCCAATTTCTAGGAATTACGGGATAAAAAGAAACAAATTAAACAATGTCAAAAGGAAGCAACTACCTGAATCCAGAAATGCCGGGGGACAATCTACAAAACACATAACCCAATTTTCTAACAAATCAACATTAAAAAATAAAACAGAAGGAGGACTGAGAGAGAATAACAGAGATTTAAGTAATACAACAACCAAATGCCGGGCAGACTCTCTGGATCCAAACTGGAACAAACCAACTTTGAGACAACCTGACTTAACATTTAGGAATAATCTTGCTTGTTTTTATTAAGCCTAGTAATGGACATTAAAAAAATCCGTATCAGTTAGAGATGCAAACTTACTATTTTAAAAAGAAAAAAATACACACACTGAGATTTTTTAGGAGATTTTGAGTTATCAGAGCTTCTACTAGACGATTTAAAGATGAGGTCTCTCTTCCACCACCATATTCAGAAGAGAATCACAAAGTCATACAGATGTTACTGATCATTTTCAAAATACCCACGTTCTTTCTCTCCTCCTTTTCTCTTTATTTATCACTTAGCTTACAGGGAAATTCAGATGTTTCTGTCAGTTTGGTTTATCATGATCCTCGGCTCCCTGCTGGCCTTGAGGTCATCAGCAAAATCACAGAACAAGATTGGAAGGACTTGGAAAGTCCATCTTATAGACTAACAAACTGAGGCTCTGAGACAACTGAGTGATTTTTGAGGTTACTCTCCTAATTCCCAGCAGAACCAAGCAAGCATCCGTGGCTAGGAATATCTTCTTACACGGACAGGGAGGCGTTCACTGGTCACTTACCTTCCCGTGTTCCTTCCTCATGTGGGAAATGTAAACATCTGTGCGTGAACAATCGGGCCACACTCCCAACACGTCCACCCAGGACTGGCCACATTCTTGGATTCCGAAGATTTTTTTCCCAGGTGATGGGGATTTCTTTTCCAACTTCTCTTTCCCGTTCATGGATCAGGTGTCTTCTTTGTTTTGGTTTGCTGAATTTTGGGTTGTAGGCTTAATGCTCAAAGGCAAGTTTATACCCAAGTAGGGAGGGCTTTCGATACTTTTCAACGTTCTGTGCATAGACTTGATATGGCCTATCATGAGCTGCTTCTGTGCACATAAAAAAGAACAGTCTGGACACTTGAAGACAGACACCTGGTTTTCTATGTGTTGGTTAAAGTAGTGATACAGCAGGGTTTGCAGGGTAAATATGGTGTCACACATGGAACACTTATATTATTTTTGGTTCTTCTATCTTGATGCCAGGATGCTGCGTGTAGGCATGAGAGTGTGTACTTGGGGCAGACTTAAATGCCACTGAACAGATAGGACACTTGTAGAAGACTTCACAGTGAGAACTTTGAATGTGAGACTTCAGTAAGGCCACAGCAGAGTACCCAACATTGCGATGCACACATCGGAAACCCACTCCATGTGCAGTGCAGACAGTTCTTGGTGGTATGGGTCTGGAAGTGAGTGGGCCTGCAGATGGCTCCACACTTGAGGCAGGTGTAGGATTTGTGCTGATGGATTCTCTGGTGGAAGCGTAACTGCCCTGGTTAGGAAGCAGCGTCTGGCAGACAGTGCAAGTCTTTTGTCCACTTGTATCTGTAGCCAGCTGGAAATGGGTGGCCAGCGACATCCCATCCTGGAAAATTTCGTTACACTCCAAACATTTCAGACTGTGCCTGCAGAGCTTGGAGGGGTCTTCATCCAGAGGCATGGCCGGAATGACGGGTGTGCTGGAAGGGGCTGATATGACTTCCGGATTATGCCAGACTGGATTTTGGTGACTGTGTGTGTGCAGCCTCCCACAGAGCTTGGAAGGGTGGACGATGAGGCCGGAGTATTGCTTGATGGAGAAACAATCATTTGATCTGCCGGGACTGGCTTCGAGATCAAGTGAGAGCACTGAGTCACCATGCCCTCCCCCTTGGAATCAGTGATACGTTTATATATATCCATTCTTTTTCAGATTCTTTTCCTATATAGGTTATTACAGAATACTGAATAAAGTGCCCTGGGCCATACAGTAGGTCCTTACTCGCTATCTGTTTTGTATATAGTAGTGTGTATATGTCGACCCCACTCTCCACTTTGGTAACCAGCAGTCATCTTGTATGTGCACGTGTGCTCAGTTGAGCTGACTCTTTGTGACGCCCATGGACTGTTAGCCCATGCTCCCCTGTCCATGGGATTTCCCAGGCAAGTGGGAGAGGTTGCCGCTGGAGTGGGTTGCCCTTTCCTTCTCCAAGGGATCTTCCCAGCCCAGGGATCAAACCTGCATCTCCTGCGTGTCCTGCATCTCCTGCACCGCAGGTGGATACTTTACTGTTGAGCCGCTGGGGAAGCCCATGTCATCTTATGCTTTTTAATTCGAGTGCTAACACCAGTCACTAGCATTACTGGAAACAGTCTCCAATCTCCTAAAATCAAGGGGAATACATGTACACCCGTGGCGGATTCATGTCAGTGTATGGCAAAACAATGCAATATTGTAAAGTAATTAGCCTCCAATTAAAATAAATAAATTTATATTAAAAATAAATAAATGGCTTGAAAGCATTAAAAAAAAGAGTCTTATTAAAATAAAGAGTCTTTTTAGTGTATTTAGTGTCCTAGTTATGGAAACCAGAAAAGGAGAATAAGATATCTCCCCAAGGAAGAAGGCCAAGCTTCATCATCAATACCCAAAGCTTAAATTCTACTTAAACTATTCCTTGATATTTGTTATGGGAGATTTCCACAATTTTTACCTAACACCTACTGTGTTGGTGTTAAAATAGGATTCTTTCCCTCGATAAATGGCTGTGTACTTCGTGCATGTTAAAATATGTTATTGCTACAGTGAGAGGCAACTGAGAGTAGAAAGCAACCTTTCAATCATGTCCTGTGAAATTCAAGGTTCTACTGCAGTGTTGGGTTGCTAAATGTCAGTACTAATTATATTATGATAAGCATCCAAATTCAGATTCTCTGGGTGAAAACAACAGAACTCTGATAAGTGTCTGGAACAAAGTTGAAGGAGAGAAATAAATCCCAGCAAGCAATTTTAAAGGAATAGTTTTAATTTCTTTTCCTTTCCTTTTTTTCTGTTAATTTTTTTGGTGAAATTTTAATCTAGATCCGTAAGGTCTAGATTTCCCCACATCTTAAAAAAAGCAAAGGTATAGAATTTGGAAAGAGCAGCCTTTGGAGTCATGGCAGGTTTTGACTCCTGGCTCTATAGCTGGCAGGCTTCTGTGGTTGCCCAGATGGTAAAGAATTTACCTGCGATGCAGGAGCCCTAGGTTCAGTTCCTGGGTTGGGAAGATCCCCTGGAGAAGGGAACCTATTCCAGTATTCTTGCTTGGAGAGTTCCATTGACAGGGGAGCCAGGTGGGCTACAGTCCACGCGGCTGTAAAGAGTTGGACATGACTGAGCAACTAACACACATACTTTCCATAGCTGGCACAGGAGTTGTTTAATTTTAGACAAGTTCATTGATTTGAGTGTCTGTTTTCTTCATCTGTTACAGTAACAACCCTGTGTGTGAATGTACGTGGAATGCATGAAATTCCATGCACTATCCTGCGCATTCGTGCTAATAGTTTAGGAAATTACTAATAGGTTAATTGCTTAAAATTTTTTTTAAACTTTGTCTATCCTAATCCTTAAAGGGCTGTATTATTCCATCTTGTTTTGAATCAGCTGCCATTTTCATTGAAGAGACTTATTTGTAAATCTGGATGGATGTTTTAAAAACTAAACTACTAAAGGATTCAGAGTAGTGAGAAATGAAACGAAATCATGGTCTAATTCCTTTCCACCAGATCCCATTTATACACTTCCCCAGATCCACGTGATGCAAGAGGACTGCCTGCCTCTTGGGCCCAAGCTGTTGTCCTCGAAAGCCTTGGCCAATGTTTTTAGCCCTTTATTTCCTGAGATCCCAGGCTGGCTTTCCGCTGCACACAAAGACCGGATTCCTCTATTGCTATGGCAACTCCAGTGCCAGGNCTGCCTGCCTCTTGGGCCCAAGCTGTTGTCCTCGAAAGCCTTGGCCAATGTTTTTAGCCCTTTATTTCCTGAGATCCCAGGCTGGCTTTCCGCTGCACACAAAGACCGGATTCCTCTATTGCTATGGCAACTCCAGTGCCAGGTCCAGCTTAACCAGATACACAGATTGGCTGCTCAGAGGATGGGGGGGTGGTGTGTGACACAACCCCGAAGTGAGGAGAAGTCAGTGCCCTCTGGGGCGGCTTTAACCAGTAACATTCACAGAGGTTAGTAACGAGTCCCCTGGTAAATCAGTAACCCGATGCTCCGAGACAGTGAGTCTTCAAGGCTTTCCAGAGATGTGTTAGATAATCCAGAAATAGGCTGGGTTTTCTTATTTTTTTCATTTGGTGACATGTTTATGTTTTTATTACATCATCTCTTTTATCTTTATATAGGTATAAAATCCCTTATATGAAAAATAAGAGTTGTGAAGATAATTTTAACTCTATTAAGATAGGACAAAAATTATACACAGTAATTAGGAAGTTTAAGGTGATAAATGGAATAAAGTAGAACCAGTGAGTCTACCAAAGGCAAAGCCAGGCTGGCTTCTAGGTTTTTTTTAAATCCAATCTTAAAGTCTCTCCATCACGCACACTTGCATTCTGTATAGGGTGTGCAGAGTGATGCAGTATACTATAAAGCAGGGGTTGGTGGCAAACATTTTCTATAAAGGGCTAGGGCTTCCCTGGTGGCTCAGATGGTAAAGCATCTGCATACAATGCGGGAGACCCGGCTTCAATCCCTGGGTCAGGAGAAGGAAATGGCAACCTACTCCAGTACTCTTGCCTGGAAAATCTCATCGATGGAGGAACCTGCTAGGCTACAGTCTATGCGGTCGCAAAGAGTCGGACACAACTGAGTGGCTTCACTCACTCAGATGGCAAATATTTTTGGCTTTGAGGGCCATGAGGTTTCTGTTGCATCTGTTCAACTTTGCTATTTCAGTACAAAAACAACTGCAGATCACATATCAGCAAAGGGACGTAACAGTTTAGGATCAAATACATGATATAAACGGCCTTGTTCAAAATGACAATGCAAAACTCTTTTTTTTTTCTTCCCAAGAATGATCAAGAATTTCAAAACATCAATAGCAGTGCACTAAACTAAATGGGGGCCCTTCTAAGTGTGGGGCCCTTGTCACTATGCAGGTTACATACCTACGAAGCAAGACTTGACTGTGCTCAAATATAACGTTATTCTCTAAAACAAGTGAAGGACTAGTTTTGGCCCATGCACAAGGTTACGGGACCCAACTATAAAAAATCAACTCATAGCATGTATCTTTGCTTGATCAAGAGGGTCCTCAATTAAGTGCATGCTATTGACTTGCTTACTCAGCCATTCCTCAATTTTCCCATTTATATACCATTTGCTGGGCCTTGGCGTATAATTGTCCTGGCCCTAGAAGCTAATAGGCCTAGAGCAGTGTTTTCTGCACTAAGTATGTGCCAGCTGCTCTTGCCTGGTTACCTCTGGGAAGACAAAAAGGGCCTTTTTGTTTCGGTTCTTTTTCACTCCAGGTAACTTTATGTTGACTTTCCCTGGAAGTGTCCTTGACTTCTGAAACACCTTCAAAGACCACTTTTGAAATAAACACATAGTGATCCTTTCAGAAGCCTGTCAGCTTTTGATTAACTCTTGCTGACTTTCTAAAAGCATGTCTTGTCACTTGAGTTTTCAAGAGAGGCCTTTGTAGTGTCTGAAATATATATATATATTTTAATCTGTTTTCACTTCCCCAGATTAGAACCAGGCTCCCAGTACATCCCTGGGCTGGGCCTGCTGGTTTCTGTTACAGCCCACTTGGTTTATTGTGCCGCCTTAATGACTCAAGAGTCTTTCTCGGGGTAGATGTGGGATTTTAAAAACTCCGTGTTATTAGCAGCAGTGCCACCTAGAAAATGGATTTGGCCTGTATAATTGGAATGGACAATTGCCTTTTCTTCCCATTCCTTATCTTTGGGATTTGCTTTTCTGTGAGGCAAGAAGTAGGTTCATAGGATATGAGGACATTGAACAAAAATATGTATTTTACAGGAAACTCCAAAGTCTATTATACAAAGTATGTAGCCATAAATAAAGAGCTCGTATTGGGCCTGGGTTGATCCATGCCTGCCTGGGAAAAGGCACCTCAGGCTTGTCTTCTTCCAGCCTGATTCCCAAGCTAAGTGGCATGATAAACAATCAAACAAATGAATGAACAAGCAAATAAACAAAACAAAAAAGAGTGATAGGGACATCGGAATAAATTCTATTCCCTCTTAGTCAATGGCAGAGTGGCCTTCCAAATGTGGATGATGTAATTCCAACTCTCTGAAATAACATCGAAATAAGATATCAGAAGAAATAATAAAGATACTGGCAGGGTGCTTCTCCTGGATTGGGGGCTGAGAAATACACCATCCTTCATTTTGCTCAGACTGCTCCTGAGAGGCAGGTATACTTGGTCAGGCTGATCAGGGAGAGAATCCACTTCTCTCCTTCCCTAGTCATGCAGGGTCCAGCAGAGGGACCTGGAGATGAAACATCAGGCTGGATGACAGCCTCTCATTCATGTGGGGGGTTGTAACCTGCCTATGAGCTCTGGCATGATTAATACAAGTGACTGTATGCTTGCTTTGCTCACTGTTGAGGCAGAAACACCACAACACTGCTGCCTGGGTCAGACTGGGAACCCGGGGAATAGAGCCAATATCTGAGAGAATGCTCAGCAATAGCGCAGAGAAATAGCTCTGAATTCCAGGGGGAACTTGCAGAGCTGTGACAAGGTGCATTTGCAAGTCAATCTGTGAGCCGGGTTAGAGATGTTATTACATTTGTAGCCCCTAGACACCCTGGATACGGAGGAGGTAAATCTCCTCTGGCTGCTTGGTAGCTCTGGGTGTTTCTGCAGTGGACAACTTCTTGCTCTCTGAGGCTTTTTAATTTGAGTACAGATCGATCTGAGAGCAGAGAGATGGGACTCAGGATTACTTACAGGTTTTATCATTTGCCTGCATTTGTAAGCCCATATCATGGCGGGTAGCAGGCCAGAGTGCACCACACTCTGTATATTTGCTTTCTTATCTTGGAGCCATGGAGGTGATGGCCATTTTACATCAGTAAGTTGCTGCAGGGAAATAATATTCATTTTAGGGGTGATGAGCAGGCTTGATGAGTAGACTCCTCAACTCTGTCTTCTGGGAGGAGCGACCTCATCATTATCTTCTTTGTGTCATTGGAAATCAGAGATCTGACATGATGGAGGGTCAGAACAACTGACCTGTTGCCTGGGGCTTGCACAACCAGTGAGGCCCAGAGCTGGCCAATAAGCCAATGCTGGTGGGGAGAGAAGGCAGCACATGAGGGTATATGGTGGCACTTCCTCCCTTTTGGAGTCGTTACCTTCAGAAACTTTACCTCCTGGCACTCCTGACTTTATCATGCTTTTATTTCCCCTTCTCCTTTATAGCCCCACATCTCATTTTGAGATTGTCTGGGATTTTAGTTTCAGAGAGTAATTTAACTTGATTTTTGAATCAATGGTTCCTTAACTACAAGTTTGAGTGATTTCTTTGTTTTCATTTGTTTCTTGCATCTCAGCATTTTTCTAGTTGTATTCATTTTTTTTTCTATTGTGTACTGAGTTCTTTCAGAGAAGTTCCATGAGGAGATAATCATATGAATTCTTGTATGTCCAGATGTATCTATATTTTGCTTCTCTCTTGAATATTATTTTGGCTAGAGATAGGAGTTTAGTTTCAAAATACTTTTCCTTGGGGTTTTGAAGAATTGCCTTAAAAAATTTGGCATCTGATTTTTATTCCACTCTGGGTGACAAATAAAAAAATATGTGAATGTTTGAGGATTTGTGTGTGTGTATGTGTGTGTACACACTCTGAAGCAACACCACTGTGTTCTAGATATCTGTCTTTTCAACCTGCTTATCAGCATGTGGTAACAACCTTTAGTCTGACTGTAAACACTTTCAATCCTGAGAAACTTTATTTTTATTTCTTTGATTCCATCCTTTTTGCATTCTCTTTTTGGTACTTCTACTAGACTGACACTAAAACTTTTACCTATATTCTCCACAGTTCAATTGTTCCAGCCTCCTTATTTTCCCTTTCTTTCTAGCAATATTATTACTACATGACGAACCACTGGAAAATTCAGTGGCGTAAAATGATGACATTTTATTTTGTGTTTTGATTCTAGGTTGATGAGGCTGTGTTCCTGCCCTGTGCTGGGTCATCCAGGCTCGTCCAGGTGGTGGCCTTCAACTGGAAACTCAGCGGGGGCACCTACTTGGTTTCCCCGAAGCTTCTCTTTCTGTGCGGCGTTATCCTCAGGAGGTTCTCCACTTGGTCCTCATCCTCCACAGAGTAGCCTAGACTTCCTTCTGATATGGCAGCTTAGAACATTCGAAGTGGAGAAAGCTCTGTTTGCATCAACCCTGATAATGTTCCATGGGGCAAAGCAAGTCAAAAGCCAAGACTGAGTCAGTATCTGAAGTTACTTTACAAGGGTATAAATGCAGAGAGGTAGGGTTTTTTAAAAGGCTAACAAGTCAGTCAAAGTTAGGATGCTGATAACACTTTTTTTCTCTCTCTTTTAACTTTTATATTGGAGTATAGTGGATTAACAATGTGATAGTTTTAGGGGGATAGCAAAGGGACTCAGCCATACATACACGTGTATCCATTCTCTCCCAAAGTTCCCTCCCATCCACGTTGCCACGTGACATTGAGCAGAGTTCCTCCTGTGCTAGCTCATTTTTTGAGAGCAGAATTCCTCTTCTGAAGTTAAACGCCTACCTGACTCAAGACTCAGCTTCTGTGGCCCGCACCCGGGGTCCAGCGCATGGGGACGGGCTCTGTCCCCTGCTAACTGCCTGCTGGGAGGACAGGGTGCCTATCAACCGTCCTGAGCTCAGCTTCCCAATTTAACTTTTTACTGTGTGCTTTGCTGCCCCCTCCTCCTCCTGCTTTTGTCTCTCAGTCTCTTAAGTGTCCCAGTCTGGACCCACATTGTTTTAGGTGGCAGCTTCACTGGTGGCTCAGACGGTAAAGCATCTGCCTGCAATGTGGGAGACCTGGGTTCGATTCCTGGGTCGGAAAGTTCCCCTGGAGCAGGAAATGGCAATCCACTCCAGCACTCTTGCCTGGAAAATCCCGTGGACAGAGGAGCCTGGTAGGCTGCAGTCCATGGGATCATGAAGAGTCGGACACGACTGAGCGACTTCACTTTTACTTTCCTTTTTTCCCTTGGCCATAGCCTCCTGAATCTCCTCCCTTGCTTTTATCCCCCACTGGAGATTGAATGCTATCCTTTGAGAATATAAATTGGGTTTTCTGCCAGAAATAAGTTTACTTTTATCTTTTTTCCCCAAAGATGTTTCACTTTGTCTTTATGATTTAAATAATCACTTTTTAATTACACTTAGCAAATATTTGTTGAATGGTTCAATTAACATGAGGGAATTTATTGGTTGTGCTTAATGAAATCTGTTATTGCAGCATTGGAGGTACCCTGAGAGGTCACCTAGACTAATAATTCTCAGCTTTACTTAAAAATCCGTCAATGGCTTCCCACAGCACTTTGGATAAAGCCCCGTTTTCTGAGTGTTTCACAAGTGACCTTTTGGGGTCCCCTCAGTGCTTCATTCTCCAGTCCCGTTGTTTTGTCCTTGATCATTTCCTCTTCTGTATTGGACCCAATCTTTATTTAGCTCTTCACATTTGTCTCTAAAATTCTGGAACAGCGAGGCTTTCTGTCAGTAAGAATCTTCTTTCTTTAGTAGCTAGTCAGTGCTAACGCACCCTTTAGATCTAGTTTCTCTGGAACATCAACCATGACTTCCCCACATAGTCAAACCTGGGTTAAAATCTCTCATGTGCTTTAAAATTCTCTGGTCTGAGAACTTATCATTCTGCAGTGTAATTGCAAGTCGATTGTCTGGCCCACCCAATGGACTGTAAATTCTGTAAGGGACCATATCGGTCATTCAGCCTGTAGCACATTTTTTAACATCCTGCCACGTACTGTGCCTAGAATGTGGTCAACACAGAGGAACCATTTTCTGAGTCACTGATTGCATTCATGTAGTTCAGAAGACTTTATTACTTCTGGAGAAAATTTTCTGTTATTAGCCTATATTTAAACATTATGAGGAATCTGGTCAACACTTTCCTAGAACAGAGGTTTTTAAAAGAATTTCCAATTGAAAACAGTTTTGCTATTAAAAGAGCTTGAAAAATCCTGCCCTGGGACCATGATTTTATTTCACAGATGCAGAATGAATTCTAGCACAGGGAGTGCTCTACAAGTGTCACGTCTTTGTGCATGGCAGTACTGGAGCTAGGTCACCATCCAGTTCTCCGTGTGGGCCGTGTGGCCTTGCTGTGCCATCTGACCTTGTCCAACCTGCAGCCCTAACTGTTCTGTTCACAGATGTTAAGGTGATACCCAACTTTCCCTGGGATAAAGATGATTCTGTAAAATATCTCATTAGTGCTATTTCCTATGACATTGGGATCATCAAGCCTTAATGGGCCTTGAGCAGAAAAGGCTCAGCAATTCTTTTCATATCATGCTAGGACTTTGAAGGTTTAGTCTCTCTCTGCTGCTGCTGCTGCTAAGTCACTTCAGTCGTGTCTGACTCTGTGCGACCCCATAGACGGCAGCCCACCAGGCTCCCCTGTCCCTGGGATTCCTCAGGCAAGAACACTGGAGTGGGTTGCCATTTCCTTCTCCAATGCATGAAAGTGAAAAGTGAAAGTGAAGTCACTCAGTCGTATCCGACTCCTAGCAACCGCATGGACTGCAGCCCACCAGGTTCCTCCGTCCATGGGATTTTCCAGGCAAGAGTACTGGAGTGGGTTGCCATTGCCTTCTCCTCAGTCTCTCTCTAGCAGATGTCAAAACTCTTCCTTTGGGTGTATCAGATGCCTTATATATATCTTACCACAGTCAAGAGAAGTAGGCAGGCTGGTTTTTGTCATCCTGATTTACAGCTAAGGAAACCAAGACTAGAAATTGACTTGATTTTGGCCCAGACAGTGACAGGCAGAGCCAAGAAAGACAGGTACTCACTACATCCCTCTCGGAGATCATACTGCTCTTAACTGACCAGCTTAACAAACACTTGATGTGCCACTCGGCAAGAGGCAAACTACAACATGAAACAGGTCAACATAAAATCACAAGTGCTTGTTTCTGGAGCAGCTTGTTAAATAGGCCTTCTCCATCTTTGACATTCAGTAGGAGCCTGATAGTGGGTGCTGTGCTGTGGGACACCACCAGGGCCACCCTTCAGGACCGAGGTACTCAGTCCCCCAGCTGCTGGGAGAGCTGTCTCCTTGACTCACAGCATGCTCCTTCCCTGGGAGTTCCCCTTGACTAAGGGAATTGGTCTTTGCCCAAGTTAATTGCCCTTCCCTGGGGGCAACTCTGCATCGAGGGCTGGTTGATGCAAGGGTTCAGAGACTCAAATGTTTCCAATCTGAGAAGGGACCATCCAGCTTCAGAGATCCCTTGGGGGGTCAGCTAAGGGTTGACAAAACTGTATGGAAGTCCATCTTCTCCTTTGGCCCAGCCCTGCCCCTTCCTTCACTTCTTTAGAGGTGTCACTCCTACCTGTGGTCCTCAATCAGCCTCCTTGGTGTAAATTCCATTTCAGAGTTAATTGCTGGGGAACCGACCTACAAAGAGAAATTGATGAGCTGGTCATTACCCACTCCCGATGAGGAATTGAAGGGGAGTCCTTTCCCATCATCAAGTTGGGAGAGGTGGAGCTTCAGAGAATCACAAAGAGCATGAAAAGTGTTCTACATTTTCCAGAATGTGGAGACTGAGACCTAACTCATGCCTGAAAAGCTTTCAGCTGGGAGGCTTGCCGGGAGTTATTTCTGATGGCTGGACAGGGCAATAGGAGGGGGAATGAGCGGCAGATGTGGGTCCTGGAGAAACAGGCATCTTGAAAGATTTTTATCCAGGAGGTTGGCCTAGGGGGTGAAATGACTCCTTCTTGGTGGATTGCCAGACTCCAGGGGCCTAGGGTACCATCCTATTGTTTAGTTAGAAGAGGCAATGTTATTTAAACTTTTTTAAAAATATGGACCATTTAAATTGGAGAAGACTCTTAAGAGTCCCTTAGACAGCAAGGAGATCCAACCAGTCCATTCTGAAGGAGATCAACCCTCGGATTTCTTTGGAAGGAATGATGCTAAAGCTGAAACTCCAATATTTTGGCCACCTCATGCGAAGAGTTGACTCATCAGAAGAGACTTTGATGCTGGCAGGGATTGGGGGCAGGAGAAGAAGGGGATGACAGAGGATGAGATGGCTGGATGGCATCACTGACTCGATGGGCGTGAGTCTGAGTGAACTCTGGGAGATGGTGATGGACAGGGAGGCCTGGCGTGCTGCGATTCATGGGGTCACAAGGAGTCAGACACGACTGAGTGCCTGAACTGAACTGAACTGAACTGATGGTTAAGGGCATTAAGAAATCCAGAGAGAATCAGAGACAGCACAAGTCATATGAGACATGTTGACATTCCTTACTTTTCTTGTTGCTCTTTTCCCCTCCCCAGCATCAGAGGGGCCTGGAGCAGCATGGTGCATGGAGGAAGCATGAAAAGCCTGGGGGGATGCTTAAGGAAAATATGAAAGCAAAGTGAAAAGACTATAACTGCCCTTCCTTTCCCATTATTGGGTTTCTCTCTGTTCCTTCTTGTGGTTTGGAGAGAGATGTTTTAAATTGGATGAGAGATCGAAGTTTTGATATTCAAACTGACAGGCTATTTTAACTCTTGAACATGAGATCAATTATTAATTCTTGAGAATGACTGAGATAGCTCTGGGGCCTGTCCGAGATTTCATTCAGGGACAGACAAGTCTGGTTTGGCTGAGCAGGTGAAGGGGAGGGAGACCTGATCAGAAGGAGCACATTTACTTTCTTCTTGAACCTTATGGAGTCGAGCTCATTCAATGAACAGGTTATACTCAGCTTCCTCTTTTGTTAATTTCCTGCTGAAGGCAGAGTGTGGCAATTCCTTCGATCTGGAAGATTTTCTTAGCATAGTACTTTCCCAAGTGTGTTCCATAGTCTGTCTGATGAATGAGTATTTCTCAAAAAGGATTCTCTGTAGCCAACTAATTTGGGAAACATTAGGCTATTTACTGATAATATTTTCTTCAGGCCTCTTCAGAGCTTTTAAAACATTAATGTGCTTTTTAAGTTTTAAGATAAGGATGAGCTTTCTCAGCTGAAACTCATCTGGTAACTAAACCATTCTTCTGATGAGTATCTCTTAGGGCTAGTGTTTCTGGAGGTGCTTAGGAACAGATGAATTTTAGGAGCACCTCTCCTTGTGCCCATATGTCAGAGCAGTGCTTTTTGATCATCAGCACATGGCAGGATGGGTTTCCTTGGTGGCTCAGTGTTAAAGAATCCACCTGCCAGTGCAGGAGACATGAGTTCAATCCATGATCCAGGAAGATTCCCATGGAAAAGGAAATGGCAACCCACTCCAGCATTTGTGCCTGGAAAATTCCATGGATAGAGGAGGCAGGCTGTGGTTCATGGGTCGTAGAGTCAGACACAACTTAGCAACTGAATGAACAAAACATATGGCAAGATACTATATTGAGATATTGTCTCAGTCTGAGCTGTGACACCAAAGTTACCTTAGATTGGTGCCGGGAGCCAGCGTGAGGAATCCCACCTGTGACAAGGTCATGAGGAAGGAAGCCTGGCAAAACGTGAGGACGTGATCAGGCTTCAGGGGTTCCCCCTGGAATTTCCTGAGCGTCCACCCCCAAAAACCAGAGTCTGCCTGTTTTACTGTGTTATACTTTCTACCTACTCTTCTGACGTTAACAGGGGGCTGTCCCCCCACCACCTTTATCTGGAAAAAAATTAATTTAGAGCTTTTAGATAGTAAATCTCCTGGACATAATACGAGTGTTTCAATCCAAACACCCCTCTGATGGCTTTCTAGCCTGCTTGCAGGACTCGTACAGCTGCACATGTGATTGTTTGAGGCCTCCCGACTGCAGAAGGCACAGGAAGCTTAAAACATCCTAATGTAGGGGCTTCCGAGGAGTCAAAATCATTAGAATAGGACTGATTAAAAGTTTCATTTGTTGAGCCAATACTTTCTGCCAAATTTTCATATCTTTTATTTTTAGGTATAGTTGGTATATAGAAAAACAGGTAATAGACCTGGTATTAGCAACATTAGATCTCTGAGTTAAGTACTTTCTTTGTTATAACCCACTGCACCTTTGTTCTACAGGAATGCAACTTTATTTAGTACTTTGAGGGTGATGCAGAGTAAAGAAAAAACACTTCTAGGGAAAAGGAATTTTCTGGTTTGATAGACAATTATCCAGGAAGAGAGCCATAAAAATGTTAACAGGCCTCTTGGCCAGAAGATAATGTAAACCACCTGAGACCTTTTGTATACAGGAGGGTATGCAAAAAGAAAGCCTTGTTTGTCTCAATGAGGGTCAGGATTTCTTCCCCTGCATAACTCTGCATATTCCATTATTTCTTTATGTACAAACTTGGGGTATATAAGCTGATTTTGAAAGTAGAGTCTTTGGAGTCTTGCACCGATGCTGAGCTTCCCCATGTCGTTCTTTTTCTCCCCCTTTTTGGCTGAATTCCCATCTGGGGCATGGAGGCTGGCCACGTCTACTTACTTGTCCTGGCTTCTAAGATCCGTAAGAGAAAGAGCCCAAGGCGGGGCACTCTCTGATATTCAAATGGGTGCCGTTGGCCCAACGTAGATGGTACAAGTTCCTTATCTGGAACTTTATTGGTTTTCCACGTAAACCAAGTTATTTAGCCTCCTTTTCTCCACTAAATTTTCCTACTACACTATTTCTTCCTAATCTAATCTTATTTTATTAAATAAGTCTTTCCTCGCCAACGCTGTCCCTGCTTCAAATTCCCTGGATCCACTGAGGCTGGACCCTGGCAGATTGGGTAGCTTAAACACCAGAACTTGATTTCTCATAGTTCTGTAGGCTGGGAAGTCCAAGAGCAAGGCTCTGGAAGATTCAGTGGCTGGTGAGGGCTCACTTCCTAGTTCATAGATGACCTCATTCTCTGCTGAGTCCTTACGTGATGGAGGACAGAGTGCCAGGCTCTTCACTGTCTTACGTGGGCACCAGTCACCTCATGGGGGCTCCATCCTCGTGACTTAATTCCCTCCCAAAGGCCCCAACTCCAAACTCCATCACACTGTGGACTAGATTGCAGCATATGAATTTTGTGTTATTCTTGGGGGGCAAGGTATGCACACACACTGAGTCCATAACAGGTATTAACTGAGAAGTGAAGGTTTCACCCTTGCTTCTCAGCCTAGCTATGCCATGTAGCAATTTCAGGTCTCCTCTAACTTACCTTTATGGGCCTGGGGCTTCCTGTAGCAGGGTTGTCATATATATTCTCTCACAGGAGTGCACCACAGAATGCATTCACAGAGCGGTGGGGGAGGGGTCCTCACCATAGCTGGGCAGCGGTTTCTCTGGAGGCTGTCCTGCAGACAGAAGGAAAATCAAGCAGATGTCCTATAGCAAGGTCCTGTTGCCCAGCATCCTGAGGGCATTCCTGTTTTCAGCAAGACACCCTCCATGAATATGGTACCTTTTTCTCTTCTGACCCTTTTCCTGGGATACACTGTCTAGGTCCTGGAGTACAGTCAGGTTGTCTAGTAGTAGAAGACTTGGGGTGAGGGGATGGTTCAGGGCACCAGCAATTCTCGAACCTACATCTCTTATGCCTTCTGTATTGGCAGGCAGGTTCTTTACCACTAGTGCCACCTGGGAAGCCCTTAACAGTTGTGTTTTGGGGATTCCAACCTGCTATATTCAGGCAAGGACAGAAGCAACATTCAGAGGGAATTGGGCATGAGAACAGCAGCATCTGTTTTTGAGACAAGGAGCTCCTAGGGAAAAATATCACACAAAGAGGAAAATTCTTTTCAAGGTTCAACTTATTATTTCCTCAATCCCACACATGTTACTTTTGCCCTTGCTGTAGAAATTCTATTGATTTATAATAAAGCTCTGCCTGTGGAGGGGAAATGAGAGCACAGGAGCACATGACTGAGTTATTGTGCTTGTTGTTAATATTTGGTGTAGCTGGCAAAATTATTATGGAAAGTGTGGTCCCTGCAGAGAAGGCTTCCCAGAAGCCACAGAATTTCCATCAGCACCTCCCTCATCTCTCCGTACGGTGTCTCACCTCCTCTGAGGTATCCCTGGGTACCTTTGAGGATAAAAGAAGA
This sequence comes from Neotragus pygmaeus, assembly GCA_006410875.1. Classification (NCBI taxonomy): domain Eukaryota; kingdom Metazoa; phylum Chordata; class Mammalia; order Artiodactyla; family Bovidae; genus Neotragus; species Neotragus pygmaeus. The sequence goes on from SJYV01019323.1 coordinate 532,517, forward strand.
GAATGATATAAAGGAATTAAAAAAAAATCCTGTAAGCAGCCTAACAGAAGAACAGTGTACCTATAGAAGAATAAACAGCCGCTCACCTTGGATTTCACTGTAACACAGAACCACCATCTCCAGAGGTTTAGATGAAGAAGGTGGTGACCCAAGAATTCTACCTTCGGCTAAATTGTCATTCATGTGTGAAGCTGTAAAAAGACACTTTCAGGAATGCAATGGTTTAGAAAGCATGCCACTTTCTTATTCTTCCCAGAAACTGTTATAAGATATATTTCGGCTGACTAGGAGATAAATCAAATCAAGGATTAAAAAGTGGATGAGAGCGTATGGTGCCAGAAAAATCTCCATACATTCCCAAGAGTGTAAAAGAGCCCAAGTCGCATTTTCTGACTGGGACGCAATAGAGTTTTTAAAAATCCATAATAAGTGGAATCAAGAGGTAACTTTCATAAATGACTTCTGGATGAAAGATGAAATAAAAATCCAGTTATAGAAAATGAGGAATTCAATATAATAAAAACATTTCCTAATTTAATCCTAATCATTTCATTAATAAAATAAGTTGTTCTATGGGGTGACAATCATTGTGATCATGATAGGAGTTGCTGAGAAGCAAATGATGGAGAGAGGAGCCACCTACCCAGGAGAGGCACTTGAACTGCCCGAGAAGCTCAGAGAGAGAGGGTGGATGGACTCATTTGATANGATGCAAGAAAGGAGGTCTCTCTCAGTGTGCAAAGCCTCTCTGCACACGGCCAGTCCTACGCATCCCAACAGTACTGACAAGAAACTGGCTTGGAAAAAAGAGGCAGACTGGCGCTGCCCTGTGAGGGGTGTGGCTTCTCCTGTTCATGCCACCCACAGCTTCCATGAGGAAGCCCTGAGGAGGTGCCACTCCTCAGGGGCTCTTTTGGAGGGCTGGAAGTCTGCCTTGACCATCTTGCTGCTGTCCTCTATGGATGTAACTGGAGAAGTCAAGATTTTCCTTGACTTCTACCACTGCCTGTGGCTCATGGTCCTTTTGCCCTGTAAGCAAAACAGATTCCTGCAGCAGCGCAAACCTCTCATCATCCTGGGTAAAGCCTTGCCGGGGCTTGTCCAGCACCCCTGATGGTGCCACCAACTGGGATGTTGCCAGTTCTGGCCCTCAGTGAAGGCCACGTTGTGTGTGGACACAGGTGTTGATCACACGATGGCCAACTACAGTAGGCTGGGCCTGCAGGCCCGTCCTGGGAGGCTCATGACACCTGTTTGGGATGTGGTGGCTGCTTCTGTCTCAGCGTCACCCAGCATGCATGGTGGTAACAGCAGTGTCCTGGGGGCTAAGCCTTACCTCCCCCTAGCGTCACAGTCCTTGCAGCTGAGAAGTAGAAAATACTCGGTACATCCAAATAATCATAACCACTGTCATAGGCTGAATTGTGTCCCCACAAGCTCGTATATCATAAATTCACTAACCCTCCAATATGACTGTATCTGGAGATAAGAAAGTGAAGTCACTCAGTTGTGTCCAACNAGAAAATACTCGGTACATCCAAATAATCATAACCACTGTCATAGGCTGAATTGTGTCCCCACAAGCTCGTATATCATAAATTCACTAACCCTCCAATATGACTGTATCTGGAGATAAGAAAGTGAAGTCACTCAGTTGTGTCCAACTCTTTGTGACCCCATGGACTGTAACCTACCAGGCTCCTCCATCCATGGGATTTTCCAGGCAAGAATACTGGAGTGGATTGCCATTTTCTTCTCCAGGAGATCTTCCCAACCCAGGGATTGAACCCAGGTCTACCGCATTGTAGGCAGACACTATACCATCCGAGCCACCAGGGAAGTGCCGGTGGTAGGTTCTGGAGATAGGTTCTTCACAGAATGATTAACTGAGGTCATAAGGGTAGGGACTGACCGTAGGATTAGTGATGTTGATTTGGGACACCCAAGAGCAATGATGAAAGTAGAGACCATGCCCTCGAGGGATTCCCACCAACACCTGAGTTTTCTCAGGCAAACAGTGAGCAGATTCTAGTCCCTACCTCCTATCTGTAGCCCCTACCACTCATGTACTAGAAGCTGTATTCAGAGGGCTTGCAATAGGGAGATCTCTGAGCCAAGGAGGATCCCATCTTGCATTGCGTCATATTGTGGAGGGTGTTGTAGAGGATGAGAGGGAGACGAGAGACTTCTCTCCCCACTGTGGTATCTACAGTGTCAGAGTGAAATGGGGCCCCAGGGGACCTGCGGGAGCTTCGGGTTTAGACCTCCCTGAAGAATGATCACCAAGCCAGACTTCTTCTCCCCTTGCTTCCGGCTTCCTCATTCCGGGCCTGTCTCCTCAGTGGACTACCCTGTGGTTTTGAGCCCAGACAAGATCTGAGCACCATCATCTTTCCTTGATTTATTACATAAACCATATGCTGTTGAGGGGTTGGAGAGGCTTGGTCTTGAATACCACCTCTGGGAACTTCGCTGGTGGTCCAGTGGCTAAGACTCCATGCTTCCAATGCAGGAGGCCCAGGTTCGAGCCCTGATCAGGGAACTAGATCCCACATGCCCCAACTAAGAGATCACATGTCACAACTAAATATCCTGCATGCCACAACGAAGATCAAAGATTGAGTGTGCTGCAACTAAGACCTGGTGCAGCCAAACAAATACATAAAGATAAGTATTTGAATACCACCTCTGTAAGTAGCGTGTGATCTGGAGCATAGCACTGAACCTCTCAAAACCTCAGTGTCTTTCTCTGTAAACTGGGTTTCTGTGAGGATTCCAAGAAATTGAGTTCCCTCAATAGTGTGTAAACCACCTAGCTCCACGCCTGATATGCAGGTATCCTGGGATGACACTCAGGTTGACCGGCCACAGACAGGCCACTGCCATCAAACCCAGCCCATCCTGCTAACCACTGAGAATGTCTGCAGTGTCCCACCAAAAAGCCTTCAACCTGATCAGTAAGTGATTGTCTGTATCCTGTGGCTGTGACCATGCGGGCTCCAGGGACACCCTGGCTGTTTCCTAGTTTATCCAGACTCGTCTCTCCCTCCTTCCTGCCAGGTGTCTGATGCTTCCTGCCTGGGGCGAGTTCTGCTGTCAAACCAGATGGCTTCCCTGCCAGTCCGGTGACTTGGGAATCAGGAACATACAGATCCTCTTCTTAACACAAGATGAGGTGGGGTTGGAATTACTAGCATGGGAACCCAGTCATTCTCTTCTAAGTGCTATCACTAGTGTTGGGGCAGGGGACTGCCTGAATACCAGGCGAGCCAGCTTTCCCGCATTGTCTGGGAAGATCACAGGGAGCCCATCGCCTGTGGTGACGTTCAGGGCTGGCAGTTACCCAACACAGTGTCCATCCACCCTCAAATTTAATACAGAAATCAGGTGTGTTGTGAAAGGGCCTGAAAAGGCTTTAATTTTCTCTGCCGTCGAAGGCTCCGTGATGACTGGAGTGTCCCCAGCACAAAGGCACCGTCCATCATGTGTTTTGCTGAATACAACACTTAGCCCAGCTGTGCAGTCTTCCCAGACAGCTCAACAATGGGGCTCAATCAAGGCTTAAAACCTCTCCTCCCATCCTCTCAGACCCGCTCCTGCTTCCCTCTTTCTGGGAGAAAGGAGTCCATTGCTGGGTGTTTCTCTGATGCTTATCGTTGGCTGATGGGATGTCTCTGCTGATTTCTGTGACCCTGTACCCTTGCCACTGAGTTTTCTTGCAGGTGGCGGGGGTCATTAGGCTGTCACCTCCTCCAGCTCTGTTTCCTCTTCTAGCACCTGAAGTAGGAAGGCTGTTCTGTTCCTTTGGAAAATTTGGACATTTCTGCTTAAACTGCCAATCTCTGAGGCTTTGAGGCCCTTTAAATCTTTCCTCCATTCTCAGAGCTGAGTAAGCTGGGGTTCAGCTCCCCAGGTATTGCCTGGCAATTTAAACTTAAATGCCCCACTTAAACCAACCACTCTACAGGGACAGACTTGCTTTGCAGGATATTGTAAGTAAATCCAGGAAGCACTGAGCTGGCATACATTTTTGACCTGTCTCAGTGGTATCTGGGGAATCATGGGAGGAGGTGCTTAAAAGAAAAGAGGCTTCACAAGGGATCTAGGTGGGTGACGTTTGGTCTGTTATCAAAATGGTGCACTTTTGGCAGGAGTTGTCACAACTCAGGTGAACTTACCTGCAGAGCAGGCTGGGTCAGAGCTAGCAGGCTGTGGAGCTAAAGGAAGCTGGTACTGGTGCTTGGAGAACTCACTGAGCTTCAGGGTAATTCCCTAAAATCAGGTTGCTGGTTGTCCACTACACAGGCATTCAAAGGGATGTGGGGACTCTGGTCTGACTCAATGAAAGCATCTGAGTCAGGTGGTATGCCCAGTATCACGTTCAGATATTCCTTATCTATGTTCAAAAAGACTGCAATCAAAAAGACTAATATATGCTGGTTGCCTAGAGGAATTATATTTGAAACAAAACCAAAAGCCTTATAATTCTTGATATTTCGTATTCAACATATGAAAAGTTATGGTAATCCCAAACAGTACTATAATTAAAAAGTATTCTGAAATCATATAAATCCAGATATATTATATACATTTTATCTATCTACCACAATACCTGGACTTCCCAGGTGGCACTAGTGGTAAAGAACCTGCTTGCCAATGCAGAGATACAGGAGACATGGGTTTGATCCCTGAGTGAGGAAGATTCCCCAGAGTAGGAAAGGGCAACCCACTCCAGTATTCTTGCCTGGGATATTCCATGGACAGAGGAACCTGGTGGGCTGCAGTCCATGGGGTTGCAAAGAGACATGACTGAAGCGACTTCACACACACACTATGCAAGTAAGATGCCAGCAGAGTGTTCAAGGGAGGCAGACTCCAGCTCAGGCAGGTGAAAGGCATTAATATCTCAGCCTGGTGTTGTCAAGACATGAAGGCTAGAAGTTTTCCAAGCTAGAATTCAGGAAAATGATGTCAGATGGACTGAGCCATCAAGGTGCAGAACAGCTCTAGGATATGGGGAAGTCCCTGAAACAACACCCCCCCCATCCCCAGCCCCCGCCGTACTGATAAGCTGATACCTTGGGCATCATTTCCCTGAGGCTTTGTGAGACCGATGCTGCAGGCCGAAGAGGTACCAGATAGGCTGAATCTGGCAAAAAATAAAGCTGTCTCTTTTACATAGAAGGAAAAATGTAAATGGCTGGTTGGCGGTTTACTGAAGAATAATCTCATAACGTCACAAATGAATGTAATTATAGTATTTTATATGTGTCGCTGGCACTCAGAATGGGATTTGTGGCATAGATTAATAGTCCTTAGAAGCTAATGCTTTTTCTTACCATTGACTTCACCTTTTACATTTCTGCTGCTTTCTCTGGTCACACTTAATTCTACTTCCTGTGCTAAACCTATCTCTTTCCACCCTATTTTACCTTTATTTTTACCTTCTGTTCTAATTATTGTGGCATAACTAAGAGCCTCAAAACTTAGTGGCTTAAGACAGCCATTTGAATTTGCTTTTGGGTTTCATTAATCAGAATTTGGAAAGAAAGGGTTTTCTCTTCCCCATGATGTCTGGGAAGACTTGAGTGATTGGGAATGATTTAAATGGTTAGACTTATCTGGAAACTTCTTCACTTGTAAACCTGCTGCTTGGGCTGGAATGGCAGGAAGGTTGGGCTCAGCTTACTCCTCTGGAGAAGCCGCATGGAACCCACCCAGCATGGCAGCTTACAGCATGGGCATTATGACCCGGGCTTCCCAGGTGGCTCGGTGAAAGAGAATCCGCCTGCCAATGAAGGAGACGCAGGAGTTGCAGGTTCGATTGCTGGGTCAGGAAGATCCCTTGGAGAAGGAAATGGCAACCCACTCCAGTATTTTTGCCTGGGAAATCCTGTGAACAGAAGAGCCTGGCGGGCTACAGTCCGTGGAGTCACAGAGTCAGACACGACTGAGCACGCACGCACGCACGCACGCACGCACGCACGCACGCACGCCTTATGACCCATCCTTGAAAGTCCCAGAGCCTGCCTTCTGCCATACTCTCTTGGTTGAGTTGGTCACACGCCTGCTAACTTAAAGGGAAGTGAAGACAGGAATATCCCCAAATTCAAGGCCGTGATTTCAGGTCACCATGACCTCTGGACTTTGCAGTTGTTCGACTGCTACTGCTGCTAGCGCTTGGCCTGCTTTTTCCCTCTCATTCTGCTCAAGCAGGCTGCCACCTTACTTAGGTAACACTCTCTCTCTCTCATCTGTCTGAACCCATCTGCTCATTTTTTACAGTTTGTTCTTGCTGCATGGCTGTGAGGATGGGGTTATTCTTTATCTTTCCCGCAGGAAAACCTGTCATTTGTCTGACTTCGCAGCTCACCAAACCAGGAAGACCATTCACAGTGAAGCATTATTCTTGGTGTTTCCAAGATGGTTCCTTTTCTTCTCCCACTGGTTTTATCAAAGGTCATACTTTTATAGGAAATAGAGATGACAGAATAAATAATTGTCTTAAGTGTCTCAACTTTTCCTGGACTCCAATAGCTCTTGTCCATGGAAGGCCACACAACTTGAGATTTTTATGATACACAGTAATATATTTTTTCTCTGATTGTTGAAAGGTATGCTGGTCTGGTCTCCTAGACTATATTCAGAATAAGTGAGAGAACAAGTGTTGTAGTTTGCTTATACTCACTTGACCAACTTTGTTGTTGGCCAAGCAGTCTGTCTAAAACTGAACAGGTATAACTGATTCAAAAGTTCATGCTCAAGCTTACTTCAGTGTGATTCAATTTTTCTGTTTGGTTTGTCTGATTAGCTCAACAAAGTAAGTATCACAGCCTAGGTGCAAATGAGTGACAGCCAAAGGAATCTATCAGCCTCTTTTCGAAAGGGACATTCACGTGTCCTTTTGTGATTTTATGATTTATAACGTTATTTGGGGGCGAAATCTTCTCTGTTGTAGGGGGAAAGTAAGGTGCACAGGACTCGGGGTTGAAGGCAGCGATTGAATCCCAACATTGCCACTAATGGTGCTATGACCTTGGTAAGTCACGTCCTCACTCTGAAATCTAGTCTCTTTAGCTATAAAATAGTAGTAACACAACCTATTATTTAGAATTAGGACTAAACAGTGCCGGGGCTTCCCTGGTGGCTCAAAGGTAAAAGCATCTGCTTGGAATGCGGGAGACCTGGGTTCAATCCCTGGGTAGGGAAGATCCCCTGGAGAAGGAAATAGCAACCCACTCCAGTACTCTTGCCTGCAGAATCCCATGGAGGGAGGAGCCTGGTAGGTAGGCTATAGTCCATGGGGGTCGCAAAGAGTCGGATATGACTGAGCGACTTCACTCACTCACTCAAATAGTGCCAGTTTGTTATGGCAAGAGTGAAATGAAAGAGTTTATGGGAGTGTTTGCAAAATGCAGTGATAAAGTTTGCAATTGTTCATTAGTAGTTTAAGTCTGTGCTGTTAAGGAGCCAAGCTGGTGATTTGAATGACTGAAAAAGCTGAATCTAAAAAGAGGATTGGTGCTGCAAGTACCATGTCAAGCTACACATGTGATGACATTTCGTAGAAATAAACACACACACACACCTGGGGAAATCTAACCAAGATCAGTAGATTGTATCAATATGAATATCCTTGTTGTGAATTTACCATAGTTTTGCAAGATGTTACTAGTGAAGGAAGCTGAATAAAGTAGGGATGTATCTGTAGTATTTTTTCAAGTCCATATGAATCTATAACTATCTCAAAATAAAATGTTAATGGAAAAAAGGAACTGATGCTATGTTGCAAGATGCAGAGCTGTTCTCATTCATTTTCCAACATTTTTGTGAGCATTCAGGCCTGGAATCAAAAATCTTTATCTAAAAACTTAGAAAAGCCAATCCAGTTAGAATATATTATGGATTGCCTTAGAAATGAGCCTCAACTATGACCTGTGGATAGGACTCAGGCTTTGCAAGAAGTTAAATATTTTTTCCTGTGCTGTGGGAAGATTGGACAACTTTTTCTCTTGATTTCTCACAAGTCAATTCAGTTCTTCCTCCTTTAGAACTCCTGAGAAAGGACTCTCTTTCTGAAAAGCAAATTGTGCATTATCTGTTAACTCAAGATATCTTGTTTCGGACAAGTTACAGGAGTCCCCTTTCCGTTTGAATGCTGGAAACCACTCCACTGAGAAGAGGAGGCACAAAGGAACAATTTCCTACCGAATTCTTATTAAAGAAATAGCTTTTCCGTCTTCTGCTCCTATTGAGGGCAGCAGCAGGATTTCAGTTTGGAAACCTCTGTGGCTCAAATGGAACCAAGAATTGAAAGCAATTCATGGCTTCATCTAAGGGATTGGATTGAGGTAGACCCAATCATTTTTGGCACATAGATGCTTTATTTCCCCTGCACTTTATAGCAAATGCTACTCTATTTTTCACATACTCAAAAAAAAAAAAAATTGTACACATGTTGCTCCATTTCTTCTTTGTCACATGACTTCTCTCACAAAATAAACCTTTCTGACGATGTGAGCTGGTGGTGGGAGGCAGATGAGAGAGTGGACAGTGACAGAAAAATCACAAACTTGATTTTACATGATTTTATTTGTTCGACTTTGGCATTGTTCAGATCTGTCAGAAGCTAGAATGAAACAATTTTTGGTATTTACTGAGCACCTACTATGTGCTAAGGTCAGTGCTATTTATTAACGGGACTAGAAGCCAAGTCACAAATCCTTAGATGAGGTGATTTACAGATTAGGAAGTGTTTTCAACTGCATCATCTCACCTGGCTCTCAAAAAATCCCTGTCAGGTAGAAATTATTACTAGTCATGATTTTATGAGATTTTATGACATTTTATGAGAGAGATGGAATCTCAGTTAGGTTAAAAGAACGCCTTATATTAAGGCTGTTGTCAAGAAAAGAGCTTGAGCTGTATGTAACTTACAATCTAATTTCAGCCCCTACCATCTTTCTCCCGTAGTATGTGACAGGATCCTACCTTCCAAGGGAATGTCAAACGCATATTAAAATGTGCAAGCTTTCTCTCTGTTATTCCTCCCCACCTCCACCCCATCTCTTTCTCTCTCACACACAAACATGTACACACATGACATAGACTGAGATATCAGAGAAGTCTTTACCTCAAAATGGTCGTGCATTCCACGTAGTTGCTTTAGGGCCCCCAAACTCATGTGTTTCTGTGTAAGTTGTCACATTCTTAGATGTGTGATTACCAAGGTATGCAGAGATGGCTGAGTAGGTTTTTTTTTTTTTTAATGTATTCCAGGCAGCAGAAGAGATTTTAAAAAATCTCTTCCATTTTGAGATTTTTGTCAATCTTTACATTTTAATAATTGTATTTTACACAAGAAATTAATTTTTACTTGGGAAACATTAAATCATAGAAATCAGCAAAAGGAATGATGAAACACGCCCACCATACATAAAACTAAAATGACCAAGCACATCCTAAATATACTTCATAGTTAAGAAGTTTAACTTTGGTAAAGAGATTTCCAGAATTTATTCCCCTTCCTTTCTCCCCTTTCATCTGCAAAACTGGCATCACATAAATAACTTATGATTCCACAATCCCTATTACATAACTATATTTTGGATGCATTATGGGTGTATAATAGTTGATTAAATCCCCTCTTCTAGGACAGTTTGATTGTTTCAGATTTTTCTCATTAAGGATGATGTGGGTTACAAAATAATTTTTTTTCATAGTTAATATCAAAATTATTCTAAGGAAGGAAAGTATCTTCACTTGGGATAATCTTTTGCCAGTCATCAAGGTTGGAAAATAAAACCTTTCCTCTGTAAGCAGGAAGTCTGAGAAAACTGCTCAAGTCTGAAGGAGGATGTATTCTCCAGTTCCCACTTTAGATGTGGCTGAGGAGACTATCTGGTGGGCAGAGACTAGGAGCCACAGAATTATGGAAAAGAGAGCTACTCACCTCATCCCATCCCTCTCCAGACATCCATGTCTACCTAGTTGGAATTCAGAATTGCCATGAACTGGTGACTCTTTGTTTCCCATTCTTCAGCATTCTGAATGGGAGTATTTATTGCAGTGAACCTGCCCCTGTCCTGGTGCTGTATGATGGATGCATGTAGAAGCAAATAATTTGTCATTGCTGCTCTGGATCAAGAAGAGCTAGGACTGATGGAGAAACTGTTACCATTACCTTGAGCGTAGGATTTGACTGGAGAAGGCAATGGCACCCAACTCCAGTACTCTTGCCTGGAAAATCCCATGGACAGAGGAGCCTGGTAGGCTGCAGTCCATGGGATCACTAAGAATCGGACATGACTGAGCGAATTCACTTTCAGTTTTCACTTTCCTGCATTGGAGAAGGAAATGGCAACCCACTCCAGTACTCTTGCCTGGAGAATCCCAGGGACGGGGGAGCCTGGTGGGCTGCCGTCTATGGAGTCGCACAGAGTCGGACACGACTGAAGCGACTTAGCAGCAGCAGGAGCAGCAGGATTTGATTTGACTTTAGTGACTTTATATTATTTGATGTTTTCTCCCTCAGGGAGTAGGTGGTTCTATTGTTTTTTATTTGTTTTATTGGTTGGTTGGTTGTTATTGTGGAAGAGGAATTCGTTGAATTCTTGATGACCAGAAAAACAGATTGTGGTAGATTACACTGCTGATTCATACTTGGTTCTCTTTTCTTCCTGAGTGCTTAGGAAGGCCTTTCTCAGCTCCCTTGTGGTTAGGTAGGGTTATGTACTTAGCTCTATAGCCAGCAGGTTTTGGGTAGAAATGAAGTGTTTCACTTATGGTCAAGGCATTTTAGATCAAGTATCACTTTTCCATGCTTTATTGTCTCTTGGTGTAGTGATTCAGGAAAACATGCAATGATTTTTTTTTTTTTTTGATGTGGCATCAAAAGATCATGGAACCTCTGTTCATCTGGGATAATTATTAAATTAATCTGTTAATTTTGTTGGTTTTGCAAGTGTGGTTTATCTTGGAAAAGCCATCACCCATATAACAGCTTTTAAGTGTCCTTGAAAAAGTTCATGTGCATGCTAAACTGTTTCAGTCATGTCCGACTTTGTGAGACCCTATGGACTGTAGCCTACTGGACTCCTCTGTCCATGGGATTTCCCAGGCCAGAATACAGGAGTGGGTTAACATGCCCTCCTCCAGGGGATCTTTCCAACCCAAGGATTGAACCTGTGCCTCTTACATCACGTGCATCGACAGGCGGGTTCTTTACCGCTAGCACCACCTGGGAAGCCTGAAAGATCATACTTAGGTACATTTGCTGCACGGTGGGTACCGCCTCCTTGGCATCTGAGGTCCTGGGTTCACAGTGAAGAAGTAGAGGAAGGGATCAGGCCCCCAAGCGCCAGGTGATGGCTGTGGCTACCTGCCAGCTTTATCCTAAGTGTCTTTGTGGAGTGAAAAGTGAAAGTGAAAGTCACTGAGTTGTGTCCAGCTCTTTGCGACACCATGGACAATATAGTCCATGGAATTCTCCAGGTCAGAATACTGGAGTGGGTAGCCTTTCCCTTCTCCAGGGGATCTTCTCATCGCAGGGACTGAATCCACATCTCCTGCATTGCAGGTGGATTCCTTACCAACCGAGCTATCAGGGAAGCCCTGGTAAACCCCTCACCAATGCATGTTGTCTGTGTATAATTAATAAAGAACCTCACTTCCTTTTGTTAAATCATTGAGATCTGTTTTTGTAGCATGCTTTGATCTATCCTGATTAAAGCACATAGAGTATTATTAAGCTTTTATAATGCAACTATATCTCAAGTTTTCCATTTGTATTTTAATTTTATGATAAAGTCACTAGAATTGCAAAGATTTTTTATAACTTTAAGCCTAAAATTTCCTATGATTCAGCAAACCTACATGGAATATCAGAAATATTTAGAGTCTGAGATTTGGAGTTTGATTTTTGTCTCTTTTGTTTATTATGTGTGTAAACTTTGCAAGGCAGTAAGGTACAAAGTTATGCATTGTAGCAGTGTTTATAACACTGAAAATTTAACTGGCATAAGTGGCTATTGGGTTAAGTACATTAGAGTATGATAGGATAATATGTAGCTATTAAAACTATGTGGTATGGTTACATTTACTTGCCTGGAAAGATATTCTAGATATATTGCTAGGTTAGAAATTACACATTTCTGAATAACCCAGGTGTCAAAGAAGAAATTTCAAGGGAAATTAAAAAAAAATTTAATTGATATAATGAAATGCAACATATTAAAACTTGTTAAGTGAAGGTAAAGCTGTGCTTAGAAAGTTACAGTTTTAAATACTTAGAAAAAAGTTTAAAATTGTTTATCTAATATTCTGACCTATAAAAGAAGAACCAGTATACAAATCTCTCTATGTTCTTAATATTCTCTCTTTAGATTACCTCATTCAATTCTATTCCTTTAAATATCGTCTACCTCTTTCATTGATGTAGCTCTGATCTCTTTCTTTAACTTCAGGAAATACAAATTCCTAATTGACATGTTCTCCTAGACATACAGTAGTCTAAAATTCAACATATTTAAAACACTAAGACTGGACATGGCCAAATAAGTAAGTATGTAAGGAAATAAATACTAATAATTAGTAATATAACTATAATGAACTATAGACTAATTAGTAATACTAACTGTAACTACAGATTATAGTAACTAATCAAGTTAAAAAAAATGAGAATTGACATTGAATTGGTAACCTTGAGAAGAGATGTTTCATTGGAGCAATGGGGGGAAAGGATTAATGTATTATAAGTTTAAGAAGAAATGGAGAACTCTTTTGAGCTTTGTTCTAAAGAGAAGCAGAAGAATGGGGTTGGTGTCTGAAGGGGAGAATGGGAGGGTTTTTTTTTTTTTAAGAATTACATTTTAGCTGACAGAAATGACCTAGTAGGTTTGGAGGTGAACGCTTGAGGAGTTTCTCTCCTGATGGCTTCTGTTTTCACCATGAAAGGAGAAACAAGGTCATCCGAAGAGAGTAAGAGGAAAAGAGATACAGGAATTTGGAGGGGAGTGGAAAAGCATGTCCTGTATTTTAAATGCTGAAAGTTTTCCTGTCTGTGGTGATTGTTTTTCATTGATTTGCTCAGACTTTGTGGAGGACGTTTGGTTCAGTGTTGGAATTTGAGATTGCTCTTATGAAAGATTGTATGTGACACTGATCATTTGACAATTTAGGCATGAGAAGGTCAAAGAGGACAGCTAGATGGTCTGTGGGTGTTCACGTTTGCTCTTTGAATGGGGCACTCATCTGGCTTTACGGTGAAGGCGGCAAGCCCTGGAAAGCTATCCCATGGGAAGAAAGCGTTCTACTTTTCTCAGGCCTTTGTAAAGGTGACTGAAGGAATTAGTGGACAAGACTGTGAGCCACATCCCTGATTGCTCATGGTAGGGTTACAAAATAATCTCAAGTGTTTTTTGCTTATGACGACCTGGGCCTGCGCCACCTTGAGTTTGTGTCTTAGTTTGGGCTAAGCCATAGCCTGGGTGGCTTAAAAACAAGAGACATTTATTTCTCGCAGTTGTGGAGGCTGGGCATCTGAGAGCAGAGTGCCAGCGTCGTTAGCCTCTTCTATCCTTCCGTGGAGCAATCTGTCTTATGGCCCTTAAAAGGACACAGATGGGTATCATACACAAATCATCTTAGAAAACAAGCAATACTTTAGCCCACCTTTGGAGATCTATAATGTACAGTTGAATATTGAAAGTTTGGTGGAGTCCTGCTGAAAAGAAACCTGTTATATATGTTTCCAGCCAATGTTCACCAGATTTATTTCACCTGTGTTTTAAAGCATGCCATCTATTAGCATCCCACAGGAGTTGAATGTGATAGAAATTGTTACGGAAGATGCTGGGCTGGAAGGAGTCTCTCATGCTTCTGAACTCCTGTAGTACGTTCTCTCTCTCCCTGTAAGACAGTCTGCTCTTTCTACGTTGTACAGATGCACATAATTAGGACCCATCACAAAGCAGGGTGTTCCTTGAAGGCAGGGCTAAAGGTGTAATTAGGTTTATCTTTGGTGTCCAACCTTGGGAGCAAGGGATCCCCAAATGTAAGGTGAAAAGTGAATGGATGCTAAAGGGCATTTCGGGAGGGAGCTCAAGTCACCACCACCTGTAAGGCCACCTTCCTTTCATATCTTTAATAATGTTTTATTAGGATAAAATTATAATTGATTTATAATGTGTTACTTCAGACATACAGCAAACTAAATCAGCTATACATATACATCTACTCTTTTCAGATTCTTTCCCTATATAGGTCACTATGGAGTATTGAGTATTTACTGGTGCTCTATAGTAGGTCCTTATTATCTGTTTTATATTTGTAACTGTGTGTATGTCAATCCCAATCTCCCAGTTTATCCCCCTCTTACCTCCTAGTAATTGTTTATTTTCTACATCTGTGACCCTATTTCTGTTTTGTAGATAAGTACATATATACCTCTTTTTAATTCCCTGATAGCCCAGTTGGTAAAGAATCTGCTGCAATGCAGGAGACCCTGGTTCACTTCCTGGGTTGGGAATATTCGCTGGAGAAGGGATGGGCTACCCACTCCAGTGTTCTTGGTCTTCCCTTGTGGCTCAGCTGGTAAAGAATCCAAGCACAATGTGGGAGACCTGGGTTTGATCCCTGGGTTGGGAAGATCCCCTGGAGAGGGGAAATACTGGAAATATACTCCAGTATTCTGGTCTAGAGAATCTCATGGACTGTATAGTCCATGGGGTTGCAAAGAGTCGGACACACTGAGCAACTTTTGCTTTATATCCCTTTTTAGATTCCACATATAAGCGATATCAGAGACCTTTCTCTGTGTTATAAGGTGCCAGACACCACCTGGTAAGGTCAGTGAGGTGTTGGTATCCTCATTTTGTGGCAAAGAACTTGGAAACTTACAGGGGTTAAGTCACTTTTTCATTATTATACAGCAGATAAGTTGTAGAATGCTAGAATTCAGATCTTTTTACTTCTTTCCTTTATCCTAGTCTACCATGTCTGTGTTCAACATATTCTCAACTCTTCTTTTGATCATGACGTTCCTTCTCTTTGTGGGGTTGGAACATGATGCCAAAAAAAAAATTGCATCACTACCATAATGAGCTCATTCCTTTTAGTGACTGAAACTGATTTTGAATAAACTCTGATCTCCCCCAAATTCGATGGGAGAAATGGAAAACTTAGCAGAAACAAAATTCCATATTTGCATTTGGAATTTTTGTTACAGTGATGGAGAAATTTTCAGTGGCAATAGAATTTCTCAGTCCATTTTCCTTTGAGGCATCTATTGCAGAGGCCCCTGGACTGTCCAGAGCTCCTCACGGACAACTCCTATTTCTTCAGGAACCGTTACTGACATCTCATGCAAAATGGAAGGAAGAGGGAGATTTTTCAGTACTTGTTCAACTTGCTCAGATCTTGGTGATTAAATGGCTTTTTGTTAGATAATTAAGATTGTATCCCTGGATGCAGATGTTCAAAGGGCTTGGTTATAAATAACACTTATTTAATATGAACAGGTCTTGATCCCTTTGTCAGTCTAGGATCACTCAATAAGGCTCCTCTTTCAAAATGGATTTAGCTCACAGACTGTTTTATTACCTGCCTTCATCTTGGACCGAAGTGAGAAAAAGGCAAAATGCTTTTGTGTATGTTTGAATTTGTCCTCTCCTAATAAGAACAGGGAAACATAGTCCAGCCATCCTGACCCCTTTTATCACTTTGCTCACAGCTCTTAAGCCAGTTGTAAAAGGGACATTGACAACTGGAGCACTAATGTTTTTATCCTCACGTTTTATCCACTTTATGGATAAGAAAGCCTCTAGAGATTCTCTTTGCAGGGTGGAACATGGACTCAAACTTGTACCTAGAGTGGGATGAAGTTTAGCCCGTGCTTGTGCCGTTTATGAGAGTGGTTCATTTCACCTTGGGCTTCGTGACCTCTCTATAGCCACTGTTGCTCCGACATTAGACTTCTGTTTGAGGACAGCTTGGTTGTGGTCAGCTTCTGATTAAAAGCCAGCCACTGCACCATCAGCTTCTTCTCATAGCACCAATTACACAGACTCAAAGCAGTGTCTGGGGCTAGTTATTCTGGGAATGGCTTTTCTGAGGTGATGGATGCTCTGTGTTTTAAAAACAACTGAATAAACAATCCTGTTTCATTTGGGAGCTCTCAAACATAGAGTGTTTTTTTAATCATTTAGTATATATTTTCTTATTCACCTAATGTGGATCTACTCCATTTTCTTTGGAATTTTTTATTTAGCTTTTCCTCCTTCAAATAGCTGTCATGTTGAGTTGCTTTAAATTCACATTGTGAAGATCTGTTTACAACTAAGCGAGCCTCCTTCCTTCTTTCCAGCTCTATATAAATAATCATATATATCCATCAAGTCTCAGCCAAAAGGTTTCCCTTCCAATGAAGGCTCCTGCATCTTCCTAGGCTTTTAATTTTGTGTGGTTCCATTCCCACCGATCCCAGGACTCTGTGGTNCTTCTTTCCAGCTCTATATAAATAGTCATATATATCCATCAAGTCTCAGCCAAAAGGTTTCCCTTCCAATGAAGGCTCCTGCATCTTCCTAGGCTTTTAATTTTGTGTGGTTCCATTCCCACCGATCCCAGGACTCTGTGGTCTTGGGAGCGCACCCACCCTCCTCTTCTCACGATACTTCTGATATGTACATGAAGACCTTGCCACTATAACAGCACTAGCTATCTTTATGAAACTGAATAACATTCTTTTAAATGCAGAATTAAGCTTGCAAGAAAAACAGGCAACTGGTGTGTGCTAGAAATGGAAAGGTTTCTGGAAACTAGACTGGGGAGGATGGGAGCTAATCCTTCAGTAGATTTGGTGGGTGGTAAGAAATTGTCCATCTCAGCAAACTAGGGACATGAGGTTTAGCACCTGCATGCAGAATGAAAGTGAACTGTGCTGTTACCCAAGGTAGCATACTGGAACTGAGGCCCCTGCATAACGCAACCAAGGGTGAAGGACAGGGGTGCTGGAGTGCGAAAGAATGGTCCAGGAAAGGGCACCTCGGACACAGACCTGGGCGGAAGGCAAAACAGTTGCCTGCCTCTGCCTGGACCCTGGGTAGGAGAAATGTCCTGCACGATAAATATGACCTTAGGTCTGTCCCCCGAGTGTTGAGTTTCTAATTTTTACTGTTGATTGGTTCAAGCACCCTCAAGCTGAAGGGAACAAGAATTTTGAATCTTTCTGAAGAGACATCGTGAATGACGATGTGCTGAAAAAACTGAAAGTTGTAATGAAAGAGAATAGAAGTCTAGAAAACTATAATCCAACAGAATTATTTAAAAAGAAATAGAAAAGTCATGTAAAAGGAAGTGAGATTAGTTTTTAGAAATTTACCCAGTTGCTCCAAGTGCTAATGAAAAATAGATCCACACCATATACAGGTATCTTCTCCCATACCTTTGAGGAATACATGATTTTACCTTTTAGAAATACTTTTAGAGAATAGAAAAGTTGGAAAACATCCCAATTAAGTTGATGATGTTATTTTAATCTTGATTCCCAAATCAGACAAAAGCAGAATGACAAAAATTGGCACAATTATTGATGATTAGAGAGGCAAAAATCCTAAATAAACTGTTAACAAACTAAGCCTAGGTATGTGTGTGTGTGAGAGAGAGAGAGAGAGAGAGAGAGAGAGAGAGAGAGAGAGAGACAGATAGAGACTAAGAAAGAGAATATCAAAATACATTCATGCCGTGAACATATTTATAACATTTAGGTTCTCCCAGGAATGCTTTTTATTGAAAAAAGTCTTTTAAAACAGAAATGGAAGCGAATGTCTTCTGACTGAAAATGATATCCACTAAATGCCTGCAGTATTTATTTTTTTAGCAGTTGGTGGTGAATACTAGGAGCATTACCTTAAAAGTCAGCAATAAGCAAGAATACCTGCTATTACTGTTGCTACTCATATTGCCCCGGAAGTTTGNAAGCGAATGTCTTCTGACTGAAAATGATATCCACTAAATGCCTGCAGTATTTATTTTTTTAGCAGTTGGTGGTGAATACTAGGAGCATTACCTTAAAAGTCAGCAATAAGCAAGAATACCTGCTATTACTGTTGCTACTCATATTGCCCCAGAAGTTTGAGGCAGTATACTAAACATTAGATTTTATTCCATGAAACTGATGATATTTAAGTATTTTTGATCAACAGAAAAAGAGAAGATATGACATTTTAGAGTATGTTTTTATGTCTATGAATCAATAAAAAAGACAGCTCAACAGAAGATGAAAAATAGGCAAAATATGTCTTTGGACAATGCACAGAGAAATCCAAATGTCCTGCTTGAAGAACGGTTTAAACAGTTCACTTAGATCTGCATGCATTGACACAGAGGATGTGGCTAGAGATTTTAAACTGTATCCTTTGAACAAGAGAGAGCTGAAAGAACTTTAACAGGAATCACACTATGACTAAAATTTGTTTCTGAAGATGTCATTATTAGTATTATTATTTTTTTTTGTGGGTGTTCTGTGCAAAGAACTGGGATGTTCAAATGGATAGTGTTAGTTCTGGGATGTTAAGAGATTGGATAGACCTAGAGGAAGTGTAACTGTACCAAAGGGAAGATTGGAATTTGGAGACGAAGGAGAAAAAGGAAGGGGCAGGGAGGGGGAAGAAGGAGAAAGAGAGGAAAAAGAGGAGAAAGAAAAGGAGGAAGAGGAGGGACAGGAGAAGCAAGAGAAAGAGAAAGGCGATTCTCAATTTTAGTAACCAAGCAAATGTAAATTAAAACAAAATGAGATACTATAATATTTCTTAATGGAATTGTTAAAAAGTAAACTGGTAACAAACTTGATGAATATCTAGAGAAGATAGAGTCATGCATTGCTAGTGGGAATGCAAAGTGATGAATGAGTTTAGAGAACAATTAAAGTGCTAATAATGTTAAAAATATGCACATTCTATCATCCCAGCAATTGCGATTCTTGCCTGGAGAACCTCTGATGTGAATATATACAAGAGATACATGTGCGCCTCTTCGTTTAAACACTGTTTATAATAACCAGAGAGGGGGAGCAAGGAAGGGAGGGAATGATTGGGTGTATTGCGATTTATGCATCTGATGGCATACTGCCACTCAATGGTTCAAACAGTTCACTTAGATCTGCATGCATTGACACAGAGGATATGGGTAGAGATTTTAAACTGTATCCTTTGAACAACAGAGAGTTTAAAGAACTTTAAAAGGAATCACACTGTGGCTAAAATTTGTTTCTGGAGATGTCATTTATTATTATTATTATTTTTTTTGTGTGGGTGTTCTGCACAAAGAACTGGGATGTTCAAGTGGATAGTGTTAGTTCTGGGATGTTAAGAGATTGGATAGACCTAGAGGAAGTGTAACTGTACCAAAGGGAGGATTGGACTTTGTAAATTGGGTTGAACAAATCCTCTAAGAAATCAGATCTCATCTGAGAACAAGTTATTGTTGGGCAGACCCACTGTCCATTTGCTTTTGGAGGTGTAAATGAAGGCTATTGAGGGGTAACTATTAACTGAGATAACTGCTGAGACATATTATGTAAATTACAAAGGGCTGTGCATTTGCCAAGGGGTTTCGTCTTATTATGCAAATAGTCAGCCATAATTTCCATCCCTAGAGAGCAGATCTTTGGCAAGGCCCCTTCAGCTCCCACCCAGCAGATCCTGTAGAAAGGCACCTTAGCCCGGCAGGTTGGACTCAATTAAGGGATGTTGGCGGCTGTGTCTGGAGCCTAGCAAACAAGCTGTGTGTGTGTGTGTGTGTGTGTGTGTGTGTGTGTGTGTTTGTTATTGTTCCAAATGCATTATTAATTGCTTGGGTAAAAGAACAAGGCCAATTTAAGTCTCCAGTTCCACCAGGGAGCCTTAGGGCTTTGCATGAGAAGTGAATGACGTGGGCTTCAATTTCAGGAGCTTGGCACTGCTCACCGCTCACCATTTCTAACCAAAGGGAAACACCCCAAATCAGTTTAATTAACTTAGTCCTGAGAGAGCCTGAGGGTTGTTAATGACTCTGTCCCTTGCATGAAAAAGGGAAAAAATAATCTGAGCACATAAGCCAGTTTCTGAAGGGAGAGGACCAGGGGAAAAGGATCAGGCAATTTTTTTTTTTCTATGCTCTGAAGTGAGACATTTAAAAGGCCAGTTGCCAGCTTACCTGTATTTTTATCTCCCTGTTGGGGAATTGGGGAGTTTTCCTTTTTGATTCATTGCCCTTTCCTGAAGCAGCCTATTACCTTGGGAACACTGGGGGCCACGTGGCTGAAAATGGCACGAGGCTCTTGCAATTAGGTATCAAGATCAGGGCATCTCTGATGGCCTCTTGGTGGATGCAATGGGAAAGGAGAAGAAGGGGCTGTGGGGAGTAGGGGTCTTACAGCTTCACTGGTGAACAACCTGGTCAGTTCTGGCTAGGTAGCTCTAACCAGCGAGTAAATGCCCCTGACCAGAGCCCTTTGCTTCAGGGCTAGAAACTTCCTGTAATAGAACTAACCTAGTTTCTCTCTCCAGCTCTTTATTCCACTGCGAGATCCCATGGATGGAGGAGCCTAGCCTAGTCCATGCAGTCAGAAAGAGTCAGATACAACTAAGCGACTTCCCTTTCTTTTCCTAATAATTTAGATCAGGGGTCCTCGACCTCTGGGATCTAATGCCTGATGATCTGAGATGGAGCTGATGTAGTAATAATAGAAATTAATGTGTTTGAATCATCCTGAGAAATGGAGTGCGCGTGCATGTGCAAAATCACTTCAGTTGTGTTCAACTCTTTCTGACCCTGTGGACTGTATCCCGCCAGGCTCCTCTGTCCGTGAGATTCTCCAGGCAGGAATACTGGAGTGAGTCGCCATGCCCTCCTCCAGGGGTTCTTCCCAACCCAGGGACTGAACCTTTGTCTGGTGTCTGCAGCATTGGCAGGCAGGTTCTTTACCACCAGTGCCACCTGGGAAGCTATTTCCTGCCTTATCAGGAAACAAGGAAGCCACAGTCAATAGCGATTCCAGCCCTCCAAATAAGCTCACGAGCCCTAAGGGCATTCAGGAAGGAGAAGAATGAATCTGGCAACCATCAGGACTGCAACCACTCCCCAAGGAAGAGCAGGGTGTGAAAAAACAGGCTACTGGCCCATGATAGCTGAGAAGCATATGGAAAGGAATGATTTCAGAGAGCCTGGACTCTTGCATCTTCCCATACAAAGAGAAGTGCTAAATTCCTTAATCTGGGATGTCTGGTTTTCTTTAACTAACCATCATCTTTTGACATTTAAGCTACCTGCCCCTTGTCGCAAAACTTTCATGTAACCTGCCTCCTCCCCTCTCCTCCTTGGAGCTGTTCTCTCAGGGTTGCTTGAGATGCTGTTTCCTGGGCTTGAAGTCCTGAAAATTCCCTCTGAGTAAAACAGCTCTCAACGTTTGGGCTGTGACTATCTTTGAAGTCGACAATTCTGAAACCATCTCCCACTCCCCATTATCTGTGGAAAAACTGTCTTCCATGAAACTAGTCCCTGGTGCCAAAAAGACTGGGAGCCACTGATTTAGAGCTCTGTGTACTGTTATCTGCGACAGAAAACCATGATAGAGACCAGTAAGAGCAGGAGTCTTAGTGTCATGCTGAATAACCTAGTCTCTTCTTTCTCAGGAAAGCTAACGGGTATGATCTTTGGGACCCAAACAGAGGCATCTTTAGATGCTGGCCTGGGTGGAGTGGGTGGAAACGCTTGGGCCCTTCAGTTATTAGGCCTCCTGTTACACAGGTTTAATCTTGCAGTCCTAAATGGCATTTACTGAATGTTTTTGCATCAAAGTTTGCCTTGTTTAGGAATGAGGAATGCAGCTGAGTGTCTTCTGGCCAATTCTTGTCTAAAAACATAAGTGGATGATAACTATGAGCCATTTAATGTTAGACTTCACAGTGCTGTGTGTGTGTTCTCAGTTGTGTCTGACTCTTTGTGACCCCATGGACTGTAGCCCATCAGGCTCCTCTGTCCATGGGATTTTCCAGGCAAGGATACTGGAGTGGGTTGCCACTTCCTCTNTTTTTTTTTTCTGTATGAAAATTCTGGAAACAGAAGAAACCCTATCTTACCTCCAAATTCTAGAGCAGACATTATACTGAACACTGAGATCAGATAAATATTAATAAAATTGTAAGATGAAAAAGAACAAATATTTGCACTGTAATATCCTGTAATTCTCAAGCTGAACAAGCTAAAAACATATTAATAAAGAATAAGGAAAATAAAAATTTATAGGCAGTAATGCTTCATCTTTCTTTGTGGGAATAGTTCCTTCTCCATTTCAACTGACTCAAATATAAAATGCTTTTCTCTAACTGTGCATCCATATTGATTCTGCTCTATGATCCATGCGTCTTCTCTGTGACTTCATCCCCCTCCCTAAGACCGTAGATAAGTTAAAACCCATCCATTCTCTAAAGTAGTTTCAATTTTCATGATGAATCAGCACAGCTTTTGACCAGAATACCAACAGTAATTCTCTTCTTTGTCTCTTTGGACAAGTAATTGTATCAGTGTTATAAAAAACAACTCTTGCTAATCCACATTGTTCTTTTCAAAACCAGAGGTTTAAGATTTTATGTTAAATGTTGACTACCATGCATCTCAAATACCCTTTTATTACACTGAAAAAGTTCATAGGGTGGTACTCATAAATGAACTCCACACCTTGGCAAACAGTGTAGCTGAAAAGATAGTATAGAGGCCTGGGTGAGAGCTGAATTAACTAGGCATTCTGAGGCTGCCGTGCGTTTACATTTTCAGCACATCTAATTAACCTCGTAGGTATTGCATTCCAGTCAATTCAGGGAAACTCATACACACGCATGAGAAAATCATTGCCTCTGTGGAATGTGAGCGTTTCACACTCATACCCCTAGGGGCTGTTTTCTTTTTTCAGAATTAAATATGCATCAAGCTGCATATTAGAATCCACCTGAAACTTTTCCAATACTTCCTTTTCCTTCATGCTTGTTCACTTTTAACTCCTAGTGAGAATAGGGAATGGAGACTGTGAAGAATCACAGAAAAATTCTGACCATATTCTCAACCACAAACACAAAATCATAGTTTTTACACTTCGTGGGACTTGGTTTTAATAAAATTCAGTACCTTGTAAACTCATTCCTCCACTTCTAGTCCAGGAAGCAATATCCAGGGTTCACTTTAATGAGTAAAATTTTCAAAATAAAATATGCATTGAGTATTGTAAAGTAAAATAAAGTTTAAAAAAATAAATAATAAATAATTTAAAAATATATATATATATTATCTTACATCATGAAGTACAATTAATATTGTATGCTTCCAGGAAAACCTTTTTCATAATCTGGTACTTCCCTAAAATGACTCTCAAAAATGTAAATGATCTTTTTGAAAATTCTTCTCCTGTGTGCTGAAAACCTTTTCAAGTCAACCTGGGATTCAGAATCAGACTTAATAAATGACGATCTGGTTTTTTTATGAATTTCAGCCGGAAGAAACAATGCTGTCTAAAACCATACATAGAACTAATTATAACATGCCAATAATTCAAAGTAAATCCATTCCAAATAAAAATTACTTAATCTCTTTCAGTGAAAACAATAGCTCAAAAAGTCACTCTGGTGCCTTCAACACTATTAAATAACCAGCTAAGATCAAGTGCACGACTAATTCAATCGGCTATGCAAAAAATAATATTTCAGATGGTCAAAACTTAGTCACCAAATACACTAATGGGGATAAACAGCCTCTGTATACACCAACTAGATAGAATATAAAGCAATTTTCCATGAATTAAAATGCAAAATATGCAGATAAAATCAAGCAGAGAATAATAAAGTGATCGGTGTTTTATGTTGCTCTTGTACGTTTGTTTTTGTTCTGGCGGTTTGTCTTTATTTAACTCTTAGTAGGGAATTTTAACCTCTCTGGTTACCCACATTTTAGTCTAGAAGTGAACATCATTTTTGTTTTCTCTCCAGTTGCCTTTAAAGATATCAAGATTAAACAGATGATGTTAATATTTCCCAGAAACAGTGAGTAACACAAATACTTTTAAACAAATACATTAACATAGAGGGAACAAAAGAGAGAGGAGGCGATAAAAACCTGAAAGCAGGCAAGAAATTGTTTCCCAATCACAATGTGGAAAAGCATGCTCTCTCTTCAAATTTTAGAGAAAAAAAAAAATTCTAAGAGGTTGCCTATGTCTGCTTCCTTTCTTTGGCAACAGTTTCTTTTTCTCCTTCCTCCACTGTCTTTCTAAGACAGATCCAGTGAGCACACCAGAGAAGTAAACCCTAGGTTCTGCAGATACCATGTTATACACACAGCAATTTATATGATAATTTTTTTGTGATTGCAATTTACTTTTTAAAAATGCAAATTGTATAATTACTGCCAAAAATGTTCTTCATGTGTAACAGCAAAATATTCACAAAAGTGCCATAAATTTTGCAGAATAGTGGGTTTACAGATTTTTTTAAAAAGAGTATATTGTGTTATACAAATCCTTTCTTTGGAAGAAAAACACATTGGGTTGAAGAGCCTTGGAGTTATAAATTTCTAGGTTGTAATTACTGCCCAGAGTACCACCTCGACTCATCAAAAACTGTTGTAGAGGATAAAAAATGTTCCTTCTTTGATAGGTTACCAATTATATCAATGAGATCAAAAATAACATCAGAAAATCTAAAATTAAGCATTCAGATCTGCAACTACTGAAATATAGTCAATAAAGCATCAGAAAAATCACATCTATGCTCACAATCAATNAAACTTGATGAATATCTAGAGAAGATAGAGTCATGCATTGCTAGTGGGAATGCAAAGTGATGAATGAGTTTAGAGAACAATTAAAGTGCTAATAATGTTAAAAATATGCACATTCTATCATCCCAGCAATTGCGATTCTTGCCTGGAGAACCTCTGATGTGAATATATACAAGAGATACATGTGCGCCTCTTCGTTTAAACACTGTTTATAATAACCAGAGAGGGGGAGCAAGGAAGGGAGGGAATGATTGGGTGTATTGCGATTTATGCATCTGATGGCATACTGCCACTCAATGGTTCAAACAGTTCACTTAGATCTGCATGCATTGACACAGAGGATATGGGTAGAGATTTTAAACTGTATCCTTTGAACAACAGAGAGTTTAAAGAACTTTAAAAGGAATCACACTGTGGCTAAAATTTGTTTCTGGAGATGTCATTTATTATTATTATTATTTTTTTTGTGTGGGTGTTCTGCACAAAGAACTGGGATGTTCAAGTGGATAGTGTTAGTTCTGGGATGTTAAGAGATTGGATAGACCTAGAGGAAGTGTAACTGTACCAAAGGGAGGATTGGACTTTGTAAATTGGGTTGAACAAATCCTCTAAGAAATCAGATCTCATCTGAGAACAAGTTATTGTTGGGCAGACCCACTGTCCATTTGCTTTTGGAGGTGTAAATGAAGGCTATTGAGGGGTAACTATTAACTGAGATAACTGCTGAGACATATTATGTAAATTACAAAGGGCTGTGCATTTGCCAAGGGGTTTCGTCTTATTATGCAAATAGTCAGCCATAATTTCCATCCCTAGAGAGCAGATCTTTGGCAAGGCCCCTTCAGCTCCCACCCAGCAGATCCTGTAGAAAGGCACCTTAGCCCGGCAGGTTGGACTCAATTAAGGGATGTTGGCGGCTGTGTCTGGAGCCTAGCAAACAAGCTGTGTGTGTGTGTGTGTGTGTGTGTGTGTGTGTGTGTGTTTGTTATTGTTCCAAATGCATTATTAATTGCTTGGGTAAAAGAACAAGGCCAATTTAAGTCTCCAGTTCCACCAGGGAGCCTTAGGGCTTTGCATGAGAAGTGAATGACGTGGGCTTCAATTTCAGGAGCTTGGCACTGCTCACCGCTCACCATTTCTAACCAAAGGGAAACACCCCAAATCAGTTTAATTAACTTAGTCCTGAGAGAGCCTGAGGGTTGTTAATGACTCTGTCCCTTGCATGAAAAAGGGAAAAAATAATCTGAGCACATAAGCCAGTTTCTGAAGGGAGAGGACCAGGGGAAAAGGATCAGGCAATTTTTTTTTTTCTATGCTCTGAAGTGAGACATTTAAAAGGCCAGTTGCCAGCTTACCTGTATTTTTATCTCCCTGTTGGGGAATTGGGGAGTTTTCCTTTTTGATTCATTGCCCTTTCCTGAAGCAGCCTATTACCTTGGGAACACTGGGGGCCACGTGGCTGAAAATGGCACGAGGCTCTTGCAATTAGGTATCAAGATCAGGGCATCTCTGATGGCCTCTTGGTGGATGCAATGGGAAAGGAGAAGAAGGGGCTGTGGGGAGTAGGGGTCTTACAGCTTCACTGGTGAACAACCTGGTCAGTTCTGGCTAGGTAGCTCTAACCAGCGAGTAAATGCCCCTGACCAGAGCCCTTTGCTTCAGGGCTAGAAACTTCCTGTAATAGAACTAACCTAGTTTCTCTCTCCAGCTCTTTATTCCACTGCGAGATCCCATGGATGGAGGAGCCTAGCCTAGTCCATGCAGTCAGAAAGAGTCAGATACAACTAAGCGACTTCCCTTTCTTTTCCTAATAATTTAGATCAGGGGTCCTCGACCTCTGGG
Organism: Neotragus pygmaeus; assembly: GCA_006410875.1. Classification (NCBI taxonomy): domain Eukaryota; kingdom Metazoa; phylum Chordata; class Mammalia; order Artiodactyla; family Bovidae; genus Neotragus; species Neotragus pygmaeus. The sequence continues at coordinate 559,163 of SJYV01019323.1, forward strand.
ATCTAATGCCTGATGATCTGAGATGGAGCTGATGTAGTAATAATAGAAATTAATGTGTTTGAATCATCCTGAGAAATGGAGTGCGCGTGCATGTGCAAAATCACTTCAGTTGTGTTCAACTCTTTCTGACCCTGTGGACTGTATCCCGCCAGGCTCCTCTGTCCGTGAGATTCTCCAGGCAGGAATACTGGAGTGAGTCGCCATGCCCTCCTCCAGGGGTTCTTCCCAACCCAGGGACTGAACCTTTGTCTGGTGTCTGCAGCATTGGCAGGCAGGTTCTTTACCACCAGTGCCACCTGGGAAGCTATTTCCTGCCTTATCAGGAAACAAGGAAGCCACAGTCAATAGCGATTCCAGCCCTCCAAATAAGCTCATGAGCCCTAAGGGCATTCAGGAAGGAGAAGAATGAATCTGGCAACCATCAGGACTGCAACCACTCCCCAAGGAAGAGCAGGGTGTGAAAAAACAGGCTACTGGCCCATGATAGCTGAGAAGCATATGGAAAGGAATGATTTCAGACAGCCTGGACTCTTGCATCTTCCCATACAAAGAGAAGTGCTAAATTCCTTAATGTCTGGTTTTCTTTAATTAACCATCATCTTTTGACATTTAAGCNAGGGTGTGAAAAAACAGGCTACTGGCCCATGATAGCTGAGAAGCATATGGAAAGGAATGATTTCAGAGAGCCTGGACTCTTGCATCTTCCCATACAAAGAGAAGTGCTAAATTCCTTAATCTGGGATGTCTGGTTTTCTTTAACTAACCATCATCTTTTGACATTTAAGCTACCTGCCCCTTGTCGCAAAACTTTCATGTAACCTGCCTCCTCCCCTCTCCTCCTTGGAGCTGTTCTCTCAGGGTTGCTTGAGATGCTGTTTCCTGGGCTTGAAGTCCTGAAAATTCCCTCTGAGTAAAACAGCTCTCAACGTTTGGGCTGTGACTATCTTTGAAGTCGACAATTCTGAAACCATCTCCCACTCCCCATTATCTGTGGAAAAACTGTCTTCCATGAAACTAGTCCCTGGTGCCAAAAAGACTGGGAGCCACTGATTTAGAGCTCTGTGTACTGTTATCTGCGACAGAAAACCATGATAGAGACCAGTAAGAGCAGGAGTCTTAGTGTCATGCTGAATAACCTAGTCTCTTCTTTCTCAGGAAAGCTAACGGGTATGATCTTTGGGACCCAAACAGAGGCATCTTTAGATGCTGGCCTGGGTGGAGTGGGTGGAAACGCTTGGGCCCTTCAGTTATTAGGCCTCCTGTTACACAGGTTTAATCTTGCAGTCCTAAATGGCATTTACTGAATGTTTTTGCATCAAAGTTTGCCTTGTTTAGGAATGAGGAATGCAGCTGAGTGTCTTCTGGCCAATTCTTGTCTAAAAACATAAGTGGATGATAACTATGAGCCATTTAATGTTAGACTTCACAGTGCTGTGTGTGTGTTCTCAGTTGTGTCTGACTCTTTGTGACCCCATGGACTGTAGCCCATCAGGCTCCTCTGTCCATGGGATTTTCCAGGCAAGGATACTGGAGTGGGTTGCCACTTCCTCTTCCATGGGATCTTCCTGACCCAGGGATTGAACCCAGGTCTGCTGCTGCTCCTGCATTGGCAGGCAGATTCTTTACTACTGAGCCAGCTGGGAAGCCTTCTTTGCACGTGAGTCAGAGTCTATATATGAAGCATTCAGAGCTGGTGACCAAACAGACCCAGAAACCACCCTGGTGTGACTCTCTGAGGGCCGTCTCAAGGTGCAGGCACAGTTTGGGTGCTGAGATCTCCTTGGCTGACAGCGTAAGTGCTCTGAAACATGCAGAGCTCTTAACATAGGAATGGAAGATAAGGTCATAGGGTGAGCATGTCTAGTCTGGTTTGGCCTGCCATGTAAGAAGACATTTGCCAAAGATAAACTATGTGTTGTTTTCCCAATGATAAATCTGTGAGACCCGCCACCCCCCCGCCCCCCGCCCCTTTTCTGTCATTGTCAGAAAAGTCTCAACTGACCTTGACACCATATGGAGCAGCATATGGAGCACTTCAGTAGGGCCAGGTCTAGACAGAGGTTAGAATTCAAGGAACCTGCCCTCTTGGATGGAGAAGGCAATGGCAACCCACTCCAGTACTCTTGCCTGGAAAATCCCATGGATGGAGGAGCCTGGTAGATTACAGTCCATGGGGTCGCTAGGAGTCAGACATGACTAAGCGACTTCACTTTCACTTTTCACTTTCATGCACTGGAGAAGGAAATGGCAACCGACTCCAGTATTCTTGCCTGGAGAATCCCAGGGACAGGGGAGCCTGGCGGGCTGCCGTCTATGGGGTTGCACAGAGTCGGACATGACTGACGCGACTTAGCAGCAGAAGCGGAAGCCCTCTTGGAGTTTTCAGGTTTTCAGTTTGTTTGGAGAGAGAGAGAAAGAAGGAAGGGACATGGCTAAGGATGAAGAGACTGGTCATTGTGGAGTATTTACAATGTTCCAAGTATCATAGTAGGTGTGCTACTACATTATCCCACTGGGCCCACCAGTGATTCTATAATAATACCCATTCTACAGATTAGGAAACTGAGGATGAGCACTGTGCCCAAAGTGACCATCTTGGTGGGATGGCACAGCCAAAATTTGAAGCAGGATGTGCCATATTAAAGTCTTGTTTTTATCACTGTTCCACACTAACCTTTGTGTTATTTGACTAATGATAGATCACCCAAGGTCTTTCAGCAAATGAGTCATGAGAAAATATCCTGACTGGGTTTTTCGAGGAGGGTGAAGAGAAGTGTGACCCAGATGGAGGTGGGCCTTGTCTGGAGAAGCCTCTTGGGAGAAGAGAAGGTGGAGGCTGAGAGATGAGTTTGGAGAGCCAGGCAGGAACTCCAAACGGTGTTTAGACCTTCCCTCCAGGACTTCATTAGTTTAGAAAACTTCAGGATAGAGTTGGGAGGGATGTCTAGAAATGGAGAGCTGGAAAATTGGGGGCGGGGACAGAGGAAAAGGAGGGGAGGTATAGAAATGAAAGAAGAAGGGGAGGAGGAAAGAGAAAGGAGGGTAGCATAACAACCAACACAACAAACAGAAAACGAGGGAGAATGAGAGGAAGAGAGAGGAAGGTGGGAGGAGAGGCAGAGCCTGCCCCCCTTGCTGCGCCAAGCTTCAGTGTGACCCGGTGTGTCCCCGCCCACTGGCAAGGGCATCCCCATTGCCAGCGACCTTGAAGACCGTACCTCTGCAGTTTGTAACCCTCTGAGAGTTTAAACTCAGGACTGAGGGATGAGCACTATTTCTGACCAGAGCTAATGTCTTTCTATGGAAATGCTAAGTAAAGTTCAACATCTGTTCCAGAGGTGCTGTGCCTGAGGTCATATGACAGAAAGCCTCCTTGCAGGCTCAGCCCAGTTCATCTGAGTATCCAGGCCAGCGCTCACCCATCCAGGTGCAGAGCAGGTGGCTGGACATTTCATCGGGCTGCCCAGGACATGATGGTGCTTGCATTTGCCGAAATCCCCAGCACCTGCAGTTGGTGCACTTGGACCTTGCTGAGCCTGCTGGACATTTGGCCTGGGTGCCAGGCTGTGCCAGCTTGCTGGTTGGAGCACCCTGCATGGCAATGGTCAGCCCAGGCTCCTGGTGGGGGTCCTTGACAGACACTTGTATGTTCCCCTAAGGCAGGGTTTTACTGTTGGGAGACCTCTGTGGTTGTTCACCCCCTTCCCTGTCAATACTTTCTGTAACCCCGGATCTGATACCCAGGCTCACTGACATCTGCTGAAAGCAAGTCCAAGCCGTCCCCTTTCCGCTGGGCTGGCCATGGAGTGAGAAAGCTGCCTATCTCCTGAGGCTGTCCTTACAGTGGAACAAAACCAGAAATAACTCCAAACACTGCATCTTCTCTTTCTTCTTGCCTTTTCCTATCTTGGGGAGATGTGGGAACTATAGCTGGAAGGGTATGTGGAGGTACCATCGGGATGGGGGAGNTAATGTGTGATGCCAAACACCATAAGTTTTAAATTAAAAGGAACTGATTTCTGGGAAGCAGACACAGCATATCAAACTGATTCATAAACCTCTCTACTCACAAGATGCTCTGACACATAGCACACTTGTTGGCATACGTCTTGCCATTTGGGCCTCGAACAGGATTGTTTTCTTTGGTGCAAATAAGCTTTCCGTCTCTCACCATGTTCCGAAATTCATGACACTGATCCTGCCAATAAGAACAACAACAACAAAGAGATGTTTCTACAATCATCTGATCTTTAAAACAGAAAATATGATTGGTTGGTTATATGTAAATTCATAACTCTTGAGGAGGAAAATAAAAATCTAGAGAAAACAAAATTTTAAAGATGAAATGTATTTTAAAGCAGCAGTTCCCAACTTCTTTGGCACCAGGGACCAATTTGTGGAAGACAGTTTTTCCATGGAGTGGGGCTCAGGGGATGGTTTGGGGATGATTCAAGCACATTACATCTATTGTGCACTTTATTTCTGTTATTATTACATTAGCTCCACCTCAGATCATCAGGCATTAGATCCCAGAGGCTGGGGACCCATTTTACGGGCACTGTGTCCAGTATCTGCTTAAGAAGTCTGATTCCTCTCCACAGCATCCCTTTCAAATACCTGTCAGCCCCAGTGGAATTTCACTACCACCTAAGGCAGCCTGTGCCATTTTTATATAGTGTCATTGGGTTGAACCCCAAACCTGTTGCACTGCACCTCAACTCATTACTTCACACATTAAAAAGCCCGAGAATGAATTGAAAGACGTCCTTTGGCAAGGCANCTCCGACAGCAAGTGCTGTAGTCATATGGGAGGAAAGGAAGAGGACAGCGGGGGAAGGGCCGGAGAAAAGACTGTGGCTACCGTCTCTGGGGCAGTGGGCAGTGAGCGTGGCTTGAAACATGTGATCGAGGTGAGAGGCCCTTTGAACTTGGCTCTGTTCCCTCAGCCCTGTGTTCGGGACCTGGGGAAGAAGTCCTCACCAGCACCCCACGGAGTGTCTGGCAAGCTATTTTTTTGCTGTTTGAGTGTTGGATATTTTAGGAGTAAAAACTGGGACTGTCCATATCAAAATCAAGTGCACGCAGTGTTAGTCATCTTGTTGTATAAAATGTGTCCCCCTTAAAGCTTTAAACAAAATGTATTTATTATTCATAGTTTTTGAGGGTCAGGAATCTGCAGTAGACAAGCTGAGAGGCTCTGGCTCAGTCTTTCCTGAGGGGAGGAGTCAGATTGTGGGCAAGTCATCTCCAAGCTCGGCTGGAGGCAGATCTGCTTCCAAGATGGCACAGGTGGTGGTTGGCAGAAGGCCTTAGTGCCTCACGAGCTCTTGGCTGGAGATCCCGGTTCCTTGCACATGGGCCTCTCCATTGACTTTTGAATTCCTCATAATGTGACAGCTGGTTTCCCCCAGAGTGAGGAATGTGAGGGAGACAGAAGACAGATAGAACATGGCAGAAGATGCAATCTTTTACAACCTCCTCTTGCAAGTTAACACACCAGCATGTCTGCCGAATTCTGCAGTCACATAGACCAACCCTGGAGCCGTGCATGTCTGTGGGTGTGTAACTACACACAGGTGTGAGTTCCAGGAAGCAGTGATTGTCCAGGGTGATTTTGAAGGCTGGCTGCCTGGGTCTGGAGGGAAGCCTGATGGCATGGAGGGTTATCCCTCCTTACTGGCAGGCAGCAGTAGAGGGGCTAAATACAGAGGAAGTGAAGTCCTCTCTGCCAAAGGAGTCTGGATGTAGGTGCAGGGTTCTCTACTAACTCCCACAGCTCCGGGGAGCCTGGGCAATGTCCCTCCCAGGGTCTCTTTCTTAGATCACCACACTGAGTTTCCCGGTCCCTTTACGGCCAGCATCCTCTGAAGAAACCGCAAGGACCCAGCCTTGCCCCAATAACCACTCTCACTCTTTCTCTCCTCCCCCATTCTCTAACATCTTTTGAACCTCAGGAAAATTCCTGTTGAGTTTTGATTTTCTTTAGAGCTTCTCTATCTAGTTTATTCTCTTTCCTCTCTCCTCAACTCTTTTCTCCTCCAGTTCCTTTGTAAGAGATCTTGCAAACCAATGAAACCCAGAACTCAGTCATTAATAACCAAAAAATTAGTTTTCTCAAGGGAGCAGGAGGGTGCAGTCTTCAGGAGTTCCCAGGAGACAGGCGGCATAGCTACATTCAGCTCTTCAGGTGCATCAGGGAAAGGAAGCTGGCCAGATCCCATGTGTTTACTGATTGTATTCTGTCATGGAGAGATGAGGGAGGTAAGAGAGAGTGAGGAGTCAACAGTATATCCAAGGGGCTGAAATCAAGATTACTAAAGTCATAAGAAAAGCCAGGAGAAGTAGTTTGGGAGAAGAAACTGATGACTTGATTGGCACAGACTGGCATGTTCGGAACTGGGAGTGGAACAAGTTAGCTGAAGATTTCTTGGGGCAGTGGATTTGGAGATGTCTTTAGAGGTCTTGGTGGAATAATGAGCTTGGTTAATGTTGCTCCGTGCTCCAATGCAAGTCAGCCTGAGCTCTTACTCTCTAAGAGTCCACCTCTGTGAAACAATCCCCTGTTCTGCGCCATGTCCTGCGTCAGGCACAGTCAGCCTCCATGTGAAGGACTCTTGTCTCAGTGAGAAAGACTGATGTACAAAGCAGGGGATACTCCCTTGCAGGGGGTGCTTTGATAGGCATGTAAATAATATCCTCTTGAAGCTTTTGGGGAGGGGGAGGGAATAACTGCCAGGGAAGGTTTAAAGAGACTCTGCCATCTGAGATAATCCAGACGAATATCCAGCAGGGGATAAGCTTCATTTCTACTACTGCCATTGAACTAGGCTGCTCATTAATGGCCCAGAATGAAAGTTAACCCATTATTTCCCATATACTTCTGTTTTTCCAGCAGAGCGGAGGGAATGGAAACTGCTGCACAAACAGTAGCTTACAGATCTACTCATAGGTGCCCACAATATCAGGTAAACTTAGACCGGCAGCCTCCACCTTCCTTCTTGGATTTTGGAGCTGTTTCATCATCACTGGCTCAGAAATCTTGGGGCTGCATTGAACTGTTAGCTTATTCCATTTTCCCTTGACTGCTCTCTTCTTGAATTGCCTCATCAAATCCTATCATAAAGTTTTCTTTTCCTTTAAGTTATTTGTATGTTAATGAAAGAAAATCTGTAAATAAGAATAGTTTTTATCTTTTTTTCCCCTCTGTTTTAACAGATGAGTATTTTTCTTGTTTGGGCTTGAATACAGAAAAGCTCAGAAAGGCTCTTGTTGAAAAATTCATTTATTTCACTGGTGCTAAGAGCTATATTGCAGGAAATAATAAGCCCAGCTGTAGCCATTGTTTAGATCACAGTAGAGGCAGTAATACTCCTTTCCCCAACTCTTATTTTTTCTTCCTGCCCCTTGAGCAACTTTCCACAAGGCTGCTGTGATTTATCCATGCTGAAATACATTTTTAAAATCCCATAGGAATAAACTCCCTTGCCCATCTCATACAGCAAAAGACCTTTCCCCCCAGGTCTTGTCAGGAGATAGAGTCCTGGGCCTTGATCTGATCTGGACCCTGCTGGTTTCTGGGGATGCTGTTGGCTATTCAGTGCCTGACATAGTCTTTTTTGTCTTGGACTCTTACTGCAGGCAACCTTTTACCAATTTCCCCCTTCTCAACAGCTGCAAAGACAGATTAAGTTGCTGTCTAGTTCTCTATCTGTGATAAGTCACTCTAGACTCATGGGAAGGATGAAGTGACAACTTCGAACTAGACCTCCAAGCGAGCTCTAGTGGATATTGTACTTCCTTTAAGACCCAATTCGTGTGAAACTTCCTTTGTGAAATCTACCTGATCACCAGAAAGTAGGTTAACATTGCCCTAAATGGGTCTGTACATCTCCTGATGAACACATTTATCACACTGTATTGTCATTATCTTTCAATATGCATCTACTTAAACAAGAGCCACAGACTTGGGACACATTTAGAAGCAGAGTTAGTAACCCCTTCTCTGCTTCATCCAGAGCCAGCACTTGGCTGAGAGCTTGTGGTCATTAAGTATTTTTGGATGAATCAATGAGCTTTGAAAGACTGTGAATATGTATGTGTGTGTGTGTGTGTGTGTATATATATGTATGTGTGTGTTATGTGTGTATATCAGTTCAGTTCAGTTGCTCAGTCATGTCCGACTCTTTGCGACCCCATGAATCGCAGCATGCCAGGCCTCCCTGTTCATTACCATCTCTCGGAGTTCATTCAGATTCACGTCCATTGAGTCCGTGATACCAACCAGCCATCTCATCCTTGGTCGTCCCCTTCTCCTCCTGCCCCCAATCCCTCCCAGCAACAGAGTCTTTTCCAATGAGTCAACTCTTTGCACGAGGTGGCCAAAGTACTGGAGTTTCAGCTTTAGCGTCATTCCTTCTGAATACACATACCCTTTTTACTTACTTTCCCCACCCCAGCCTGGGCTGGAGGCACCACATGTATGGTGCAATCTTGTACCTTTTATTTTCTCTCTTGGTCATGAAGATTCCATTTGTGAAATTTCTATGACTTCAGTGCTGACTGAACCCCATCAGAAAAGGTGTTTGGAAAGTTCTGAGCCTGACTCTGGCCTGGGAGTCCCATGCCCCGACTGAGGGGAAAAAAAAGGTTTCAGCTGTGGTCATTGTTAGTGTGAGGCTAGTGGCCATTTGAGTTTATGACTCCTTTAAGGGATACCTAACTTGTGTTACTGGAAGGGTTATTTACAAACCGCAGTAGATCAATGGACAGGGACTCTGCCAGCTCTAGACCTCTTAGTTGATACTCTCCACACAGAGGATGAGTGCAGTGTGCTTGCTCTCAGGTTATGAAGCAAACAAAGATCCAATTAGCTAATTTAGTGTCGTCATCCCCCCTTGGGTGTCACCTGGGCCTAGAGACAAGACTGGCACCACGGACACCCACAGTGCCGGCACTTGAAAGGAAATGCAATTTACTTCCTCCAGTTCAGTGGCTCTGAGGTTTAGAGCACTCATAAGACTCATAAAATAATTCCTAGCTGTTGGAAGTCAAACCATTTAGCTGAGAAGTTAGGTAAATTATCTTGCACAGGATCAGCCAGACTTCCCATCTAGGGGTCAATCCTATGGGCCCTTTTGCTGGAAGGTGTTACAGTCAAAAACATGTACTTTCTCCCAGAGACATGAATTCTTATTCTGATTGGGTTACTTACTGGCTATGAGATCTTTGACACGTGGATTCACGTTTTGAGCCTTGATTTCATCATCTGTTGAGAAAAGATAATATTAACACCTATCTCAAGATGGTAATTTGAAGATTCTGTGAGATGCTATATGAAATTTAACCCTGACACATAGTAGATGCAATAAAAGGGGATGGTGAACTGGTTTCCTGCTGTCCCCAAATGTGGGATCAGTGGTGGGCCTGGAATCAGTTCTAGCTGGTAGACAAAGCTGCAGATTTTTTTTCTTGTCATTTCAAAGTTTAGTTTTCAAATATTTGAGAACTTCTGTAGAATAATATCCAATCACTATCAGTGTGTTCACTTCCACAATATCACTGCCTGGGTCCCCAGCCTCATGAAAGAGCTTTTTCATGTTCACTTAACATGCAAAGCAGCTGGGGCTCAGAGAGCTCAAGGTCTCACTCAGTGTGTATGAGGCAGAGTCAGGAGTCAGTCTCAGATTTTCTGGCTCAGTTCTCCTACTTGGGCAGTTCACTGCTCTTTGTTCACAAAATGAAGGGAAAGATCAGAGAATGATTCACTCTGTGATGTAAATAAGTGATATCTGCTGAAGGTGCTTCCCTGGTGGCTCAGTCCGTAAAGAATCTGCTGCTATGCCTGCAATATGGGAGACCAGGGTTTGATCCCTGAGTTGGGAAGATGCCCTGAAGAAGGGAATGGCAAGCCATACAAGTATTTTTGCCTGGGAAATCCCATGGACTAAGGAGCCTGGCAGGCTACAGTCTATGGGGTTGCAAAGAGTCGGACACGACTGAGAGACTAACACTACTAAAGGTCCTATCCTTCCTAAAAAAATCCCAGGTTCCCTGTTGACAGAGTTGGGAGCAAAATGTTCCCTGTCTTTGGGATCCTCTTAGGCACTAACCCTAAGCAGTGATGCTCTAAGAAAGATCAACTGCTAATCCATAGACAAGGAAGACAGGGTTATGACACAGCAATTTGGAGATGGAGTTGGACCATAAAGGCTGAGCGCTGAAGAATGGATGCTTTCAAATTTGATGCTGGAGAAGACTCTTGAGTGTCCCTTGAACAGCAAGCAGATCAAACCAGTGTATCCTATAGAAATTAACTTTGCATATTCATTGGAATGACAGATGCTGAAGCTTAAGCTCCAATATTTTGGCCACTTGATGTGAACAGCCGACTCACTGGAAATTACCTTGCTGCTGGGAAAGGTTGAAGGCAGAAGGTTAAAGACAGAGGATGAGATAGTTAGATAGCATCACTGCCTCAATGAACATGAATCTGAGCAAACTCTGGGAGATAGTGAAGGACAGGAGAGCTTGGTGTGCTGCAGTCCATAGTGTGGCAAAGAGTCACACATGACTTAGCGACTGAGCTACAGATGGTTCTTGTGAACTGGGCAACTGTGTTGGTCAGTTTGCTGATTCGTCATAGAGCTGGAGTGGAGACACACGAAGCAGGATGGGGAGCAGCAGCCGGGCCATGGTCCTAGGATGATTGCTGTCATGAACATTCCCGGGCTCTCCATACTCAACGTGATCCACATGTACTAGGCATCCCGACTCAAGTGAGGAGTCTGCTGGGCAGACTTGGGAATTGTTGCCAACATAGCTCTTCAGAGAAACCCCCTGAACACATGCAGCCGATGGCTTTTCACCCTAGGCTTGAACACACACACACTCTCTCTCAAATACTCTCAGACATATCCGCCTATATAACAGGATTGGCTACCTTGGACCCTTGTGAAGGCGCCTTTCGCTGTGTTTGCTGTCATGACTGGATTTCTTCATGCTTTC
>SJYV01019323.1:570437-603533 GCA_006410875.1 Neotragus pygmaeus
TATATATATGTATGTGTGTGTTATGTGTGTATATCAGTTCAGTTCAGTTGCTCAGTCATGTCCGACTCTTTGCGACCCCATGAATCGCAGCATGCCAGGCCTCCCTGTTCATTACCATCTCTCGGAGTTCATTCAGATTCACGTCCATTGAGTCCGTGATACCAACCAGCCATCTCATCCTTGGTCGTCCCCTTCTCCTCCTGCCCCCAATCCCTCCCAGCAACAGAGTCTTTTCCAATGAGTCAACTCTTTGCACGAGGTGGCCAAAGTACTGGAGTTTCAGCTTTAGCGTCATTCCTTCTGAATACACATACCCTTTTTACTTACTTTCCCCACCCCAGCCTGGGCTGGAGGCACCACATGTATGGTGCAATCTTGTACCTTTTATTTTCTCTCTTGGTCATGAAGATTCCATTTGTGAAATTTCTATGACTTCAGTGCTGACTGAACCCCATCAGAAAAGGTGTTTGGAAAGTTCTGAGCCTGACTCTGGCCTGGGAGTCCCATGCCCCGACTGAGGGGAAAAAAAAGGTTTCAGCTGTGGTCATTGTTAGTGTGAGGCTAGTGGCCATTTGAGTTTATGACTCCTTTAAGGGATACCTAACTTGTGTTACTGGAAGGGTTATTTACAAACCGCAGTAGATCAATGGACAGGGACTCTGCCAGCTCTAGACCTCTTAGTTGATACTCTCCACACAGAGGATGAGTGCAGTGTGCTTGCTCTCAGGTTATGAAGCAAACAAAGATCCAATTAGCTAATTTAGTGTCGTCATCCCCCCTTGGGTGTCACCTGGGCCTAGAGACAAGATTGGCACCACGGACACCCACAGTGCCGGCACTTGAAAGGAAATGCAATTTACTTCCTCCAGTTCAGTGGCTCTGAGGTTTAGAGCACTCATAAGACTCATAAAATAATTCCTAGCTGTTGGAAGTCAAACCATTTAGCTGAGAAGTTAGGTAAATTATCTTGCACAGGATCAGCCAGACTTCCCATCTAGGGGTCAATCCTATGGGCCCTTTTGCTGGAAGGTGTTACAGTCAAAAACATGTACTTTCTCCCAGAGACATGAATTCTTATTCTGATTGGGTTACTTACTGGCTATGAGATCTTTGACACGTGGATTCACGTTTTGAGCCTTGATTTCATCATCTGTTGAGAAAAGATAATATTAACACCTATCTCAAGATGGTAATTTGAAGATTCTGTGAGATGCTATATGAAATTTAACCCTGACACATAGTAGATGCAATAAAAGGGGATGGTGAACTGGTTTCCTGCTGTCCCCAAATGTGGGATCAGTGGTGGGCCTGGAATCAGTTCTAGCTGGTAGACAAAGCTGCAGATTTTTTTTCTTGTCATTTCAAAGTTTAGTTTTCAAATATTTGAGAACTTCTGTAGAATAATATCCAATCACTATCAGTGTGTTCACTTCCACAATATCACTGCCTGGGTCCCCAGCCTCATGAAAGAGCTTTTTCATGTTCACTTAACATGCAAAGCAGCTGGGGCTCAGAGAGCTCAAGGTCTCACTCAGTGTGTATGAGGCAGAGTCAGGAGTCAGTCTCAGATTTTCTGGCTCAGTTCTCCTACTTGGGCAGTTCACTGCTCTTTGTTCACAAAATGAAGGGAAAGATCAGAGAATGATTCACTCTGTGATGTAAATAAGTGATATCTGCTGAAGGTGCTTCCCTGGTGGCTCAGTCCGTAAAGAATCTGCTGCTATGCCTGCAATATGGGAGACCAGGGTTTGATCCCTGAGTTGGGAAGATGCCCTGAAGAAGGGAATGGCAAGCCATACAAGTATTTTTGCCTGGGAAATCCCATGGACTAAGGAGCCTGGCAGGCTACAGTCTATGGGGTTGCAAAGAGTCGGACACGACTGAGAGACTAACACTACTAAAGGTCCTATCCTTCCTAAAAAAATCCCAGGTTCCCTGTTGACAGAGTTGGGAGCAAAATGTTCCCTGTCTTTGGGATCCTCTTAGGCACTAACCCTAAGCAGTGATGCTCTAAGAAAGATCAACTGCTAATCCATAGACAAGGAAGACAGGGTTATGACACAGCAATTTGGAGATGGAGTTGGACCATAAAGGCTGAGCGCTGAAGAATGGATGTTTTCAAATTTGATGCTGGAGAAGACTCTTGAGTGTCCCTTGAACAGCAAGCAGATCAAACCAGTGTATCCTATAGAAATTAACTTTGCATATTCATTGGAATGACAGATGCTGAAGCTTAAGCTCCAATATTTTGGCCACTTGATGTGAACAGCCGACTCACTGGAAATTACCTTGCTGCTGGGAAAGGTTGAAGGCAGAAGGTTAAAGACAGAGGATGAGATAGTTAGATAGCATCACTGCCTCAATGAACATGAATCTGAGCAAACTCTGGGAGATAGTGAAGGACAGGAGAGCTTGGTGTGCTGCAGTCCATAGTGTGGCAAAGAGTCACACATGACTTAGCGACTGAGCTACAGATGGTTCTTGTGAACTGGGCAACTGTGTTGGTCAGTTTGCTGATTCGTCATAGAGCTGGAGTGGAGACACACGAAGCAGGATGGGGAGCAGCAGCCGGGCCATGGTCCTAGGATGATTGCTGTCATGAACATTCCCGGGCTCTCCATACTCAACGTGATCCACATGTACTAGGCATCCCGACTCAAGTGAGGAGTCTGCTGGGCAGACTTGGGAATTGTTGCCAACATAGCTCTTCAGAGAAACCCCCTGAACACATGCAGCCGATGGCTTTTCACCCTAGGCTTGAACACACACACACTCTCTCTCAAATACTCTCAGACATATCCGCCTATATAACAGGATTGGCTACCTTGGACCCTTGTGAAGGCGCCTTTCGCTGTGTTTGCTGTCATGACTGGATTTCTTCATGCTTTCCTCGAGCCTCCTCTTTCCAGGTCTCCTTGGTGTTTCCACCACACTGCTCCATTTGTGACCTTGAATTTGTCTGTTGTTTGTCTCTGCTCTGACTTCGCAGTGATTGCTCCCTCTGCCCCATGTGGCTGCTGTCCCGCTTCATCATCAGAGATCGCTGTGGGAGTCCACCTGTTCCAGGTGCTGAAGCCACTTAAGTCCTAACTTTGGAATCAGAGGCTGCTCTTCCTCAGCACCAATCCATCTCCTGGGGGTTTCAGCTCATTTTCTATTTCTTGCAAACTAGATGGATGGTCACAGCATGGCCTCCACTGCATTCTCCATGCCTTGCTTATTAAGATGTTTCACAAGGACGTACAAAAAGGTTGTGATGCATTTTAGTTATAAAAAATATGCTGAGCTGATCTATAATTCTACTTCATATGGAATTTCAACCTCTATTTCTCTTTTTCATTCTTGCTAAGTTGGGGCCCTACCCTGCCCTGGGTGCCTTGGTCTATGAAGAAGACTTTACATACCTACTGAGGATCGGCTTTGTAGAAATGTGAACACAGATTTAGGCTGCAGAACGGACAAATGCCAATTGGACTGGGAAATGAGAATACAAGGAGTTTGAATTTGGGGCCAATTACTCATTAGCTGTGCAAACTTGATTAATTTATGCAACTTTCTCAAACCTCATTTATTCAATGGAAATAACATTATTTTGATTGTTTGAGGATTCAATGTGATGGTGTGGGAAGAAATGGGCTTGGTTCTTAGTAGATACCTGGTGAAAGCCCCATCTCTTTCTTTCCTACTCCATATGATGATGCTTAGGTGTTTGAATAGAAATACCAATCAGAGGATGATATCATGGATTAATGGATCATCGGTAAAACCCCAGCAGAACAATAAACAAGGCATCTGCTTAGATAGACTTTATTCACATCTGCTGACACAGTTAGCAGCAATTGAGTTATGTGCATCTGCTTCCTATTTGGACAAGAATCCTACCAGCTGTTTCTGGGGTGAAACAAGGTCTTACAATGGCATAGGGAAAGTACTTAGCCTTGTATCTGCACCCAAGGGATGTCCAATGAATATTAATTCCTTTTTCATTTATTCAGTGCTGGCAGGAAATGGAATCACCTGGACATGTGTGTGTAAACTAACCTCAAAACCACTGGGCTACATTATGTCTCTGGGCACCTGTTGTGTGGATCCCTGGGCTGAGGAAGGCCAGGTATCACTCAGCTGTGGTGTGGGGCCAGGTCTAGCAGCTGTCTTTGTGACACCGGCATCCTCAGCAGTGCCTGGGGGGCCAGTGAGCCAGAATGCAGGTGGTGACAGTGGGATGCATTGCCCAGCTAGAGGATATTTTCTGACCTGGGCATCATCTTGGGCCTGAGGATGACAGGCGTTAGAGTCTGAGTTATCTTAAAGGACAGTGAATAAAGAAAGCAAGAGGAGAAGGAATTGTTTTTCCAAGAAGAAGAGGAAATTTACATCTTAAGAACAGAGTGGATAGTTGTAAAGGAACACTTTTAGACAAAGGAAGAAGATATACTTAATGTGGGTAAGGGCCTGGGAGCTCAGGGGAAGTTCAAATGTTGGACTTGAATGCTAACACTTTTTCACCTGCTGTGGTTACTTACATTTTGTTCATAGGATTTTAACATCACTGGAAACCTGTGATAAGTTTAAGTGCCCTTTTTCTGGGCTGCTTTTAAAGGGATAAGTAGAGCTGTGCTTGAGTAGTTCCTTTCAAAGTGAAAGTCCTTCACCTATCTTTAGAATTTAGAGAGGCCATAGCCAGTTGCAATATTAACTTGAATCTTAAATAGCCTCCATGTAGAGCTTTCAATGACAGTACATATATAGATGTGTCCCTTTGGCATTTCTATCCCTGCACATCCTAAGTCTTCTGGTTGAAGACACATGCAACTATTTCAAGTTGTGGGTGTTGCAATGAAGATGATCTAGGCAACTGTGAGATGTTTCTGGAATAGGAATCAGAACTGTAAGCATGCAGATAAAAATGGGAATTCCTCAGAGCTAGTAGAAAAATGGTTGCCCTTTGTCCACAGGAAATCTTGATTGAGAGTCTGTGCTCATAGCTTCTGATAGAAAAATTGATCGGACCCTTTATCACTACCAATGAATCAGCACCTCTTGGCGAATCTTTGTCTGTCAGCTGTGTGGGGGGTGGGGAAGATGCAAGGGAGGACGAGGCTGGCTTCCCATGCTGAAGGACGTTTGCATCTCTTCAACATCTTGAAGTAATTAGTAAATGGGATAGCAGGTGGTTAAAAATCCACTAAGGAGATCTAAGCTCAGGCTAAAAGAGCTACAAGGATTATTGTGTGCTTGGGGGACCTGGGGGTGACCTGGAAAAGTTGGAAGAGGCATGGTGAAAGTTAGGTTTTGAAGTATTTTTGGATTTGGATTGGTGGGAAATGAGGGTGGAAGTCTTTACAGTGGAAGTGAATTGTCTGAAAGAGACAAGGATAAGCGTGGTGTGGGTGGGACAGTGTCCAGACTGGTCCAGCTGGAGCATTGGGTTTGGATGAGGAGTGACATTAAATTTACATTACCAGGTACTTCCCTGGTGGTCCAGTGGTTAAGACTCCTCGCTTCCAATGCAGGGGGTTTAATCCCTGATTGGGGAGCTAAGATCCCACAAGCTTTGCAGCCAAACAACTAAAACATAAAACAGAAACAATATTGTAGCACATGCAATAAAGACTTTAAAAATGGTCCACATAAAAAAAATCTTAAAAACATTTACATTAGCATGGGTGAAGGGTTTGAAGACCAGATTAAAAAATTTAAAAAAGGTCCAGCAGTTTTTAGGTACCATGGTACTGGTGTGGACATCCATATTTAGGAATTTGCTCCTGCCATGTTCCAGCCATATCCCAGAAAGGCACCATTGACCCTTGTAGTCCAAACTGAAACCCAGGAGTCCTGATTTATTCTTCTCTCACTACCTCTGACCCCTACAGTTGATTGACCTTTGACTTTAAATGGCTTCCAGCAGCTGGAAGAAAAGGACAAAGGGTGGCAATGTGAGTTGGAATGGGAGAGGCCAAATGGGCAAGAAGACTGGCAGGAGGGCTCCCACAGGGATTTAGGTGTCGTATGACTTGGGGCTGCCCCTGAGGATTGGAACAGCTATGGACAGATGGGCATCACTCTGAGAAATACTATAGAGGGACAACTGGGGAGCTTGATGGGCTGGAGGCAGGGGATAAAGCAAAGAGAGGAGTTAATGATGACTTTCTTTGGAAGAGTGTTTGAGATTTGATGCCCAAGAACTTTGTCAGGTCTCTAAAAGATGTGAGAGCTTTGAAAGGGAGCCAGTTTAGATGGGAACATGATGAGCTTGAAATAATGCTATAACTCAGGAATGGGCATCTAATAGGCATTTGTAAAGGTGGGGATGTGTCTCTAGGGGATGGAGCCTGGTGTTTGGAGATCATGATGGTGTGAGCCACAAGCGTAAGACCCAAACAGGCAAAGTAGAGAGAAGGCAGAGCACAGGCCAGGGGTTTGGTACTCATGTAAAAGGGCCCCCAAAGAACTCACTGGTGATCAGGACAATCTGCAGAATGCTCCCCCCACAGTTGATGGGGTTGCAAAGAGTTGGACATGACTGAGCATGCTCACATGCACTCCTTGCATGCACTGGTCTAGTCTAGGGCTCAGGGAAGAGTTGAAAACTGAAGAATGACAAGGATCCCCCTGTGTGGAAAGAAGGGCAGTGGGGAGCATTCTGGCTGGGGGAGGGAGTCGTGTGAAGGACCAAGGTGAGAGAGAGGGCCAGTGCGGCGAGAGCTCAGGGGCATGTGGTAACCCCGGGGTACAGCCCTTCCTCTTATGGGATCACCCCAGTCTAGATCAATCCTTGTGAGGACAAGGAGACCCTTTTGCCACCAGCAGAAGGGAAATTAATCAAGTCACTATATACTTGGTATTTTGAGCATTTGGGGGGAAGTCCAGAGCACCCTGAGAACCCAAACTGCCCTAATCACCAGTTTTACCAAATTTGTGTTTAACCTCCTCATCCCTGCTAAGTCAGAGTGAATGAAAGTTGCTGAGTCACGACTGACTCTTTTTGACCCCATGGGCTGTAGCCCTCCAGGCTCCTCTGTCCATGGAATCCCCAAGGCAAGAATACTGGAGTGGGTTCCCATTCCCTTCTCCAGGGGATCTTCCCAACCCAGGAATTGAATTTGGATTGCAGGCAAATTCTTTACCATCTGAGCCACAAGGGAAGCTAAGTTAGAGTCCTGCCCCAACCCCAGCAGATACCCAACCCACAAGACTGGGCCCATCTCTAACCCTCAGCTTCACCTGGGGTCCCCTTTGGAGTGTAGTGATCACCCAGGATGCTGAGATGTCCTGGTAATCAGTTGGCCATAGGCAGCGCAGAAGGAGGGAGGGTGGAAATGGATTTGAAGTATAGGGGTTCCTGTTGGGTTGCACTGAGAGGTGTTGCTCCAAGGCAGCCGTAGTCGGCTTCCCTGGAGAAAGAACCTTGTATTCAAAACAGGAGCCACAGTAATGCCTCCCCAGGCCTTACTGACTGATGGCAGGTAGTTCCTCTCCCAGTTTCTGATAGGAACACAGTCGGGAGGGAATCAGCTGAGCAACCACAGGCTGTACAGCCAGGAGGAATGAAGAGTTCACCTAGGGTTAAACGTTTCATAATTAGGACTGCGCCGGGGCACATGGCTGCTTGACCTCCCCTGACCCTAATCTTTGCACTTGGCTGGGAAACCCCTGCAGCACTGTTTCAGTCACCAGGTCGAGCTCCTCTGAGAGCAAGAACTGCTGATGGTAAAACCGGCTTCATCACCTTCTTAGACAGAGTGCACATTTGCAGGCCAACACGCCCCCTGAAGAAGCCACTTCATCTCTGACTTATCACTCACAGCTTCCTTTTTTCCCCACATTCCTAACTCTCTGAAGTCCCTACATGCCTTGTGGTTAAACTTGTCCGGCTTCTACCCTACTTAAGTCTCTTGGAACCTCCCAAACTCACAGTGAAGGCTGGATGAGGGTGAAGAGCTGCAATTGAGCATGCATCCTGGGAGTGTCATCCAGGGCATGGACAGCTTGTCTTTACAGAAGTGCATCCAGTCATTATTTTTCATCCTCATAGATGCCAAGGCTCAAGGGATCCATAGGCACCAGGGAATCTGCCAACGTCTTTAGATTTGGAAGTTACATTAAATCTCTGTCTTTGGCCACAGGTAATGGATTTTAGAAGTCAGCTCTTTGGTGATTCTCCAGATCATTTAGCTGAGTAGGAAGCACAACGTAGCAGGAACTTCCTGATAGATATTTATGGTATTATGTGATACTTATTTTGAAGTTAAAAACTGTCTTGTTTTCAATGCACAGATTTCTGAGGCTCTGGAGTAAAATCTGATAAAGAAAAAGCAGGGGATGCTGCCTCATGCAGGAGGAAGGGATAGACAACACAATATATATTAGGAGCCTGGCTCAGACTGGGGCATAATTTTAATACATTGAGTTGTCAATGCTTCTCACTACTTCTGGCCTAGAGGATAATGTCCCAGTTTTATAACTGGCCACCTCACCGCCTCATTAAGTGGTAGAGCTAGAATTTGAAGCCAAATCTGTGAAACCAAGCCAGGGGTTGTTTCACTCCATCCAGTTGCCTTATATTTATTTATTTATGCACAGTGGCAATGAAATCAGAAAATATATTTTGTAGGTGCTGTCTCCTGGAGTTAAAAAATAACACTCAAACATAACACTCTTCAAGATCTGAGTTCCTGTCATCATTTATAAGCATTCCTCAATGACAGCCGGTTGCACCTGTCACCCTGTTACCTTGAGGAGGGTAAAGACGAGAATTTCTATGAAAGATTTACAGGCTGAAATCAAAGAGGCGGTCAGGGTAGAGTTCAAGCTCCAGTCCCCAAGGTCCCTTTTATTCCACGTGCCAATAAATTCAGCAGCCCCACTCTGGAGTCACACAGCTGTAGTTTCAACAGCTTGGAAGAGCTCACGTGGCCCCACGTGCCTTTTAGCCATTATTTTGTTTCTCCTTTTATGACCTGGCCCTGTGATAGGCACCAGAGATGCAGGGAGATGGGGCAACTGCCAAGGAGCAGCAGTACAGATACAGTTGAGTCGTTACAGAGCAGTGTGGTGTGTGTATCAGAACTGGGCACGTGGTGGGGGTGGGGGGGTGTCACCAACTCTACTTGGAGCAGAAGCTCCTGGAGGATGAGTTGAGTTCAGTGACGTGAAACATGTGTCTTAAGAGTACTTGGGAATGACAGGAGGGACCTGATCTTCCAGGGCCTTTTGTGTCTGGTTAGGGAGTTTGTAATTTAGTCATGTCGAGCCCCTGGCTTGGTCCCAGACTCCATATAGTCCTGTATTGTCACACCTGATCCTTACTTGCAGGCTCAGCCATGTGCCCATCTCTGATAAAGGGACTGGCAGTGAAGTGAAGGAGGAGTTTCGCGGAGCACCCCCACTGCTACTTAACCTACTTCTAGTCCCTGTTGCTATAACCAGGCTTCTTCCCTTACTATAATGCTTCTTTTCTGATCTGCTTAGGTCTTGGAAAGACTCTCCATTTTTCAGGGATTAGAGGCCCCAAGAACCAGCTCCATGACTGGTCTCATCATTATTGCTTTGCTGGAGCTGTGTATCATCAGTTCGGTTCAGTTCAGTTGCTCAGTCATGTCCGACTCTTTGTGCCCCCGTGGACTGCAGCACGCCAGGCCTTCCTGTCCATCACCCACTCCTGGAGTTTACCCAAATTCATCTCCATTGTGTTGGTGATGCCATTCAACTATCTCATCCTCTGTTGTTCCCTTCTCCTTCTGCCTTCAATCTTTTCCAGCATCAGAGTCTTTTCCAATGAGTCAGCTCTTTGTATAAAGTGGCCAAAGTCTTGGAATTTCAGCTTCAACATCAGTCCTTCCAATGAACACTTGGGACTGATCTCCTTTAGGATAAACAGGTTGGATCTCCTTGCAGTCCAAGGGACTCTCAAGAGTCTTCTCCAACACCACAGTTCAAAAGCATCAATTCTTCACCGCTCGTCTTTCTGTATAGTCCAACTCTCACATCCATACATGGCCACTGGAAAAACCATAGCCTTGACTAGATGGANAGAAGGAGGGAGGGTGGAAATGGATTTGAAGTATAGGGGTTCCTGTTGGGTTGCACTGAGAGGTGTTGCTCCAAGGCAGCCGTAGTCGGCTTCCCTGGAGAAAGAACCTTGTATTCAAAACAGGAGCCACAGTAATGCCTCCCCAGGCCTTACTGACTGATGGCAGGTAGTTCCTCTCCCAGTTTCTGATAGGAACACAGTCGGGAGGGAATCAGCTGAGCAACCACAGGCTGTACAGCCAGGAGGAATGAAGAGTTCACCTAGGGTTAAACGTTTCATAATTAGGACTGCGCCGGGGCACATGGCTGCTTGACCTCCCCTGACCCTAATCTTTGCACTTGGCTGGGAAACCCCTGCAGCACTGTTTCAGTCACCAGGTCGAGCTCCTCTGAGAGCAAGAACTGCTGATGGTAAAACCGGCTTCATCACCTTCTTAGACAGAGTGCACATTTGCAGGCCAACACGCCCCCTGAAGAAGCCACTTCATCTCTGACTTATCACTCACAGCTTCCTTTTTTCCCCACATTCCTAACTCTCTGAAGTCCCTACATGCCTTGTGGTTAAACTTGTCCGGCTTCTACCCTACTTAAGTCTCTTGGAACCTCCCAAACTCACAGTGAAGGCTGGATGAGGGTGAAGAGCTGCAATTGAGCATGCATCCTGGGAGTGTCATCCAGGGCATGGACAGCTTGTCTTTACAGAAGTGCATCCAGTCATTATTTTTCATCCTCATAGATGCCAAGGCTCAAGGGATCCATAGGCACCAGGGAATCTGCCAACGTCTTTAGATTTGGAAGTTACATTAAATCTCTGTCTTTGGCCACAGGTAATGGATTTTAGAAGTCAGCTCTTTGGTGATTCTCCAGATCATTTAGCTGAGTAGGAAGCACAACGTAGCAGGAACTTCCTGATAGATATTTATGGTATTATGTGATACTTATTTTGAAGTTAAAAACTGTCTTGTTTTCAATGCACAGATTTCTGAGGCTCTGGAGTAAAATCTGATAAAGAAAAAGCAGGGGATGCTGCCTCATGCAGGAGGAAGGGATAGACAACACAATATATATTAGGAGCCTGGCTCAGACTGGGGCATAATTTTAATACATTGAGTTGTCAATGCTTCTCACTACTTCTGGCCTAGAGGATAATGTCCCAGTTTTATAACTGGCCACCTCACCGCCTCATTAAGTGGTAGAGCTAGAATTTGAAGCCAAATCTGTGAAACCAAGCCAGGGGTTGTTTCACTCCATCCAGTTGCCTTATATTTATTTATTTATGCACAGTGGCAATGAAATCAGAAAATATATTTTGTAGGTGCTGTCTCCTGGAGTTAAAAAATAACACTCAAACATAACACTCTTCAAGATCTGAGTTCCTGTCATCATTTATAAGCATTCCTCAATGACAGCCGGTTGCACCTGTCACCCTGTTACCTTGAGGAGGGTAAAGACGAGAATTTCTATGAAAGATTTACAGGCTGAAATCAAAGAGGCGGTCAGGGTAGAGTTCAAGCTCCAGTCCCCAAGGTCCCTTTTATTCCACGTGCCAATAAATTCAGCAGCCCCACTCTGGAGTCACACAGCTGTAGTTTCAACAGCTTGGAAGAGCTCACGTGGCCCCACGTGCCTTTTAGCCATTATTTTGTTTCTCCTTTTATGACCTGGCCCTGTGATAGGCACCAGAGATGCAGGGAGATGGGGCAACTGCCAAGGAGCAGCAGTACAGATACAGTTGAGTCGTTACAGAGCAGTGTGGTGTGTGTATCAGAACTGGGCACGTGGTGGGGGTGGGGGGGTGTCACCAACTCTACTTGGAGCAGAAGCTCCTGGAGGATGAGTTGAGTTCAGTGACGTGAAACATGTGTCTTAAGAGTACTTGGGAATGACAGGAGGGACCTGATCTTCCAGGGCCTTTTGTGTCTGGTTAGGGAGTTTGTAATTTAGTCATGTCGAGCCCCTGGCTTGGTCCCAGACTCCATATAGTCCTGTATTGTCACACCTGATCCTTACTTGCAGGCTCAGCCATGTGCCCATCTCTGATAAAGGGACTGGCAGTGAAGTGAAGGAGGAGTTTCGCGGAGCACCCCCACTGCTACTTAACCTACTTCTAGTCCCTGTTGCTATAACCAGGCTTCTTCCCTTACTATAATGCTTCTTTTCTGATCTGCTTAGGTCTTGGAAAGACTCTCCATTTTTCAGGGATTAGAGGCCCCAAGAACCAGCTCCATGACTGGTCTCATCATTATTGCTTTGCTGGAGCTGTGTATCATCAGTTCGGTTCAGTTCAGTTGCTCAGTCATGTCCGACTCTTTGTGCCCCCGTGGACTGCAGCACGCCAGGCCTTCCTGTCCATCACCCACTCCTGGAGTTTACCCAAATTCATCTCCATTGTGTTGGTGATGCCATTCAACTATCTCATCCTCTGTTGTTCCCTTCTCCTTCTGCCTTCAATCTTTTCCAGCATCAGAGTCTTTTCCAATGAGTCAGCTCTTTGTATAAAGTGGCCAAAGTCTTGGAATTTCAGCTTCAACATCAGTCCTTCCAATGAACACTTGGGACTGATCTCCTTTAGGATAAACAGGTTGGATCTCCTTGCAGTCCAAGGGACTCTCAAGAGTCTTCTCCAACACCACAGTTCAAAAGCATCAATTCTTCACCGCTCGTCTTTCTGTATAGTCCAACTCTCACATCCATACATGGCCACTGGAAAAACCATAGCCTTGACTAGATGGAGCTTTGTTGGCAAAGTAGTGTCTCTGCTTTCATCACTTCCTGGCAAATAGATGGGGAAAATATGGGAACAGTGACAGACTTTATTTTCTTGGGCTCCAAAATCACTGTGAATGGTGACTGCAACCATGAAATTAAAAGATGCTTGGTCCTTGGAAGAAAAACTATGACAAACCTAGACAACATATTAAAAAGCAGAAATATCACTTTGCCAGTAAAGGTCCATATAGTCAAAGCTATGGTTTTTGAAGTAGTCATCTTATGAGAGTTGGATCACAAAGAAGACTGAGCGCTGAAGAATTGATGGTTTTAAACTGTGAAGAAGACTGGAGCAGCTGGAGAAGACTCTTGAGAGTCCCTTGGACAGCGGGGAGATCAAAACAGTCAGTCCTAAAGGAAATCAACCCTGAATACTCATTGGAAGGACTAATGCTGGAGCTGAAGCTCCAATACTTTGGCCACCTGATGCAAGGAGTTGACTCATTAGAAAAGACCCTGATCCTGGGAAAGGCTGAGGGCTGGAGGAGAAGGGGGCAACAGAGGATGAGATGGTTGGATGGCATCACTGACTTAATGGACATGAGTTTNCAACTAAACACTCAGAAACCACATGGCCTGACAATCCCATGTCTGGGCTCAGACCCAGAGAAAATCACAATTCACAGTGACCCATGCACCTTGTTCTCAGGGCAGCACGATTGACAATGGCTAAGAACTGGAATTGTTGCTGGCCAAAATCTTGGTTTTCTCTTCCCAGTGAAATGAAATAAAAAATACAGAGACAGAGTTTGAAGGAGATACGAAGATAGCTGTTATTCTCAAGCCAGCAGAGAGGGGAACACAGTAGGGTCATGCCTCAAGAACTGAGTACCCTCCCATCCCCTGCCTATGAAGAGTCGAGGGGCTTATATAAGGGAAGGGCTCAGAGTCAGGTGTCAGTGATGTCCTCCTCATGCATTTTTTCAAAGGCAGTCTTAGACTGAAGTCAATAACCCAGTAACTGACTCTGGCAGTTGGGAAGGCTCAGCAGCCTTCGTTCTTATATGTAAGTACAAGGGGAAAGGTGTTGTAAGGGTAACCACCAGATAGGTAATGTATTAGCATAGAGTGCAAGGAAAAAATGTTACTCGTAGCTCCTGCAGAGTTAGGNGCTTTGGCTCCATCCCTTCATTCTTTCTGGAGTCATTTCTCCACTGATCTCCAGTAGCATATTGGGCACTTACACAGCATTACACAGTGCACTGTGTACACCACACTGTCTT
The DNA here is from genome assembly GCA_006410875.1 of Neotragus pygmaeus. Lineage (NCBI taxonomy): Eukaryota > Metazoa > Chordata > Mammalia > Artiodactyla > Bovidae > Neotragus > Neotragus pygmaeus. The sequence goes on from SJYV01019323.1 coordinate 584,462, forward strand.
TCTAAAAGGAAAATTTATCTAAATTGTAAAACTGGCTCGAAGTTTTTCAGTTGATGTATTCTAGACTTGCAGCCTTTCTGTATCAGAAGAACACATGGATCAGTCTGGGTTCAGGTAGGGAGGCAGAGTCACTATCAATGCAAAGGAATCAGAGAACTATTAATATGATGATAGTGAATGAGTAAATTCTGTTTGTACTTGGACAGTGCTTTTGGCAGAAGCCTTGCAGTCAGGTGTGGCAAATTCAAATCCAGAGTACGATGTGTTTATGTAAGGTCAAAGCACTGACCTTCCCTCATGGCCGTAGTCCAAAATAGTCAACCCTTGCATTCAGGTGGCTATCTTTCCCTTCCCTCTCCTCCCCACACCTGATAATTCTGCATCTATTATTGTTTCTGATGGCAAAGACTTTCAAAGGGCAATGGCTGCTGCTTCACTTTCAGCTCTCAAAATGTACTAATTCTTTGGCCAACTTTAACCTGGAACTCCACAGGGAAGGGCATCCTGGAAAAAACACAAACTCATCTTGACCAGCTCAACAACAGAATAAGCTAGCACATCAGGGAAGGTTCTTTGGACAACCTTAATTCAGGACAGTCAGGACTTACAAATGATGACTTGAAAAGACATCATTTCATGAAAGAATCCTCATATTGGCAAAGATACAGAAACTGCAAAACATAGGTTGGAAATGGAAGCGTTCTCCTTTCAGTTCAGTTCAGTTCACTCACACAGTCATGTCTCACTCTTTGTGACCCCATGAACCTCCAGGCCTCCCTGTCCATTACCAACTTCCAGAGTTCACCCAAACCCATGTCCATCGAGCCAATGATGCCATCCAACCATCTCATCTTCTGTTGTCCCCTTCTCCTCCTGCCCTCAATCTTTCCCAGCATCAGGGTCCTTTCAAATGAGTCAGCTCTTCGCATCAGGTGGCCAAAGTACCAGAGTTTCAGCTTCAACATCAGTCCTTCCAATGAACACCCAGGACTGATCTCCTTTAGGATGGACTGGTTGGATCTCCTTGCAGTCCAAGGGACTCTCAGGAGTCTTCTACAACACCACAGTTCAAAAGCATCAATTCTTCAGCACTCAGCTTTCTTTATAGTCCAACTCTTACATCCATACGTGACCATTGGAAAAATCATAGCCTTGACTAGACAGACCTTTGTTGGCAAAGTAATGTTTCTGCTTTTTAATATGCTGTCTAGGTTGGTCATAACTTTCCTTCCAAGGAGCAAGCATCTTTTAATTTCATGGCTGCAGTCACCATCTACAGTGATTTTGGAGCCCAGAAAAATAAAATCAGCCACTGTTTCCACTGTTTCCCCATCTATTTGCCATGAAGTGATGGGACCAGACGCCATGATCTTAGTTTGCTGAATGTTGAGCTTTAAGCCAACTTTAGGTTGTAGGTGTGCGTGCTCAGCCACTCGATCATGTCCAACTCTTTGTGACCCCAGGGACTGTAGCCCCACAGGTTCTTCTGTCCATGGAATTTTCCAGGCAAGAATACTGGAGTGGATAGCCATTCCCTGCTACAGTGGATCTTCCAGACCCAGATACAGAACTCACATCTCTTGTGTCTCCTTCATTGTCAGGCAAACTCTTTACCACTGGGCCACCTCGGATCAATAGTTAAAACAGTGATTGTTGCTTGGTCACATGCATAGAGAATCCTGAATTTTGGACTAAGGTGACTGGATTTTATGTAGCAGTTAAAAGGGTGGCAGAAAGATAATTGAGCAGAGTGATAAAACAATAAAAGTAGTGTTTCAAGAAGAATTCCAAAGTGATATTTTTGAGAGTGTAGCATGAATTGAGGATGTATAGATTCTTAACAACTTCGGCAGGGCATTGCCTCTGTTTCTTTAAAGTTTCTTAAACCATGAATACCTTTGGGATTTTAATGAGAGCTAAAGGTTTGTCTTTAGAGAAGGACTGCTTACACTGAAATATAAAATATTGCAAATAACTAATGAACCAGAGATCAAATTGCCAATATCTACTGGATCATCAAAAAAGCAAGAGAGTTCCAGAAAAACATCTATTTCTGCTTTTTTGACTATGCCAAAGCCTTTGACTGTGTGGATCACAATGAACTGTGGAAAATTCTGAAAGAGATGGGAATACCAGACCACCTGATCTGCCTCTTGAGAAATCTGTATGGAGGTCANAATGGCTACCCACTCCAGTATTCTTGCCTGGAGAATCCCATGGACAGAGGAGCCTGGTGGGCTACAGTTTATAGGATTGAAAAGAATCAGACATGATTGAGTGACTAACACACACCCACACCCACACACCCACACCCACATACACCCCACACTCCCCACACACACCCTCCACACACACTCCCCCACACACCACACTCACACATACCCCACACCCACACACACCCACCCACATACTCCTTCTGCATTGCAGGCAGATTCTTTACCTTCTGAGACACCATGGAATCTCTTCTTTTTCATGTATAAATCATATAAATTCATCATATTAGGTTGCATTGTGGGAAATGGGTGCATTTTCTTTTATAGGTGAAAGTAGTTGAAAGCAGTGATTCCGTATGGTTCAAATGAATATATACAAGGCTCTGTGGTAGCACAGAGAATCAGTGTCAAACAGTCCCTGCCCTCCAGATACATACTGCCTGGTGGGGAAGCAGACCACGGGCAGTTAATACAATAGAGTGTCACAGGAGCTATAGTAAAGGGAAAAACAAGCAGTGGAGAAAGGAAAGGTGGCTGGATTGGGACACCAGAGAAGGAAAACTTATATGCTTTATTTGCATGCTGTTACAATTCTCTCTGTATGTCTGGACTACACACTCATGCATGTATTTTCTTCATTCTTGATAGTTGAAGGAGATGAAGGAGAGGGCCGGAGAGGACTTGCATTCAGGCTGCTTCAAAAACAGAATCTTTGCAGTCAGAAAGCTACCCTGGGACTTTCCTGATGGTCTAATGGCTAAGACTCCATGCAGGGGGCCTGAGTTCAATCCCTGGTCAGGGTTAGATCCCTGAGGCTGCAACTAAGACCCTTGCAGCCAAATAAATAAATAAAAATAAATATTACAAAGATAATAAATTAAACATCAGTTAAATTTTAACATCATTTAAAAATGATAAAAAGAAAGCCAACTTGTTTTCCAGTCAATTATACTTTCATTCTTTTTATTATTATTAATTTTAATTACATTATTTATTTTACTGCGGTAAGGGTCAGATGGTAAAGAATCTGCCTGCAACAGGGAAGACCCAGATTTGATCCCTGGGTTAGTAATATCCTCTGGAGATGGGAATGGCTACCCACTCCAGTATTCTTGCCTGGAGAATTCCACGGATAGAGGAGCCTTGTGGGCTACATTCCATGGGGGTCTCAAAGAGTCAGATACAACTGAGCGGCTGACACTTTCACACTTTGACACAAGGACATTTAGCATGAGAACTGTCCTCTTGCATTTTAGGTGTATAATGCATTGCTGTTAACTACAGACGTGATGTACAGTGACTCTCTTGAACTTCCTCATCTTGCATAACTGAAACTTCACCTCCTTTGAACAGCAGCTCCTCATTTCTCCCTTCCTTCAGCCCCTGGCAACCACCCTGTTATTCTTTGCCTCTGAATTAGACGCTTAGATATCTTACATAAGTGGGACCTTGCGGTTTGTATTTGTCCTTCTGTGACTAACTTCTTTCACTTAGTATAGTGTCCTCTAGGTCCATCCTTGTTGCTCCATAGGACAGGCTTTCTTCTTTTTAAAGGCTGGATAATATTCCACTGTAGATAATATTCCATTTTCTTTCTCCATTCCTAGATCAATGAATATATAGGTTGCTTCCATGTCTTCCTTAGTGTGAATAATACTGCAATGGACATGAGGGTGCAGATAAGTCTTCAAGATCCTGATTTCAATTCTTTTGGATACTAACACAGAAGTGACATTGTTGGGTCACATGAATTCTGCTTTAAATTTTTGCAGCGGTCATCATTACTGTTTCCCATAGCTGCTATGCCACGTTACATTCCCATCCCCAGGGGACAAGGATTCCAATTATGTCACATCCTCACTGACAACTTGTTATTTTTTGCTTTTGTTGTTGTTTTTATATAGTGGCCATTCCAACATTTGTAAGGTGATATCTTATTGTGGTTTTGATATGCACTTCTCTGATGACTGGTGATATTGAGCATCTTTTCCTATTACCCTTTGGCCTTTTGCATGTTATCTGTGGAGAAATTTCTATTCCGGCTGTTTGTCCATGGGCAGCCTGTGTTGGAAGGGAGATCGTCTTTCCTGTCGCCAGGGAAGTAGAGCCCTGGTGGGCCACAGAATATCTTTTAGTCTGGTCTGCTGTTTGTATTTAGTATATTTTACACTCATCATCTGGCAAGTGGTTGACTCTTAAAAAACTATTCCCTGTGCCCTTTTGAGTTTTCATGTTTTCCTGAGCTTCTTCACAGATATTTTTATGGGACATTGAGGAAGGCTTATTCAGAGGCTGCTTGCCTGATACCATTTTAAACCAGAGCTAATAGAGGCTAGGCTAAAGCAAGCCCAAGTTCTATGCAACTCTGAACACTGGATATTGGATTTTGAGCTACCCATTCTAGGATCACCTGAAGAGTTTGATGAGAGTTTCCAACTTTAGTCCTGCTTGCTTTTGGCTTACTCTTTTTATCCCTCAATATTCCTGAGTTCTCTGACTCCAGAAAGCCTACATGGGTGATGCCAACATTATCTTTCTTTTTCTCCTGAACACAGACCCTCTCCAATCTTTCCAAGTCTTAAATCATCTCTGCCTTCCTCTCTTTCCCCCCAGATACCTATTATATTATTTTGGGGGATATTTAATCTTTAATAATCAACATTTAGTTATTTGTGGGGCATGTGATTTCTTAATCCTGTTTCAATGGGGTCTCTTAGCTTTTGGTAATATTTTTTCCTTTAGGTTATAAAATTTTTGACAAACAAGACTGTTATTGGCAGGCAGACGGCTCATTAGGTGATGCACAGTTATGTATTTGTACCATCAGGGTGGAAGCCTGGTCGTTCCCCTGCCTTTATTCTGGAGGCACCGCCAGGACTAGGGTGTATGTAATTGCTTCAGGTACTCAGAGCCAAATCTGTCATCTCTATGGCTTCCCGATGGCTGGTGATGTATACCTGCCAACCAGCCAGCATCAGCAGGTGCATCCAGGCTGGGTGCCAGAGCCGAGGCCCTGACAACCTGTAAGCTAGCAGCATCTCTCTCTAGGATATGTTCCAAATGCTTTGAAGTAGGAAATGGGGGCAAAATGAGAATGTCTGTTTTAAAAGAGTTTTCGAAAGCTTCATGAAATGATATATTTTTGTCTATTACTTTAAATCTCTTTTATATACTGGTGACTCCCAAATTTCTACTTCCAAGCTAGACTTCTACTTTGAACTCCAGACATGTATGTATATCCAACTCCCTACCTGAAAATTCCACCCATATTTTCAAAACTAAATTTATAAGCTCTCCATCCCACCCACAAATTTCTTTCTCTACTTGCTCTCCTATCTCAGTGAGAGCAGCCCCTCTCTCTTCTCAAAATACATACATAATCTGAAGTAAAAGAACATAAAAGCAAAATGAGAATAAAAAACAGGGGAGACACGTAGAAAACAAAAAATAAACCAGTAGATTCACACTTAAATGTACCATTGCTGGAGATAAAGAGGAAAAATTTCCAATGTATATGGGTCAGTTCTTCAGGAAAGTAAAATAACCATAAACTTGTAAGCAACTAATAGAGCTCCCAAATAATTAACACAAAAATTCAAAAATCATAGTTGGGGATTTTTAAACTCTTACCTCAACAATGGGCTTCCCAGGTGGTGCTAGTGGTAAAGAACCCACCTGCTAATGCAGGAGCGGCGGGAAGATCCCTTGAAGGAGGACATGGCAACCTACTCCAGTATTCTTGCCTGGAGAATCCCATGGTCAGAGGATCCTGGAGGGCTATGGTCCGTGGGGTCACAAAGGGTTGGACAAGACTGAGGCAGCTTAGCATGCACACACCTCACCAATGGAATTACTCTCTACTCATATTCAATATTGTACTGAAATTTCCAAGCAATATAATAAAGCAAGAAAAATAAAAGAAATAAGATCAAAAGTGGAAAAGTGACACTGTCTTTCTTTGCAGACTTCATGGTTATGTACATTGAAAACATGAAGGTATGTAAAAATAAGGTAATATGAATAAGGAAATTTATCAAAGTTGAAGATATAAAGGTCAATTGTATTAAATTTTTTTTTTAAATTATGAAAGTATGATAACACATTTACAGAAGACTTGGGAAATACAGAACAAGGTTACATATTGTTCCACTATATATTACAACTATTTTTTAAGTAGATAAATTAAGAGTTTTAGTTGGAGTTTCAATATCAAAGTCTCAAAATTTAATAGAATGAATAAACAGAGAAGTAGAAGGATATATTTGACCTAAAAAGCTCTGTGAACCAACTCAACATAATTTAGATTTACACAATTTTCATGTAACAGTAGGATATAAATTCTTTTTAAGTTCCCATAGACTGTAAAACTAGGAGACATTAGAACATATCCAGGGAAATAAAACAAGGTACAAGAATTTCATTGTCTAAAGGTATTGGAACCATACAGAGTCTGTTCTCTCATCATTGTGGAAATCACATAGAAATCAGTCTTACATTTCTCACAGTAGAAATCGTATCACTGTAGAAGTCAATATCAAAAGATATTTGAAGATAACACACATATTTTCAAATGCAATGTGACATTTACCAAGAGCAATCTTTGACTTAGCCATCGAAAGCCTCAATAAAGTTAGACTGAAAAACTGCAGAGGGTGGTTGCAGAGAAGGCATTTACATGAGACATTGGTAGCAAAATGAGAACTTAATATTAAAGATGTTTTGAACAAAATCCCATGTATTTGAAACTTAAATGTCCATTTTTAAATGATAGCTGTATCTAAGAAGCCATAACAAGGAAAATAAAATATTTTGTAATAACATAAAAGCTAAAAGAGAATTTATCAGAATTTGTTGCAGGCAGCTGAAGGTGCTCAATGTAATTAAATGTAATGTAGAGTCTTGAATAAGGTATGAGAACAAGTAATGGACACTAACATAAAATTTTGTGATATTTGAATAAAATCTGTGCTTTAGTTAGTAATACTGTATCACTTGATAGTAATCAAGCCAGCAATCACACCCTTAAGTGAAAATGGATACTGAAGATTAGATTCTTAAAGGTACAAAATTGAAAACAAATACCCAAAAGCAAAGATTAAAAATCTTGAGGAGAGGTTGGAGTTTCAAAAAAATATTAAAAATACAAAACAAAATCAATCACAAAATTATGAAATATATATATGAAATTTGATTAAAAATAGGGTCTTTATTTTGCAAGGTAATAGGTTATAATGAAAATTAAAGGAGTAATAAGAACTTAAATTAAAAAAAATTAAAAAGTGACAGTAGCAAAAATACATATCGGAATTTCTCTGGAGCTGTTGTGGGCAGTGTGGGGTCAGTTCGGTTTCAGATAGTTCCTTGTTCCAGCTTGTACTTGTTCTCAAGGTCTATAGGCCCCTCTCACACTTAATCAATGTTAACTACAGGGTTTTGATCTGTTGCACCTGTCACTTCCAGCGTGGTGCCCTCTTCGTTATTTTGGCTTCTTCGGTCTGCAAGTCTCTTCAGTGTCTAATTTCCACCCTGACACAAGGGGGCGGAGGTGGCCACTTATTTAGGCTCACTTGTTCAGCTGTGCTGTGGGGAGGGGGCACACTGCAAGCAAACATCGCTGGCCTGTGTGGGGAGTGCGCGCAGTGTAGGGACCACACTGCATTTGCCCCCGCTCACGGCGTCGTGTGCTTCCTAGGTCTACCCTGCTCAGGCTAGAGGGTGCTCTTTAGGGGCACTGTCCCAAGCAGGCCTTGAGTTTCGTGCGCTTCCCAGGGCTAAGCCACTCAGGTTCGCGGGTACTCCGCAAGAGCACAGACTCGGCTGGGCGTGCACTTTGCGCCCTTCCCAGTTCTGAGAAGCTCAGGTGACCAGGTGCTTGGTGAGTGCACTGTCCCAGGTAAGCCGTGCCTCTTAATCACCTCCGGTCCTGACCACTCGGTCTCCAGGTGCACTGCAAGAGCACTGTCTCAGGGATACATAGACGAGCTACACAACAAAGAGCTTCACGACCCAGACAGCCACGATGGTGTGATCACTCGCCTAGAGCTAGACATCCTGGAGTGTGAAGTCAAGTGGGCCTTAGGAAGCATCACTATGAATAAAGCTAGTGGAGGTGATGGAATTCCAGTTGAGCTCTTTCAAATCCTGAAAGATGATGCTGTGAAAGTGCTGCACTCAATATGCCAGCAAATTGGGAAAACTCAGCAGTGGCCACAGNACCTAATATTGTTAGAAGCAAAAAATTTTATATTTACAGTAATTAGTCAATTTTCTAACTGTTCTAATATTTAATAAATAAAAATAGCTGATTTCTATTCCTTAAAAGCAAAGCAAAAATATAGAAATTGAAAAAGAGAACACAAGTGGTTAATCTCAGTTCAAAAATTTAATATTTGTTATCACAAATGGACAATACATACTTATTGTATTTTCACAATGTACCTGGTTACATTATATATGACGTTAAAATGTTTTTATTTTATATACATTAAAAACATGAATGAGAACTACATAAAATGATTATAATTTATATGTCACTTGATGACCTACTAGAGACATTATCAAATTTTCATGAATGGAACTCAAGAATAGAAATTGTTTTGTGTGCTCACATCAGGGTGTCTCTTTCAACTGTTACAGTGGCTCATGATAGGAATAATAATAAAGTAATTTATGTTGAACTTTTTCCGTAAATTTATTCAATTTCTCACCAAATCATCTGATTTAGCAGTAATTTTATAGACAGATAAATGAGAGAGAAAAATCTTGTGTATGTAATTTGTCACAGGTTTTGTACAAATTTGTCCTTAGTATCTCTGAGTGTTATAAAACATATATGTAGTCAGGTTTCCCCAGTTACAATATTGGAGATTCACACTGATTTCTCTTTTTAGAAAAATCCTCTAGAAACCTTTCCAAGCCCATTCTCTTATCAGCCATCTACCTTCATTCCCACAGAAGCTTAAGGATAATCATTCAGAACTGTAATTCATCCAGAAGTGGAGTCCAGCAGCAACTGAGGTTTAGAGACCTAACTGACTGGATCTCAAGATCATTTCCTTTGTATTGCTTTTGTGCTTTGATTTCCACAAGGGTGGTCCAGGTGTTTTTCTTGTTGATTGGTGTGAACATTGCCTTATTATAATCACATCTTGCCTTGCACACTGGTATTTGACTTCTTATAATCCAGTGCATTTAGTTGTTGATAATTCTACCTAAACTTCATTGGTGCATTGGGGTTGATGTACTATATAGCCCAGTGCTATTCTAATGAGTGTGTCAATGATAACAATGTACTGGTAGGCAATGCAGTATGGCTTGCAGACATCCATGGGCAAATTAGCTAAACTAGTATTGTTTTGATTGCTTGTTTTAATGCTAGAGAAAGTTGAACAGTGCTGTATAACGTTATATATGTTATAAATCTTTATCTAAATTACATGCATTAATTAGATATTAGGTATATATATTAATTATATAGGGCTTATATCTAAATTATAACTTATGACAAGTCTGCTGTTAAGTTATTCAGAGCAGTCACTGAATAGCTTTCCCATCTTGAAAAAGCCAATGAATTGAGAAATAATAGTGTGTTATTGTACATAATGTGTATTTTACTATTTTTATGCATAGTGAAATGCACATCATTGGAAGAAAAATAGAATATTTTCAAAAGTGGAAGAACTCTACAAAATAAGTTTTTTTGTATATCACCAGACTTGAAAGCAGAATTGTCAGGAAAATGAAGGGAAATTAGCATTTAGAACAATAGAATGCTAGTTTTTTTCTGTGTGTGCAGATAGAAAGGAATGGGAAAAACAACAGGAGAGCATAATTGTGCTTAGTTTAACTTAACCAGTTAGCCAAGAGTTTTTGCAACTAACTCTTTTATAGCTATGACATCTTTATGCAGCTGTCCTTTTCTCTTTCTGACTTGGCTGCTTTTGTGCACATTTCAAATGTTTTTGATCAAATGCATATATAGCCCAATATTTTTTTTTCCTGAAAACAGTGTCCCTTGATTAGGCAAAAACTTAAAGTTTGGCTTTCATCAGAAATAAAAATGTGTGCCAGGGGTCGGAGGATGAGTGATAGTAAACAGGATGCTGGCTGTATATTTTAACAGTTTGAAAGGGATTTGAAGGGAGATGGCATGACCAGTAAAATCCCACTGGCTGGTCAAGAAAACTGCCATCTGCACAGTGGAAAGACTGGTAATAAAACACCAACAATTTCATGTGTAGCATTGGTTATAATAGTCACTCCTTTTTTCCTCACTTGGATGAAGTGAAAATTGAAGTTCATACACAAACCCCATGGCCCTGTCTCCTTCAATGCTGGCAGTGACCTGCACAGATAGGATTTCACGTTCACACATATAGAAGGGCTGGTCTCCCCTGTTATCTTAGTGCTTCATGGTTATGATCTAAGACCTTCTGCCTCTCCCACAATATAAACCTTTCTCCTTTGAAAAAAAGAATAAAAAAGAGCTGAGCTAGTGGGGATAGAATATATTACCTCATTCTATGCAATGCCTCGAGATTAACTAGACCACTGGATAATCTCATTTAGCTAAACAGGCATTTAGCTCAAATTGGATCATTCTGTTTTGTTCAGCACAGGAAAAAATAGAAATAAAATGCATTAAAAGAAAACACAAGTAGCATTAATTGGAATAGTCATTGTTAAAGTAATTTTACCAGGATAATCCAACAACATTTTCACTTAAACTTGGGACTCTGGGCAGTAGAGGGAAAAGGAATTTTGTTTGTGAATTTGAATTTTCTATCATCCATTTGATATATATGATGAAATTTTATAAGGTATACATGATGTTTATATTTGATGATCGAATATTTGTACAAAACGGCAAAAAGAAGGGGGTTTAATAGTTATTTCTTATAAATACTACAATGATCTATCTTCATATGTAAATTGGTGATAAACATTATATTCTTAATGGAAAAATGCAGCCTTTCTATTTCAGTGGGCCATTGGAAGGGGCATTTGAGATAACATGTGTAGATAACAAGTTATCAACTTGCTTGCTGTTTTTTTTTTCATTTACAAAATGTACATTGTTAGGCTGTTCTTTGTGAAGACTGGTATTTATCCCAGGAAGAGTTTATTCTAGCAAAATAAAATATAGCCAGGTATTCAGAAGTTAGTTTGTGGAATATAGGATTGATACGGGAATGTTATAAAGGAGAAAATTTACCTTCCCACTTGAAAAACACATCCTTGAGCCTTTAGAGAGAAATTATCCCTTAGTGCTCTAAATGAATGTATATTTCAAATAAATTTTACATTTTAGAAATGTCATTGAATAACACAATTCATCAAGTTTTCCTTCTATACTTCAAAAGAGTTTTACTGTTTTTCCTTAACTTGAGTATTTGATTTCAAGGAAAGTTTTGTCTTCTTTTTATCTACCTGTATATATTTTTCATCCTTCCATCTTCTGGTCTTACATCACCCCACCTATCCCTCCTCTCTCTCTCTCAACTATCTACTTTCCTACCTACAATATATCTATTGATCTACCTTTTATTTATCTACACAGCTACTTAATAGATGTATTCATAGATATTTATTTTGGACTTGTGTTGGAATGTTTGGTTAATCATAGTTTCTAGTTCTTAGGACATTGTTAGAAATTTATGCAAGGCCTTCCATTGTTTCTGTCTTTCTTTCAGCCTATTGTTTCTTCCTTTTCTACTTACTGCCTTCTCTTCTAACCAACCCCTCTACTCACATTCCTCTCCCACCATATAAGTAATCATTCTGTCACACTTGATGTGTATAATTTATTTACATGTTCTTTTATATTATGTGCATATGCATTTAATTTACATAATTGGTATTGTTATAAACTTATCCTATTTCTTTTCCACCCAGCACCACTTTTTAAGGAGGTATTAATGTATCTATGTTTAGATCTAGTCTTTTTCTAACTGCTGCACAGTATTACATCATGTTCAAGTACCACATTTTTATTGTCCACTCCTCCCAGTGATGAACACCTGGATTGTATTCAAGTCACTTCTACTAAAAACAACACTGGGGTGAACATTTATATATAGTTTCTCACACTTAAGTGAGGATTACTCTGGGATATACATCCAGGATGTGACTTTATCTAGATCATAGTACATACCTGCACTGAGTTTAAGTTAAAACTGTCATGCTACTCTTCGGAATGGCTGAGTCACATCATTGTGGGCTATAAACTCCCACAAGCAGTTTATGAGATATTTTTATATCTCCGCTTTCCCAGCAACTTTTGCACTATTTAGTTTTCTAGTATTATTCACCATAGTAAGTACAAATCAAGTCTGTGTCTTAGTGCCCATCCTTGAGTCTTTCTCCTGTGAAGTACTTGTTCACATTGTTTCTCCATTATTTTTAGTGACTTTGACTTGTATTTTTACTGTGAATTAGCAACAGTTCTTTGTATATTCTAGACATTAGATCTTTGTTGGTATTGAGTACTGCAGGTGTTTTCTGTAGATAATAAACAATTGGTCCATTAACTTTATTCATCATATCCTTTTGTTGACACAGAGCCTCCATTATATGCTTTAGAACCCATGAGCTTTTCATCTCTGTAGTCTTTTGTTACCCTCTAATAACTTTATAGATTTATCTTTTGCAATTAGATCTTTTGCTTCTTTGGGGTGTACCTTACACCCCATAAAGTGTGATAGAAACCCAGTTGTATTTTCTCCATACAGTAAGCCAGTTTTCATACATCATCAACTAATACTCAGTTGTTGGACCATTGATCCATGTCTTATTTAAAACTCATGACTTTCTTTTTCCCAGAAAACCTATAAATTAGAAGGCAATGAAGTGACATTTATAAAGCACTGAAAGGAAAAATACATGTATACTATCAAGTCAGAATTCTATGCCCAGGGAAAATATCTTCCAGAAATAAGGATGGGAAGATATTTTCAGACAGATACTAGTTTATTGCTAGAAGAATATTCTATAAGAAAAGTTTAAAATTTCTTTAGGTCCTTACACTACTTGTGAATCTGCATAAATATTGTTTAAAAGCAGATATCAGCCACTAAATTTTCTTAAAGAGAATGATAAGTTTCTAGAGGTGATAAAATGGAATCATAAATACTGCTCAGTTAATCCAAAAGGAAAATAGAAATAAAGGGAAAAAGAACAGATGAAACAAATAAAAAAACAACTATCAAGATGGTAGATCTTAATGAACTATGTCGATAATGATATTAAATATTAATGGTCTAAACATACCTATTAAAGACATTTCAGATTGTTTTAAAATAAGAGGAGATCAGACTTTGATTTATATAAGAAATCATCTTCAAATGTGAAGATATAGATGGGATAAAAGTTGAGAGCATAGCAAAATAGCATATATGTAAGCCTTAAACAGAAGTTGAATACTATTTAATATTAAATAAAATAAATTTTAGAACAAAGCATAAAGTCAAGGATAAATAGAATTACTGAACAATGAAAAGGGGTCAATTTTCCAAGAAGACATGGCAATTTAAGTGGTTTGTACCTAACCACAGAGTTTCAAAATACACTGAAAAATAAAAATGAAAAACAAATTAACAAATGTATAGTTATAGTTAGAAACATCAACATTCCACCATCACGAATTGATCCGACAAGAATATAGAAAATAAGTATATAGAGGATTTGAGCAGCACAATCAACCGCTGTAGACTCAAATATTTATAGCAACTACACAACCAGCAGGTCTGGCATGCTGCAGTTCATGGGGTGGCAAAGAGTTGGACACAACTGAGTAACTGAACTGACACAATCAACATAACAGAAAACACATTATTCTCAAATGCACATAGAATTTTCACCAAGATAGGTAATATTCTGGGTTGTGAAACAAATTTTAAATTCGAAAGAATGAAAGGATACAAAGGTATGCTCACAGCTGATAATTAAATTTGATTACATATCAGTAACAAATATTCCTGTGGTATCAGTATCTGAAAAATTCCTGGATATTTGGAGACTAAAAATATATTTCTACTTAGATCAAAGAGGAAACCTCAAGGGAAATAAAGATATACACACACTAAACTGAATGAAAATTCAACGTATCAAAATATATGGATGCAGTTAAAATAGAGCAAGACCACAGATCAATATTGAAGCTTCCACTTTAAGAATTGACTTGCTTAATTTTCAAATGTATGAGATCTTCTAACTTTCTTTTGTTTCCTCATTGAATTCCATGGTATTTAGAGAGCATAATCTGTGTAATTTAAGTATAATGATTTTTTTGAGATTTGTGTTATAACTCAGCATACATGCAAATATGTTGTAAATCTATATGCATTTGAAAATAACATTTACTTTTATTGGATAATCTGTCTACTAGATCAAGTACATTAATCTTATTTAACTATACTTAGTAATTTATTACCTACATGTTCTTCCATTTAACAGATGGTTTATTAAATGCCTAAGATTGTATGATTATTTCTTCTTTGACACTATTTTTGGGTCATCCATGCTGCTAAATGCATGCATTTATCCCTTCAAATTCTAAATTAGATTTTTGTTTTTAGATAGATTGTTGTTGTTATTTAGTTGTTAAATCATGCAACTGTTTTGCCAACTCATGAGTTGTAACCCACCAGGCTTCTCTATCCATGGAATTTCTGAGGCAAGAATACTGGAGCACATTGCCATTTCCTTCTCCACGGAATCTTCCTGACTCTAGGATCAAACCCATGTCTCCTGCATTGGCAGGTGGTCTTTACCGCTGAGCCACCTGGGAAGCCTTAGATGGATACTCACAGTTTCTTTTACTTGTTCCTCAAAACCATTCTGCATTCAAGTTTTTGATTTATTTACATTTTTCTGTGATCAATTTTTAAGTAGGGAGGCAGCAACCCAAACTAATTTTCCATTTGTCAGGGGCCAGTGGCCAGGTCCATAGGTTTCATTTTAACACATCTTCTAAGAACTCATTATCAACTATGATTGTGTACACATGCACACACACACACATGCATTCTGGTGGACTTACCACTAAAAAATTCGCCTGCACATGCAGGAGACATGGATTGATCCCTGGGTCAGGAAGATCCTCTAGTGAAGGAAATGGCAATCCACTCCAGTATTCTTGCCTGGGAAGTCCCATGGACTGAAGAGCCGGGTGGGCTACAGCGAGTGGGGACATAAAGACTCAGATACAACTGAGTGACTAAATAACAGAATCTATATACACACTCAATATAATTGTGTGTACACAAACACACATATTAGAAGTATTGACATTGAGTTTCAGATGTATTAGTTGCTGTTCTGACTTTTTTGGTACACAAAACTTCAACTTTTTAACCCATATGTAGTGTCCTGCTGAATATTTTTATAGAAAAGCTAGCAAAATATAGGACCGAATTTTCAAAGGCTATTACTTGAACTTGTGATTGGCCCAATGCCTTTCCATAAGTAGATGTTTCCTTGAATTGTAAAGCAGTAATTGGACACTGGAGAGCTGTTATTTGTTGGGCCTCTAAATAAATTTTGTTTTAATGCAAAGCCAAAGTGGAGGGCTGGTAAGGGGTATCTGGAAATGTGGCTCAGTATATCTGAATATAGTGGTTTTGTATGGAAAACACATTTCCTTTGCAATAGGGCATAGCATCTAAAAAGTTGGCAATCTGTCTAATCCTTGGTATCTCTGGATAATGTCATAATCAGAGATAAAGGCACATAAGTGCATTAACATCTCCAAAGCTGTGTACCATTTCTTACCCTTTTTTCTTATTTTTCTGAACAACCCATATTTAAGAGAAGTAATTTAGGGAATATCTTACTAGTCATGGACTTTATGAGAACCCTTTTGAGACAAACTAAGCTACTAACTGAGTAGTTTAGCATGGAAAGTTTTATGTGTAGTAACTGCTTCCCCTGCCCTAATAGAATAGTATGGAAATATCACAGAACGATTTGTGGAGTGATGCTGAGGTCAGTTCACTGTAGTGTCATTTCTGGATGCTTGATGGTAAGTTTTAGGGACCTGAGAAACAATGTGTGAGAAGAGTTGGACATTAGAAGTAGTTAAGTGAGAAGGTTAGTGTCTTGGAGATGTTTCAACAGGGCCCTTTCTAGATAAAGTCTAGGGAGAGAAACACCGTGTATAACTTGTTTTCTTTTCAATTATGGTGTATTACAAGATAGCTCAGTTGCTAAAGAAATCTGCCTGCAATGCAGGAGACCCTGGTTCAGTTCCTGGGTTGGGAAGATTCACTGGATAAGGGATAGATTACCCACTTCAGTATTCTTGGTCTTCCCTTGTGGCTCAGATGGTAAAGAATCCACCTGCAATGTGGGATACCTGAGTTCGATCCCTGGGTTGGGAAGATCCCCTGGAGAAGGGAATGGCTACCCACTCCAGTATTCTGGCCTGGAGAATCCCATGCACTGTACAGTCCATGGGTTCGCCAAGAGTAGGACACAACTGAGCAACTTTCACTTCTGCACAATATTGAATATTATTCCCTGTGCTATACAAGTAGGACCTTTTGTTTATCTATTATATATACTAGTTTGTATCTTCTGGGCTTTCCAAGTGGTGCTAGTGGTAAAGAACCCTCCCGCCAGCAGGAGATATGAGAGACATGGGTTTAATCCCTGGGTCAGAAAGATTCCCTGGAGGAAGTTATGGCAACCTACTCCAGTATTCTTGCCTGGAGAAGCCCATGGGCAGACAAGCCTGGCAGGCTATAGTCTATAATGTCACAAAGTGTCAGACACTGTTAAAGCAACTTAATACACACAACACATTTATTCAACCCAACCTAGTGTATTTTTTTTCATGTATAAACTGTTGAAACCCAAATATTTAAATACATATGCTTGATTAATTTTTAATGTGATTTCATGGTTGATTTTAATTTGCAGAGGCATTTAAAAGTATTAGATCATTTAACCATTTAGCAAGAGTTATTTGTACATATGTATTTAGCAACATCAACCTATCTCTTACAAACAACCTTAATTTTAAAGTAAGAGTCAAAAATAAGACTGTGTGTATGTGTGCATGTGTAACGGTTTAGGCACATGTACAACTAAGTAAGGTATGCTGCTACCGCTGCTAAGTCACTTCAGTCATGTCCGACTCTGTGCTACCAAATAGACGGCAGCCCTCCATGCTCCTCTGTCCCTGGGATTCTCCAGGAAAGAATACTGGAGTGGTTGCCATTTCCTTCTCCAATGTGTGCGTGCATGCAAGTCGCTTACGTCATGTCCGACTCTATGTGACCCTATGGACAGCAGCCCACCAGACTCTTCTGCTTATGGAATTCTCCAGGCAAGAATACTGGAGTGGGTTGCCATTTCTTTCTCCCAAGTAAGGTATAGTATTGTTAATTCTCAGTCTCTCAGTATTAATAGGCAACTCAACACTTGTTAGTCCTGTTGGTTATGTACTTGGTTACATGTTCCTTTGTTTTGGCTTATTGTTCCTTCCTTATCTTGCAACGGCTCTTTTGAAGACCTTAACTTATTTCATCCCTGATGGCAGAATGTGAGCTTTCAGACTAACTCTGAATTTTCCTAGTGTCCCAAATTTAGTACACATTTCTTTACTCATTCCCAAAAGTAGTTTTTTTCATATCTATTGCTCCTGACTCTACTGAATTCGACGGGTTGACTTATGTGGATTTGTGCTCTGTGTGTGTTCTCTATGCAGTGTTTTCCTTTTGATCAGGTTCCTGTTAGATAAATTTCATATTTACAGACCCTATTCTGAAGCCTGTCTTTGGATCCATGATTATGCTGAAAGAGCAGATTTTGCTGCTGAATTAGTTAGGCCAACTAAAGTTCTTAATGGTAAAAAGTTGGTTACTCTAGCCTTATACTTAATAATGTGGTAATTCTGATTATTATGACTCTCTCTTTCTAGTTGGGTCTCAAGTTCTATTTTGATCTGACAGTTTTTTCTAAAACATTGTGGAAGGATTATAATTTACCTTTTTTGTATTTGTCATGCAGATGTGTGTGTACACTTGTATCACATGTGTGGTGGTGTTGTTTAGTCACTAAGTTGTGTGACCCTGTGGACTGTAGCCAGCCAGAGTTCTCTGTCCATTGGATTTCCCAGGCAAGAACACTGGAGTGGATTGCTATTTTTCTTCTCCTGGGGATCTTCCTGACTCAAAGATCAAACCAGGTTTTCTGCATTGCAGGCATCTTTGTGTTTCTTGTGTATATATGTGTGTGTGGGTGTGCCATACACTCACACTTTTCTAGAATTATATCGTTAAAGGTTCCTCACAAAAATAATTGGTACCTTTTAATGTGCTTTTCATGTTTACTTGGAAAAAATGTACCTCATTGTATTTTGGGCAGATGGGAATTTTCTATATTTCTTAAAACATATTTGTGATTGAAAAAACATCCAGATAATAATAATTCTTTATTTTCCCTTTTCTTCTCTCTCCTACTTGTCTGACCTCCAGGATTTTCAGGTTAAATGCATGCTACTGGGGTTTCTTTGCTATTCAATTTTTAGAAAAAATTAATTTGTTTTAATCTTTTAGATTTGTACATCACTAGCAATGGCACCCCACTCCAGTACTCTTGCCTGGAAAATCCCATGGACGGAGGAGCCTGGTGGGCTGCAGTCCATGAGGTCACGAAGAGTCAGACATGACTGAGCGACTTCACTTTCACTTTTTACTTTTATACACTGGAGAAGGAAATCACAACCCACTCCAGTGTTCTTGCCTGGAGAATCTCAGGGACAGGGGAGCCTGGTGGAGTATCCTCAATGGGGTCGCACAGAGTCGGACACGACTGAAGTGACTTAGCAGCAGCAGCAGCAGCAAGGCTTCAGCAAT
>SJYV01019323.1:603620-627542 GCA_006410875.1 Neotragus pygmaeus
ACTGGAATTCCATCACCTCCCCTGGCTTTGTTCATAGTGATGCTTTCTAAGGTCCATTTGACTTCTTATTCCAGGATATCTGACCCTAGATGAGTGATCATAGCATTGTGATTATCTGGGTGATGAAGATCTTTTTTTGAATAGTTCTGAGTATCCTTGCCACTTCATCTTAATATCCTCTGCTTCTGTTAGGTGCATAACATTTCTGTCCTTTATTGTGCCCATCTTTGCATGAAATGTTCCCTTGGTATCTCTAATTTTCTTGAAGAGAAAATTAGTCTTTCCAGTTCTGTTGTTTTCCTCTCTTTCTTTGCCTTGATCACTGAGTAAGGCTTTGTTATCTCTTCTTGCTGTTCTTTGGACTCTGCATTCAAATGAGGAAGCCATTGGTTTAGGACAACTAATACAGTCATTCCATTTTAACAGGATGTGAGTGCATGTGTGTATGTATCTGTGATAGAAGATGTACAGCGCTTGTTTTTAGGTACTAGTCATATGGACAATAATTGTTTTACTTTCCATTTTTTAATGTATTCATACTGAAATATTTTTAATATTGAAATTTCAATATATTAAATTACTTATTTATATTTGTATATGTATTTTATAATCAGAAAAATAGTGAACACATTTTTAAAACTAGAAAGAGAAATTCATATTTGAAGGCATCAGAAATATAAAATAATTCAAATTAATGTCCATCCTAAAGGAAATCAGCCCTGAATATTCATTGGAAAGGGACTGATGCTGGAGCCTGAACTCCAATACTTTAGCCACCTAATGCAAAGAACTGACTCGTTGGAAAAAACCCTGATGCTGAGAATGATGAGGGTTGGAAGAGAAGGGAGCGACAGAGGATGAGATGGTTGGATGGTATCACTGAATCAATGGACATGAGTTTGAGTAAACTCCAGGAGTTGATGATGGACAGGGAGGCCTGGTGTGCTGCAGTTCATGGGGTCGCAGAGAGTCTGACATGACTGAGCAACTGAACTGAAAGTAATGTCTTTGTTCGTGTCACTGCTTTCACTCTGTGTAGGCACCTGTGTGAAGAAATACATCAGCTTACCATAAACTTAATCTGAAATTTGGGTTAAAAAATTTGAAGATGCATAGAACTGTAATTAAAATAGGAATATGCCTATTGGTCTCATACGTCCAAACCTTACCTAAATAATTACCCCTTTATAAATGCCTCTTCTTACTAATCAACATTTGTTATGTTACCTGATAGCTTTCCTATGAAAACTGCATGTTCTTTAGGAGAGAGACACATCTTTCTCATTTTTTTAAAATTTTCCATGAGCCTGGTATATGAAAGACACTCAAGAAATATTTGTTAAACAAATAATTTCAGTGAACGGATGCATGCAAGTCTACCTCTTCTAGCTCTATACAGAATTTTCTCGTAGAAATATAAATTCCTCAAGTGAGTGATAGTGGATCTTGTGAAAATTTCAGTCTTCAGGCCAGTGCTCTGTTTATTTTAAATACTCAGTAAATGTCTGTCAACTGTACTTCCCAGATAGTTAAACAGAAAAGTCTATGGAGTGAGACACGGCCACCCAGGGCACTGGAATCACAATTGCATTGCCTCCCAAGTAGCAGAAAACTGAACTCCATCTATGGTACTTGACTTCAGCTGCACTTTGATGTGTGCCTCGCAGCCTGAAAAATTCTTACGACTAACACAGTGTTTTTGGTAAATTTCTGGCTTTTGATGATTTACCAAGAATTTTTAAAGTAAGGTAGCCATTGTCTCTGAAATTATTGCCTCAGAAAATAGTACCAAGCTTCAATAAGCCAGAAAATGTAACATGTCAGTAGGAGACTTTATTTTCAATATATTCTTACAGAAGTGCTTTGTCTCTAACATATTGCATAGAGATCAAGGAGGCTATGCAATTTCCTCAGGGTTACACAATTTGTCTTTAGCAAAAGCAGTTCTCCAGCCCAAGTGTATCAGCTCTAAACTAGGCCCCGTCACTAATTTACTGAAAAAATCTTGCTATGATAGTCGTTCTGAAAATGCCTGGTAAGCAGCAGCCAATTATCTTCCTCAGTCATGTCTCATTTCTGTCTCCTGCTTTGGGTGTTATCAACCCTCAGTGATAAGAGGTAAACACACTGTGTAAAAACAAAAAGCAGGGTCTCAGAAGTACAAACTTGAATCTTACCAATATTGTAAACCTGTTTCACATCTATACACGTTGTTGTTGTTCGGTTACCCAATCGTGTCCAACTCTTTGTGACCCCATAGACTGCTGCATACTAGGCCCAGCTGTCCCTCACCAGCTCCTAAGATTTGCCCAAGTTATGTCCATTGCATCCGTGATGCCATCCAGCCATGTTATCCTCTGACACCCTCTTCTCCTTCTTCCCTCAATCTTTCCCAGCATCAGGGACTTTTCCAATGAGTCAGCTGTTCACATCAGATGATCAAAATACTGGAATTTCAACTTCAGCATCAATCCTTCCAATGAGTATTAAGGGTTGATTGACTGGTTTGATCTCCTTGCTGTCTAAGGGACTCTCAGAAGTCTTCTCCAGCACCATAGTTTGAAGGCAGCAAGTTTTTGGCAATCCACCTTCTTTATGGTTCAGCCCTCACAAACATCCATGACCACTGGGAAGACCACAGTCTTGACTATAAGGACCTTTGTTGGCAGAATAGTATGTCTACTTTTCAACACTGCCTAGATTTGTCATAGTCTATATACAGTGGCTATACGTGTAATAAATATGTATTTATCTGTATGTATGTATATGTATATATGAATATAAAAATCATTACTGTTGAAGTCTTCATTTCTGATTGATAAGGCCACAATTGTTATGCTACCATGATAATTACCAAAAATGAGTAACTGTGTGGATAGATTTTTATATTTCAAGCTTTCTTAGAAAGATTAACCCAAATTATGTTGTTGCTCTTTAGTCACTAAATCATGTTTGACTCTTTTGCAACCCCATGGGTTGTAGCCCATCAGGCCCCTCTGTCCATGGGATTTTCCAGGCAAGAATACTGGAGTGCATTTCCATTTGCTTCTTTAGGGAATCTTCCTGAATCAGGGATCAAACCCATATCTCCTGCATTGGAAGGTGGATTCTTTATCACTGAGCCATCAGGGAAGCTCTACTCCAAGTTATATTCACTTTAATAGAGAAGGAATAGTAATCTGAGAAACAACCAAAGGAGTGTACCTTTTATAAGTGTCGCTTATAGTGTTTGTATTTTATAATATCTCATGAGTCATCCATCATGGTGAATGACTAAGTGCAAATGTATAAAACCTTTTAGTTTTATTTGCTTGAAATTTTCATTTTCTCTTGGAGAGATAGTCAATGTGAAATTCTAGTTAAGTCAAAATAAACAAAGTTCCTTATGTAATTGCATGCTATATTTGCAAAGAATGAAATCAGCATTTTAATTTCCTGATATAGAATATATAAGACCAGGTACCATATAAAACAATCTGTATATCAGTATTAATAATCACATGCATAGAATGATTTGTAAGATCTTTCATGAAAAACTGTCAATATTTTTTTTTCTAATTTTAATAATTTTATTAAAATAAGTATACACACGAATGTCTGAATTACTGACATATTGGAAAGGATTCAGAGGCCAAAGGACCTAGGTGAGGCCCTGTGCCATTGAGCTGAATAAATATTACCATCTAATTGGAACTAGCTTGGTTTTCTTGTTAATATCATGCCAGATTCATACAATTGCCCCCAATGTTTCCCAGAATTCAGTCTCCCTGCCCAGACTTAAAGGAACAGAACTTAATATAAAGCTATGAAAGACTAATACAGTACATCTGAAGACATTTTACAAGACTTTAGCCAGATTGAGCTGTAAAAAATTTGGTAAAATTTAAAGTATTAGGGATGAATTGAATCTAGGAAAAGTTAAAATTTTAAAGTCTAGACTGTATATCATTGTAGCTAAGTGAGAAAATTTCAGGAAAAATTAAAGACATCTGTAGTTTTTCCAAGAGCCTTAAATAATATTGATAAAATAATATAGGCTAACTTTTCCATTCCTAAAACTCAATAATTGACTTCTAAAATCCAAATGAAGAAAGAAAATTTTGTTTGTTTGTTTTCTTGGAACCTATAACCTGTTAACATTGAAGTATTAAACTTCAGTGATAGTTGCTATGTTTAAAAAAAGAAATTCTGATTTTCTAATGCTTGACAGAGTGCAAAAGTTCAGTGCATTATTCAGAATATTGTTAAGATATTTCTGAAGACTGAAAAGCATGGAAAGAATGTGATACCTCTCTTCTCCCATCTATAATATATTTGAGGGTAATGCTAGGATGGAAAGAAAAATGGATGAGATATTTAGTAAAGTAGCATCAACCCTAACTCTGAACTTCTCAGATCTCTGAAACATTCAGGTAATGATATCAAAAAGGGTTGTAAACCAAGTTTCCTTAGCTTCTCTATTTAGATTTCTTTTTGCATGATATATAAGATTATTTCTTATCTGAACCCATCCCCTGATATTTCACCTAACCCAGCCATTTTCTGTTCACTGAATTTATCATAGATACTATGTTTCCATCTTGCTTGGACTGATAGTCCCTTTGCAATGAATTCCCTTCTAGTATTGCTACACTTCAAAGCATCTATTATTGGAATCCTCACCCTTCAACTCCCATTTCAAATACTGGTGCCCATACAGCTTCTCTATTGCCCTCATCTACATTAGTGACATATGTCTCTGTGCATCTGTACTGTTTCAAATGATTCAATGATTCTGTTTCAATGTATAGGGTGTTTATTCACCTGATTTTTAAAAACTTTTCAATTATTATATCAAATTCTTTATTTTTTATCTGTCTGTTCTTCTCTAGTGCCCAGAACATAGTAGGTCCTGAGTAAGCAATCCTACTTAGGTGTAGTCTGCTTTAGTAGAAAGGTCAATATAAGAATACTTGTTTTATGCTGGGTATACACACCGAGGAAACCAGGATTGAAAAAGACACATGTATCCCAATGTTCATTGCAGTACTGTTTACAATAGCTAGGACATGGAAGCAACCTAGATTTCCATCAGCAGATGAATGGATAAGGAAGATGTGGTACATATACACAACGGAATATTACTCAGCTGTTTAAAAAACACATTTGAATCAGTTCTAATGAGGTGGATGAAACTAGAGCCTATTTTACAGAGTGAAATAAGCCAGAAAGAGAAACACCAATACAGTATATTAACACATATATATTGAACTTAGATGGTAAGATGACCCTATATGCAAGACAGTAAAAGAGACACAGATGTAAAGAATAGCCTTTTGAAATATGCGGGAGAAGGTGAGGGTGGGATGATATGAGAGAATAGCATTGAAACATGTATACTACCACAAGTAATATAGATGACCAGTGCAAATTTGATGCATGAAGCAGAGCACCCAAAGCNACAGTAAAAGAGACACAGATGTAAAGAATAGCCTTTTGAAATATGCGGGAGAAGGTGAGGGTGGGATGATATGAGAGAATAGCATTGAAACATGTATACTACCACAAGTAATATAGATGACCAGTGCAAATTTGATGCATGAAGCGGGGCACCCAAAGCTGGTGCTCTGGGACAACCCAGAGGGGTGGGGTGGGGAAGGAGGTGGGAGAGGGATTCAGGATGGTGGGACACATGTACACTCATGGCTGATTCATGTCTATGTATGGCAAAAGCCACCACAGTATTGTAAAGTAATTGGCCTCAAATTAAAATAAATTAATTTAAAAACTTGTTTTTAGAGAAGCTATTACATTACAGTTCTAAGATTGCTTTTTTCTAATCCTTCTACTGCTATACCATGGAATAATTTGGAGACTTGCAATATACTGGATGTGTTAGTATGTAATCTCTATCATATTTATAATAATTCTAGTCAGTACATAGTTTTCCTTTTTAGATATTTAATGATTGATATGTGCATAATGTTGGACAATTTAGCTCTTTATAATTCACATGGAACTTAGCACTGTTAAGTAAAATAGCAAAGTTGTCAAAGAAATTATTTTACTTGCATCTGAAACTGTATATCTGGTTAAGATTTAAATTAAACCCATTCTTGTAGTTCTTCTTGAAGTATAATAGTTTGTTATATGTCCCTTCAAATGTTACTTAGTGACTTCTGTTCAACTGATTTAACATCACCCAAGTAGTGGCCTAATACTCAAATTCACACATTAATAAATGCACATCTTCACTTATATAATCTAATGTTTTCCTAAATATTCAAGTTGAGGTGTTTCGTTTTACATTGCATCTGGGTTAAGAATTGTATCGATCAGACATTTGGTTAACTAGAGTTGTCATTCACCCTGTCACACAGGGTTTAGGGGAAAGTTAGANTAATGAAGGAAATTTAAGAAAATACAAATAAACGGAAATTCTATGCCCATGGATTGAAAGAATTAATATTGTTAAAGTATCTATACTACCCAAAAGGATCTACAGAGTCAATGCAATTTCTATCAAAAGCCCACTGGCATTTTTCGATGAAATGGAAAAAAAAAATTCTAAAAATTGTACAGTACCACAGCTGCTGCTGCTGCTAAGTCGCTTCAGTCGTGTCCGACACTGTGCGACCCCATAAACGGCAGCCCACCAGGCTCCCCCGTCCCTGGGTTGNATTTCTATCAAAAGCCCACTGGCATTTTTCGATGAAATGGAAAAAAAAAATTCTAAAAATTGTACAGTACCACAGCTGCTGCTGCTGCTAAGTCGCTTCAGTCGTGTCCGACACTGTGCGACCCCATAAACGGCAGCCCACCAGGCTCCCCCGTCCCTGGGTTTCTCCAGGCGAGAACACTGGAGTGGGTTGCCATTGCCTTCTCCGGTATGGCACCACAGAAGGCCCAAATATCTAAAGCACTCTTAGGAAAGAAGAAGAGAGCTAGAGGCACACACACCCTGATTCCAACTATACTACAAGCTATAGTAATTAAAACAGTATGATTTGGGCTTAAAAACAGACATAAATCAGTGGCACAGAACACAGTGCTAAGAAAACAAAACCCCACATATATACGATCGATCTATGATAAAGGATCCAGGAATATACAGTGAGAAAAGGGCAGTCTCTTAAATAAGTGGAAATGGGAAAACTGGAGAGCCACGTGAAAAAGAATTAAAGTAGATCACTACCTGGTACCATATATAAAAATCAGCTTGAAGTTAATTAAAGACTTGAATGTAAGACCTTACACCTTTAAACTCCTAGAAGAAAATATAGGCAGTAAACTCAACATCAGTCTTGGTGATGCTTTTTCTTTTCTGGAACTACCAACAAAAGCAAAGGGAACAAAAGTAAAATGGGTAAGATATCAAACTAAAAAGCTTTTGAACAGCAAAGGAATAATCAAAAAAAGGCAAACTCATATATACCCGTGGCGGATTCATGTCAATGTATGGCAAAACCAATACAGTATTGTAAAGTAAAAAAAAAAAAAAAAAAAGATTGATATGCAAAAAGGAAAATAAAAAAGTTTAAAAAAAAGGCAAACTAAGTAGGAAATATTTGTAAGTCTGATAAGGAGTTAATATCCAAAATGTACAAAGAACTCATACAACTCATTAGAAAAAAACTCAGTTCAGTTCAGTGACTCAGTCATGTCTGACTCTTTGTGACCCCATGAACCGCAGCACACCAGACCTCCCTGTCCATCACCAACTCCTAGAGTCCACCCAAACTCATGTCCATTGAGTCGGTGATGCCATCCAACCATCTCATCCTCTGTCGTCCCCTNTGACTTGATGTGCATGAGTTTGGGTGAACTCTGGGAGTTGGTGATGGACAGGGAGGCCTGGCGTGCTGCAGTTCATGAGGTTGCAAAGAGTTGGACACGACTGAGCTACTGAACTGAACTGAGTGTATATATGCTAATCCTTATCTCCTAATTCATTCCATACCCCTTTCCACCCTTGATGTCCATATATTTGTTCTCTATGTCTGTGTCTATTTCTGCTTTGCAAATAGGTTATCTGTACCATTTTTCTAGATTCCACATATATGCATTAATGTATGATATTTGTTTTTCTCTTTCTGACTTGCTTCACTCTGTATAACAGTCTCTCGGTCCATCCAAATCTCTGTAAAAGGCAAAATTCCATTCCATTTTTTTTTTAACTAAGTAATATTCCATGGTATACATGTACCATGTCTTTATTTTCTATTTCACCGGTGATGGACATTTAGGTTGCTTCCATGTCCTGGCTGCTGTAAATAGTGTTGCAGTGAATATTGGGGTGTATTATGGTTTCTCCAGATATCTTCCCCAGAGTGGGATGCCTGGGTCATCTACATGCCTGTGGTTCTATTTTTAGTTTTTTAGGAACCTCCATACTGTTCTCCATAGTGGCTGTATCAATATACATTCCCACTAACAGTGTAGAAGGATTCCCTTTTCTCTACATCCTCTCCAGCATTTACTGTTTATGGATTTTTGGACAAAGTCTGTTCGGACTGGTATGAGGTAATAGCTCATTGTTGTTCTGATCTGCATCTGTCTAGTAAGTAATGATGTTGAGTGTCTTTTCATGTGTTTGTTCCCCATCTGTAAGTCTTCTTTGGAGAAATGTCTACTTAGGTCTTCTGTTCATTTTTGATTACGTTGTTTGCATTCTTGATATTGAGCTGGATGAGCAATTTGTATATTTTGGGGCTTAATCCTCTTTCAGTTGCTTCTTTTGCAAATAATTTCTCCCATTCTGAGGGTTTGTATCTAGCTTATGGTTTCCTTTGCTGTGCAAAAGCTTTTAAGTTTAATTAGATCTCATTTATTTATTTTTGTCTTTATTTTCATTGCTTTAGGAGATGGGTCACAAAAAATCTTGCTGCTACTATGTCGAAGTGTTCTTCCTATGTTTTCCTCTGAGATTTTTTCTGTCCATTCTTACATTTATGTATTTAATTCATTTTGAGTTCGTGTTTGTGTATGGTGTTAGATAATGTTCTAAAGTTTGAGAAACAGTTCAAATTGGTTAGAGTGTAGATAAGTAGGTGTTTGTGTGTGAGTATGTGTGTTTTAATTTGCATTGCCTTCTAAATATTTAGTGACATATAAAGAGCATGTTAGTAGAAGCCTGGATCCCTGACTTCTGTGACTGGCCCAGCTGGTTGGCTCTTTGACTTGGAGCAAGTTTTATAAAACTCATGTGTATAAAAGTTGAATCCAGTATATTTCATGTTCCTTCCAGCACTATAAATCTATACATATTTGAGAAACATGCTTTTCCCTTTCCCAAAACTGGTATAACAATACCTATTTCACAAGTCATCTTTGGCAAAAATCCTTAAAATTCTCAAAAGACTGACACCCTATATAATGGGATAAAAGAAAGAAATAGTATTTATAGAGCATTACATCTTCTGTTCCAGATTTATCTTCTGAATGATTACTGAGCAAATAACTTCTTCTATTATCAGCATACTTTGTGGTTTCTGCAGTTGTACTGCTTACCATGCTTGTTCCTTGGATTGTTATGGCAAATGAGCATCAGGATTTTGCCTGGGTTTGGAGAAAGCTGCCAAGTGACTGGAAATGAACCCAGCTTGGGAATATTAAGCCAGCATGTGAAAGGACACTTTTAGTACCTTTCACTGTAATTAGTTTTTATTTCATTCTCTTATTATAAAATAAACTCATTAATATAAACCTCTAGAAAGAGTAGTAAAATTAGTTCAAGGATATTGTTTTCACCCCAGGTTGCTTCGCTTTACAAAGACTTAAGTTAATAAATTGAATATGTGAAAGGAGGTACCAATGGCCATATTTCTTAGTGTGCCATGGACTACAGATGAGGGGTTGGAAGGAGCTGAATGCCTCGGGTCCTTTGGAGTTACCAACAGTTGTAGACCATCAGTGGCAATCCAAGGAATGCAAGTCACATATGAAAATAAACAATAAATGTAACCCATTCATGAGGAATTAAAAACAATGTACACAGATGATCTCTGTACACTCTCATGATCCCAGAGAAATAAATAGAGGAATACAAAATTTTTAAAAAGATGCTGGTTTGCTTCTATCACTGTTCTCAGGAATGGATGCTACTTCCCTTGTATCCCAATGTTTCTTCCTTGGATCTTTCCATCCAGTAGAATTGCTATTCCTGTCTCATCCCTCCCTTTTTAAGAATAGACAGAGAATTATAAACTATCATTGTTTTGTTTCCTTTAAAGCAGGATGAATATGCAGTCATTCAACAAAATATCTTATTGCAATCTGAATGCTTGTATGTCATGTAAGACCCCCTCTTCCTGTCTCCCATGGTGTACACTATACTCATTGCTTACTCTAACCATCCACGCTGATTCCAGGGTTCTGGGAGTCATCACAGTTCCTCTTGTCATGTATTTACATATGTTGGTCTGTCTCCATGTATAACGCCTTTATGTTCTCTAATTTAAATATCAAAAATCACTGTTACCTGACCTCTTTTTTGCTCTTATCAGGAGATAAAATATATGTATATGTTTATTACAACTTTCATCAAACAAAATTATTAATTCTTGATTATTAGCTAATCTAGTTAGGATTCTCTGGTGGTTCAGAAGGTAAAGGTTTTGCCTGCAGTGCAAGAGACTTGGGTTTGATCCTTGGGTCAGGAGGAAGAAATGGAAACCCACTCCAGTATTCCTGCCTGGAGAATTCCATGGACAAAGGAGCTTTGCGGGCTACAGTTCATGAGCTAGCAAAGAGTCAGGGAGGACTGAGTGACTAATATACACACATAACTTAAAGTATTAGCAGTCACTAATTTCTTCATCTGTTTTTTCTTAATTCAGTTGTGAGCTCCATAAAGGTCAGAATTCTGTGTTTAACGTTTCTATTTTTTGTACCTAACATAGTGCCCTGGTATGAGAGACATTCATACTCAATAATGGAGTAAGTTTAGTGAATAATACTTAGACTTTTACACTTAGACCTTTATACAAGACATACACTTGATAAAAAGTAAAAGACACCGAGTTCTGGTCATGTGATTTGTTTTTCCTATCATTGTTAATAACCTTTGTTTTAGAATTGGAGAAAACATATTGAGGATGCCATCAAAAATTGCTTGACTCAGATTTTGAGGTAGGATTACCCAGGATTGTTTTTTCTGTGTGCTTAGAATGCTTTCAACATGTTCTTCTGGGAAAAAGACCTAAAATGGGATCAAAATACATATAACACTAGGAGGGAATCCCTGTTAAGGAGGAAGTTGGTGATTACCTGAACACCACTATAAGATTCTATTACTGGTTTGGATGCTTCCATGGATGAAAATAAAAAACACATGACAACCAGAAGCTTTGTTAATGCACCCCACTTTGGGAGTATGGAATTGGAATATGAAAACACAGATATCTGAATATCAAGGTCAGGGACAGCTGGGGGCGATTTCCTTTATGGCTTCTGTATGTCTTGTGTTAACACACACCATGTAGTCAGTGAACGATTAAGAGAGGTACACAGTTATTGGCTCTATTTAAAAAATACCTGTTACAGGGTTCAGTGAATGTGCTAAATCTATATGCAGTTCCTGTAGGAAAATATTCTAGGTTTGGTTTTTTAAAGGAAATAAAAAGTGCAATGCAATCTGCTTCACATAACCCTCTGCAATGAACAATAAAATGGCTGTAATGTAGATAATTTCTTCCCATATGGAAAAAATATAAGTATTTGTGTAGCCTTGTGCTAGTTGAAAGTTTCTGCTCAAGCTGTTTATTTAAAATTTATATGCTGCTTTGGAAGATGTTGGATGATACCAAGTGGAGTAATTATTTTTGTTTTTAAATATCTGGCCTTACACCATAATGTTTTCTTTAAATATGATACAAACAAGCACATTTTTCAGTGTTTTGATACATAATATATCTTCATATGTGTGTGTGTGTATGTATATGGCAACCCACTCCAGTATTCTTGCCAGGAGAATCCCATGGACAGAGGAGCCTGGTAGGCTGCAGTTCATGGGGTCACAGAGAGTCAGACATGGCTGAGGTGACTGAGTGTGTATGTGTGTATATATATATGTGTGTGTGTGTGTGTGTGTGTATACATAAGTAATGCAGGTAATATTTTCAGAGCTTATAAAATCTATGGAAACCATATTTCTTCTACCTGTACAAAGAGGAAAACGAGAATGGTGTCTAGTAGAACTATGTTTCCTAGAGTGTTGAACTGAAGAAAATCTACAGAATAGGTGATATGGCACACAGTAAGGAATAAAGCATTTAGAGTCAACAAAAATGATCTAACNCATATTTCTTCTACCTATACAAAGAGGAAAACGAGAATGGTGTCTAGTAGAACTATGTTTCCTAGAGTGTTGAACTGAAGAAAATCTACAGAATAGGTGATATGCCACACAGTAAGGAATAAAGCATTTAGAGTCAACAAAAATGATCTAACAATATAGCTTGTAAGCTTTTCTAAATGTGATTGAAACCTAGATTTAAAAATCAATCTGTTACTGATGTGGCAGGTTAACATGAAATGTATTTTCTATGCTTGGTTTTAAGGTAAATTTTTTTTCAGAATTAAGAAATCTTATTTTGGATATTTGGAGTATCATTTCTATAAGTTGGTCTGTTTTCTGACTTTTGGATTCCAAAAGTCCAGCAATATTTTAAATGTTAGCAGTTTATTGAACATTTAGTATGTGCTAGACATCTACTGCTCTAAGTGCTGTGGTATTACTTAGAGAAATGATTTCTAGTGCTGTGAAAAGCAGTTGGCAAATTTAAGTAACTTAAGACAGCAGAGGTGTATTTTTCATTCATGTCATGGTTTAACTGGGTTTTCAGGAGGCAGTCTTTCGCACAGTGATCTGCAATGCTAGCTCTTTCCAGCTCTGCTAGAAATGGGCAAAAAGCAAACTGAGAGAGCAAAGATCATGCTAAACATATGATGGCATGACCTGGGAGGGGCATTCAGTTCAGTTCAGTCGCTCAGTTGTGTCCAACTCGTTGTGACCCCATGGGCTGCAGCATGCCAGGCCTCCCTGTCCATCACCAACTCCCAGAGTTTACTCAAACTCATCCATTTGAGTCACTGATGCCATCCAACCAACACATCCTCTGTCATCCCCTTCTCCTTCCGCCTTCAATCTTTCCCAGCATCAGGGTCTTTTCCAATGAGTCAGTTCTTCACATCAGGTGGCCAAAGTATTGGAGTTTCAGCTTAAGCATCAGCCCTTCCAATGAATATTCAGGACTGATTTCCTTTAGGATGGAAGGGGCATAGGTCACTTTAAATCATACTCCTCTGGCAGGAGCACAGTGGTATTGCCCCAACCTAAATCAAAGGGAATATGGGAGGTGTGACATTCTTCAGAGCCTCTGAAGAAAAGTAAGGTTGGTGAATATCAAGCTAGTTTGTGCCATATTGACATGTATTTGTTTGATTCTCACAGTTCAGCTCAGTTTAATCGCTCAGTCGTGTCCGACTCTTAGCGACCCCATGAATCGCAGCACGCCAGGCCTCCTTGTCCATCACCAACTCTTGGAGTTCACTCAGACTCACGTCCATTGAGTCAGTGATGCCATCCAGCCATCTCATCCTCAGTCGTCCCCTTCCTCTCCTGCCCCCAATCCCTCCCAGAATCAAAGTCTTTTCCAATGAGTCAACTCTTCGCATGAGGTGACCAAAGTACTGGAGTTTCAGCTTTAGCATCATTCCTTCCACAACTTGGGTATTATTACTATCCCTGTTTCACAGATGAGAACACTGACCCACACAGAATTTCATGCACATCCCAAGTTTCACAAAGAGACAATGGCAGGGCTGAGAGTTAAAGCCAGGAAAATTGTTTCCAAAGTCAAATTTCTAATTACTGTGGNCAACTTGGGTATTATTACTATCCCTGTTTCACAGATGAGAACACTGACCCACACAGAATTTCATGCACATCCCAAGTTTCACAAAGAGACAATGGCAGGGCTGAGAGTTAAAGCCAGGAAAATTGTTTCCAAAGTCAAATTTCTAATTACTGTGGACCTGAAGTTCAAGTTAAATGTCATTCAAGACTTAAATCATTTTAATTTATCAGACAATATTTTATATTCTTGTCAAATACAAGAGGGAAATAATTGGCTTTTTCAACAGATTATTTCTGGGCTGCTTATTACTTCATGACTACTCCAGACCTTTTGTGTGTGGGTATATATGTATATAAATGTGTGTGTATGCATTTTGAAATATTTTTTTTTCAGTTGTTGAGTTTTATCTCAGAGTTGTCATTATCAGTTACCTTAGACATCACTGAAGTATCTAATTAACACAATGATCAGGCATTCTGATAGAGTATTTCAGATTGAAAAAGCCTTGGGAGGTGGGTTAGCACTAATAGTATTAGAATTTTAGAAACAAACTGATATTTAAGACAGGATAAAAACTAGAACACTTCCTAACAGCACACACAAAAATAAACTCAAAATGGATTAAAGACTCAAATATAAGGCCAGAAACCATAAAGCTCTAAGAGGAAAACAGGCAGTACACTTTTTGACATAAATCACAGCAAGGTCCTCTTTGACCACCTTCTAGGGTAATGCAAATAAAAACAAATGGACCTAATGAAACTTAAAAGCCTTGACACAGCAAGGGAAACTGTAAACAAGATTAAAAGACAACCCTCAGAATGGGAGGAAAATAATTGCAGATGAAACAACTGATGAAGGATTAACCTCCAAAATGTAGAAGCAGCTCATTACAGCTCAATATCAGAAAAAAAACAGCCCAATCAAAAAATGGGCAGAAGACCTAAACAAACATTTCTCCAAAGAAGACATACAAATGATCAACACTCAATGAAAAGATGCTCAACATCACTCATTATTAGAGAAATGCAAATCAAAACTACAGTGTAGTATTAGACCAGTCAGAATGGCCATCATTAAAAAATCTACAAACAATAAATGCTGGAGGATATAGAGAAAGGGGAACCCTCTTGCACTGTTGGTGGGAATGTAAATTGATGCAGACACTATGGAGAACAACCTGGAGATTCCTTAAAAAACTCGGAATCAAAGTACCATATGACCCTGCAATCCCACTACTGGACATATAAGCTGATAAAATCAAAACTGAAAAAGACAAATGTACCCCAATATTCCTAGCAGAACTTTTTTCCATAGCTAGAACTTGGAAGCAAGCTACATGCACCTCAGCAGATGGATGGAAGGAGAAGATGCGGTATATATGCAATGGAATAGTAGCCATTAAAAAGACTGGACTTGAGTTAATTCTAGTGAGGTGGATGAATCTAGAGCCTGTTGTACAGAGTGAAGTAAGTCAAAGAGAAAAACATATATTGTATATTAATGCTTATATGAAATCTAAAAACATAGTACTGATGAACCTGTTTGCAGGGAAGGATTGGAGAAGCAGATGTACAGAATGGACTTGGGAACACAGTAGGAGGGATAAGAATGGGATGAATGGAGAAAGTAGCATCAGTGTAGGTACACTCAGTTCAGTTCAGTTCAGAGACTCAGTCGTGTCCAGCTCTTTGTGACCCCATGAATTGCAGCATGCAAGGCTCCCTGTCCATCACCAACTCCCGGAGTTCACTCAGATTCACGTCCATGGAGTCCGTGATGCCATCCAGCCATCTCATCCTCTGTCATCCCCTNCCAAAGAAAGGCAATGCCAAAGAAGGCTCAAACTACTGCACAATTGCACTCCTCTCACATGCTAGTCAAGCAATGCTCAAAATTCTCCAAGCCAGGCTTCAGCAATACGTGAACCATGAACTTCCTGATGTTCAAGCTGGTTTTAGAAAAGGCAGAGGAACCAGAGATCAAATTGCCAACATCCGCTGGATCATGGAAAAAACAAGAGAGTTCCCGAAAAACATCTACTTCTGCTTTTACTGACTATGCCAAAGCCTTTGACTGTGTGGATCACAAGAAACTGTGGAAAATTCTGAAAGAGATGGGAATACCAGACCACCTGACCTGCCTCTTGAGAAACCTATATGCAAGTCAAGAATTAACAGTTAGAAGTGGGCATGGAACAACTGACTGGTTCCAAATAGGAAAAGGAGTGCGTCAAGGCTGTATATTTTCACCCTGCTTATTTAATTTATATGCAGAGTACATCATAAGAAAGGCTTGGCTGGAAGAAGCACAAGCTGGAATCAGTGTTGCCAGGAGAAATATCATAACCTCAGATATGCAGATGACACCACCCTTATGGCAGAAAGTGAAGAGGAACTAAAACACCTCTTGATGAAAGTGAAAGAGGAGAGTGAAAAAGTTGGCTTAAAGCTCAACATTCAGAACACAAAGATCATGGCATCTGGTCCCATCACTTCATATGGGAAATAGATGGGGAAACAGTGGCTGACTTTATTTTGGGGGGCTCCAAAATCATTGCAGATGGGGATTGTGGCCATGAAATTAAAGGACGCTTACTCCTTGGAAGAAAAGTTACAACCAACCTAGATAGCATATTAAAAAGCAGGGGCATTACTTTGCCAACAAAGTTCCATCTAGTCAAGGCTATGGTTTTTCCTGTGGTCATGTATGGCTGTGAGAGTTGTACTATAAAGAAAGCTGAGTGCCGAAGAATTGATTCTTTGGAACTGTGGTATTGGAGAAGACTCTTGAGAGTCCCTTGGACTGCAAGGAGATCCAACCAGTCCATCCTAAAGGAGACCAGTCCTGGGTGTTCATTGGAAGGACTGATGTTGAAGCTGCAACTCCAGTACTTTGGCCACCTCATGCGAAGAGTTGACTTTTTGGAAAAGACCATGATGCTGGGAGGGATTAGGGGCAGGAGGAGAAGGCAACGAAAGAGGATGAGATGTCTGGATGGTATCACGACTCAATGCACATGAGTTTGTATAAACTCCGGGAATTGGTGATGGACAGGGAGGCCTGGTGTGCTGTGATTCATGGTGTCACAAAGAGTCGGACATGACTGAGTGACTGAACTGAATTGAACTGATGGTAAAAACTATCACAACATTGTAAAACAGTTTTCCTTCAATTAAAAAGTAACTTTAGAAGAAATGAATATTATGGTTACCAAAGAGGAAATGTTGGAGGGAGGTATGAATCAACAGTTTGGGATTAACATACATGAACTACTATGTAAAAGTTAAAAAGAAACAATAAAAACCTACCATATAGCACAGGGAACTCTACTCCCTTCTCTGATGACCTATATGAGAAAAGAATCTGAAAAAGAATGGGTGTATGTCTACGTATAAAAGAGTCACTTTGCTGTACAGCTGAAACTAGCAATGTTGTAAGTCAACTCTGCTACAATTAAACTAAAATTTTAAAGAAACATAAAATGAGGTTAAGTAATTGGTCCAAGTGACATCACTAAGGGTACTGCTACTTAGTCTCTTACTCTGGAATCTGTGCTTTTCAGCATTTTGATGACAGTCTATAAACATTTATTGTTATATGTTTATGTGTGAAAGAGTTGTGATGAGACTGAAATTTTGCCGTTTGTGTTGTACACATCAATCTTTTCCTCTATTTCTGTTATTAGAGTTTTTTTTTTAACCCAATTTCATGGATTCCTTTCAGATAGTTGACTAATATGTTGGCACCTGTAGTCTGTAAATTTAATATGAATAGAAACGTAGTGTTCTCATAAGTTTTGTGTAATCCTTTCATGATAGAATCTAGTTGGCCAGCAATTTCACTCTTCTGGGAAAGTCCATGATTCACTTTCTCCTGCATCTTCATCTCTGAATGCTCTGGGGATTGATTCAACCAGCTCTTAAAAATGGTGAGATAATTCCATCTTTAAAAGTAACACATAAACGTACAGAATATGCAAGTTACTACCAATTTCAAAGGCCTAAAAATAATCAGAATATGGTAGACCATTGAGCTCGTAGACTTTTGAGTTCATCTTTTACCTTTCACAGATTTGGTCCCTGCCTTTTGTGGATAGACACCTCTAGTGAGTGCCCGTTTGGATCTTCCCCAGTACCTTCATGTTTGTAAGAACAATTGTCAAAAATTTATAATTGTCGTTGATAAGATGAGTTCAACCAACTACTCTGTCATCATCCCTCTCCCCTTTGGGAAACCCTGTCTTCCCTTAGTTTTTGTGACCCCATACTCTTAAGCTGTGTCCTGTTTCCCCTGAACCTCCTTAGTTCTTCATTTCCATTTAAACCAAGCGATGTAATAAACATATTTTAAACAACTAAAAAAAAAAAAGTTACTCAGGGATTGACCTTGGGTCCACTTCATGTCTCACTTTGCACTTCCTCACTGTATTGTCTTCTATTTTCATGGCTTCAAACACCTTCCCTGCATGGATGGCTTCCAAATTTATATTGCTAAGCCTTACTCCCCTCAAGACTTCCTGGACAGTATATTCAAGTGACATCCTCAACATATTAAGCACCCAGTTCTTAATCTTTTTCCCAAGTTTTCTCCCCCA
Source organism: Neotragus pygmaeus (assembly GCA_006410875.1). Lineage (NCBI taxonomy): Eukaryota > Metazoa > Chordata > Mammalia > Artiodactyla > Bovidae > Neotragus > Neotragus pygmaeus. The sequence goes on from SJYV01019323.1 coordinate 622,056, forward strand.
TCCAATTTTCTGTATCTTGATAACCAGCACTACCAGCATTCAGGCCAGAAACCTGGGTGTCAGCCTCTCTATTCTACTCCGACTCATGCCTCACATCGGATATAACTAGAAAACATCAAGAGGCTCTCCTTTTTCTTTATACAGCTGTACCCTCCAGCAATATTTTTTCCATACTGTAGGTGAAATGATCTTCTAGAAACAAAAATCTGATCATGCCCGTACACGGCTTAAAACACTTTGAAGGCTTTGGAAGTGCTTAGAATAAGGATGAACAAGTAAACGTGGCACTCAAGAGCCCACATTATCTGGCCCCTGGTTAATCTTAGAACTTGATCTCATGCCACTGCCTCCTTCCCTTTCTATCACACTGGTGTTTGCAGAGTTTCAAAATGTGCTATGGTTTTCTAGCATTTGCCATTCACACATGCTTTACTTCTGTCCTAGCTCCTACATATTGCATCAGTCTCAGGTATCAACATAAATGCTGCTTCTTCAGAAACATTTTTGTAGTGAACATAAATCCGCGGCCAAAATAGTTCATTTTTGGTTTTAGCATGCAGATGACTTGGCCGAACTGAAATTTCAAATTGCGCTCAGTGGGCAGCAGCTGAAATCTGTGGTTCCCTCCCTCGTCTCAGCTGGGCTGTCTGGACCATACCAGTGCATGTGTGGTTCAGGGAGCAACCAGAAACGTGGCCTTGGTGTCTCTCCTGGGATCCCCCCATCCCATTTGCAGGTGCTGTCTAGCCCCGAAGTCTTTGCCCTGATTCCTCAAGCCAGTAAGAGGTCAGGCTTCCTATCAAGGATTTGGTCTTCACAGAAGTGACTGAGACTTTCTCAGGAGGAAAGTTATAAACATGGGAATCTCGGTAAATGCTGTTCATTTCCTTCTGCCAGCGTGTTTACTGCTCACCAGTTTCTGCCTGCCTTTCCTTTGTATCCAGGTATGTGTGTGTGTGTCGTGTGTAAATGCACATTTTATTCAGTGCTTATCATTGCTTTCTGTCGGAAGGTTTGTCTGATGTGAGGCCTTCTACCCTTACCAGAAGCACAACTTGTGTTCAAACAACTGAAAATATTGAATGCTGATTGTGTGTAACATACTCTGTTAAGTGGTAGCAATCAATACCTGTGATCGAACAGGATTTATGTTTTGTTTTGGGAGAGAGACATTCAATAATTAATCAAATAATTAATGAAAATTGTCAAAAGGGATATGAAAATGAGTTTCAAGGGGATACTAAACGGTGTATCAGGAAAACTGTTTCCCAGTTGAAATACGATTCTAGAGGACTGAAGTATTATCTAATATTTGAGAGTTCTTAAAAGATAACTACTCACAGAAGTGAGAGTCAGCTGTAGTGGAGAAAGCATTGTATGCAAAAAGAATATTCGAATGAAATTACTGAACCATGAAGGAACCTTTGAAAGAATTTTGGTGTGACCAGTGTTTAGAGAGTGAGGAGAGAATAGTTAGTGTGATACAGTTTGTTTTAGACAAAAAAATAGAATGTCATTGAAACATTTTAAGTAGGAAAGTCATTTGATCAGGCTTTTAGATCCACTGCAAAACTTATACTTGAATTTATAGCTTCTAAACCTTTAATGCAAAGGTTTATGATACTGTAGAGTGAAATTGTAAACCGTACTTTCAATTGTCCTTATAGAGCAAGAATTTTTCCCGCCTAATTAATTTGTATGAACATTTTATCAAGTTCATGGCATTCTAGTGAAAGTATTCACTGTAGCTTTTTCAACTATTTTCTAAAGCTTTATTTGATTCTTTACAGATTAGACAGTTCAGAGAATGCTGCTGTGAATATCTTTGTACAAAAGTCTTCCTTGCATTTAGAAAGCTAAATTATTAAGGACACCTTATTATAAACATTGAGAATTTGAAGATAAAGTTGCTTTGTAAAATAACATTGATGAAAATATTTAAGCATGGAGTAACTGAACTAAAGTTTAATGATTTGCTTTAAACAAAACATCATATATTTATAAGTTTTATGTCAAACATCCTTGTAAATGATTGAATTAATCAAAATGTCACTGATATCAGAATATTTCCATCATAGATCACCCTGTTTCTAAGGAGGAATCTTTCAGGATGCCACAAGCTGCTTTTTGAGCATTAAGTGTTCCCTAACATGATGACATTTGTGATTATATTCACACAAATGCTTGAAAAGCTCCAAGTACCTTAATTACTTTGCAGCTGCAATATTTTCAAACTTGTTTGAAGATTTTCCAGGAAAAGTGTACTTTCTGTCTGATTTAGAGAAGTATCCCAAGTGAAAACCATGGTTTGGCTTTCTTTCTGTTAAATCTGTTCATGAATGAAAACTACAGCTGAGGGTGATTATAAAGAGAGTACTAGAAACTTAAAGAGACAGTAAGTGTTCAAGTGATCAAGCAATGACTGAAAGCATTAACCTGATTGTTCCTTTATCTTTTGTTTCATTAGATAAATGAAGATCTATTTTTCATTTTGTAGCTCATATAATAATACTTTGTCCACTTTCTTACCAGACTGTCACCTGCATCTATGTAGGTATAAAACTGGTTTAACAGAGCTTCTGGGCAAATATATGATGGATCCAATTCTTAGAGCTTCCTGTCTGTAGTCTGTAGGTAATGCTGCAGTCATTTTGGATTAGTGATAAACGGTCATGAAATTGGAAACAGGTTTCTCCAGCCTTTCACAAGAATCTGAAAAAAACATAAATACGTGCACCCAGAAAGTGTGAGTCCAACTCAAACATCATAAAATAATACACAGTGCATGCTTAATGGCATGCAGGACCATATGAACCTATTAAATGACATTGCCTGATGCCAAAGTCAAGTATGGTTTCAACATTCAAATGTGTAGAAATTTGGAGCAGTCTTAGCACTAATGGCATTGCATTATGTTTACCCTTGTGATAACAGGAAGACATGTTTTATACTCTTTTCATCTCTCCCTCAACAGTTAATAAGTGATGCTTTCCAATTTATTACCCTTGGAGATATTCATTATAAAATGACAACAGCAGCAACAATAATGGGGGTAAGCATTTAAAATGTGTCAGAAAGTTTCCAAATGTTACTTCATTTAATTTTCACAACCACCCTATGAAGTAGATAAAATCACTGTTAACCCCATTTTGTGGTGGAGAAAGCCAAGTCTCTGAATTATTACATGACTAACCCATGGTCACAGAACGGATAAATGGTGATGACTGGTATAAGAGAGCTTATTCAAGAATAAGGTGCTATTGACTCCAACAGTCCTACCCTTGACAATCCCCTTGTGTTGAGAATACCAAGCTTTTCTTGGTTTCCTTCTATAGAAGTTAGTTAGATTCCCCTTCTACTTCTAGAATGAAGCATACAGGCACAAATAGAGTCTTAGTAGATCTCTGAGGGTACTTTCTAAGATGTGAGGCCCTGTTCCCTTGCTTTTTACCACAGACAATACTGTTGTTTTTTAAAGCTCTAAGCTGCTCAACTCATAGAAGCACCGCCATCTCAGAAGATTTATATCAGAGTCTCAGCAGCGTTCAACTTGTGGGGAAGCCCTGTGATCTCTTTATTCAGGAGAGGCTGACATGTTGGAAAGACAACAAATTAGTACTTAGACTCTGTAACCCTCCACAACATCTAATTTAAAGAGAGCCCCTTCTGTGTTATTCTACTTAGTCATCCAAGCAGAAAACAGATCCAGCAGGGAGCCTCCCTGGGAATGGCTATTGGGATGTTCGCCTTCAGTTTCACGTCTTTTTTGTTCTTATTAGGGCAACTGGAGAATAAGGAGCAGAGACATTTAGGATTTTGTGAGGTAAAACATGTGAATTTTAAGACTGACAGACTTTAGGCACATACTCAAATTTGGGAGTAATTGCTCTGTACACTCGGGTTTGATCATTACTGAAAAATCTTTAATACCCACCATCACCTCGTGTGAGGTCCTAGGCAAAATTTCGTTTATTTCCATAAAGAGATAGAGGTATGAATGATTTGATGCCTAAATGGTCATATCACAGATTTGGAACAGGCATCTATTAATATATGGTTTCGGGAGTGGAAAGAAAGCCCCCTTCCCAGCTTCTTAGCTTCATCTCTCACCTGCTCACAGAGATCATAAATTATTAAGGTTAATTGCAGAGTCGTTCCTTTGATTTAAGGCTCTTTGTCCAGGGTTAAAATTCAAATGCACCTGGGAACGCCTACGCACTCAGCTTTGTAAATCACGGTGTGATGAGTTAACCAGATCTTTTCAGGAAAGTATGTTTTGATAGAGCGGAACACTACACTGAGGTGGAGAGTGTGAGCACAAGAGAGAACGAGGTGGAGGGAGGGATACGCTTGGAAGGCTTGGGAAAGGCTCCAGGAGTTCACGAGGATCTCAGCTTCATGTGCTTACTCTGAGTGATACGGTCACTGTAATGGCAGAGACGTTGAAGGGAGCCGAACTAGAGCTCCGGCCCTTCGCAGCTGCCAGTCTGGAAAATATGACATAGAGCAGGTCAGGTTAACTGTGCAACAAGCAGCATTGAAAATAGGAAGCTTGAAATCGTCCTTCCCATACAGGATACGACCCTCCAAAATAATCAACTGGTTATTATAGGAGGAGGAAGGAAAAATCTGAGAAATCATTCATTCTGTGTATCTCATCAAAAAAAGTTAGAGGGCAGACACTGCTGAAGCTATAAATCCATGACCAGAGCACAAATGAGTAACAGTTCCTTATGACCATAGGCCCTCATATCGATTCTCTGTTTCTGAGATTTGTTCAGGCAATGACAGATCCTGGTTAGCACACTAATCACCACCCCCAGATGATATGACCTAATACCAATAAGTAGCTCCTTTTATCATAATATTCCTCAACTTTGACCTTGAATCTAAGATGAATCACATTCCAAATATTTTTGAGAGTGAAGATTTTGTTGGTGATGATTAAAACAAACAAAAATCATGCCTACTATTTTAGCAACAGGGTTTGTTCTTTTTTTTCTTTTTCCTGAAATATAAAAAATGTGAGTCTCTGAAGCCTCTTTATACAGAAACTGTTTTGGTACATATGATTGTCCATANGCCAAATCCTTCCTGAGGGAGGCATACTTATATTTCAAAATCTCCCTACCGTGCCAACCATCAGCATCACATCTCATTCTAAATTATCTTTGTGAGCATATATTAGTAAATTATCTCAAAATGTTCTTTTTGCTTTGTATTGTTTAGCTCAGTGAAACTTATTAAGATGAAGTTCTATGTTTTTAATCTCAAGTATTGATTATTAAGTTGTATAATTTGGACATTTCCTCCACAGTCTGAGGGTTTTTTTTTCACATTTTTACATTTATAATCATTATTTTTCTGTCATTTCTCCACCTTATATCTCTACTGTGGGAGTTCATTCCTTTTCATGTCCTCATTCAACTGTAAATAAAGAAATTTTTTGCTAATCAGCTGAACAGATTCTCATTGTTTCTGGTTTTT
>SJYV01019323.1:627682-638451 GCA_006410875.1 Neotragus pygmaeus
TTTTTTTTTTTTTTTGCCTCTGCCCTCTCAAATATTTGTTTTAAAGGTTAAACATTACATTCTAGAAACATCTTGAGCAGATAGAAATATTCATGATGTGTAGTCATTCAGATCTGGTATTGGAACATTAACACTGAGAAATTAAGCATGTGAGAGTCAGGAAATTCCGAAGTTAAAATTCTTATAGCAACATTAATTTATCTACATGGGAAAGATATAGAATTAAAAGTCCATGGTATCCTTAGCAGAGAACTCTTTATAAAGTATATGTACATTTTTATAACTAAAGATATGCCCTGTGATACTCTGCATTTTGCACACTTTACAATTTCACCATAATTATGCCTAAATGAGTGGAAATACTGTGACATATTGTACTCAATGTCATACACTGACTTAATTCTAACATCATATACCTGATTTAGAAATGCTTGTCTACTTTCATTTCAATTTCAACCTCTCAACTCATCTAATCATTATGTAAAATTTACCCACGCAAAACATGTAACTTAGATGGAGATTTGGCTAGCTTTATCAAGCCATCTGCTCATATTTATCTAAGTAGTGTATCTATAGACAAATTCGCTATAGCTGTTTTTCCTTTGAAAAGATTACAGAGGTTCAAAAATGGTTTAATAATTAAAGTAAAAATACTCTTTCAAAAAACTTTTAATATTTGTCTTTGAAAATTTGTGCAATAGGATGTTTATTGTTGCTTTCTTCTCCTTGAATGTTGTTTTAATATNGCAAAACATGTAACTTAGATGGAGATTTGGCTAGCTTTATCAAGCCATCTGCTCCTATTTATCTAAGTAGTGTATCTATAGACAAATTCGCTATAGCTGTTTTTCCTTTGAAAAGATTACAGACGTTCAAAAATGGTCTAATAATTAAAGTAAAAATACTCTTTCAAAAAACTTTTAATATTAGTCTTTGAAAATTTGTGCAATAGGATGTTTATTGTTGCTTTCTTCTCCTTGAATGTTGTTTTAATATATAATATGACATATGTAAATATTTGTGCTTCTCTGGTGGCTCAGACAGTAAAGAAACCACCCTAATGCGGGAGACCTGGGTTCGATCCGTGGGTTGGAAAGGTCCCCTGGAGAAGGATATAGCAACCCACTCCAGTATTCTTGCCTGGAAAATCCCCATGGACAGAGGAGCTTGGTGGGCTAGTCTATGGCATTGCAAAGAGTCAGACATAACTGAGTGACTAACCACACACACACACACACACACACATAAGTATTTATACCTATTTATACCTATATATCAATATATATGTATTTTTAGGTATAAAATTTATTTAATTTATTAAACATTATATTCACATATATCATTTGTTATATAAATTTATGCCTATGGAGGAGCCTGGTAGGCTGCAGTCCATTAGGTCACTAGGAGTCGGTTCACTTTCACTTTTCACTTGCATGTGTTGGAGAAGGAAATGGCAACCCACTCCAGTGTTCTTGCCTGGAGAATCCCAGGGCGGGGGAGCCTGGTGGGCTGCCGTCTATTGGGTCGCACAGAGTCGGACACGACTGAAGTGACTTAGCAGCATGTATAATATATGGGCTTTCCTTGGTGGCTCAGATGATGAAGAATCTGCCTGCAATCTAGGAGACCACTGTTTGATCCCTGGGATGGGAGGTTCCCCTGGAGAAGGAAATGGCTATCCACTCCAGTATTCTTTCCTGGAGATTCCATGCATGGACTTAGGAGCCTGGGTGGGCTATAGTCCATGGGATTGAAAAGAGTCAGACAGAGCTGAATGACTAACACGTTCGTATATAATATGCATATTCCCAAGGCTGTGGTACAGCTAACATGTTCTTTTTTTTTTAAGGAATTTCAAAAATATGCACTGAATGCTCTTCAGTGAGTTTTACTTGGCTTCTTAAACAAGGACTTTTGTTTCTTCAGAAAGGTAAGAAACACTACAAATTCTTTCAAGTCTTAAAATTCATTCTGTTCTTACAAATCTTTATAGTTTAACAGATATGTTTCAGTTCCTTATGTCACTGTCAGAATTTTCTAATGGGATATACTAATTTTCATTCTTCACACTTAGTCTTATTTTGTTTGTTTCAAATTTTACTCAAGACTTGGTAAAAAAAAAATATCAAAAAATTGCATTTGATTATAAACGCACACTTTTTCTTCATCTTTATTGACCTATTGACTTGGTATGATTTGGTTTTAAATAAAGTGGATCATCATGATAAAAGGTAGGTCACTTGATCACTTTTATCTCCTTTTCTCCATCTTAAGTTATTCATGATCAAAATCAAATTTTCTTGCCTGCTTTTACATCTCCTTATAAATTTTAGTATTTTATGTTATTTCTTTAAAATTTCCAGATTTTAATTTGAAATGTTAAATTTATAAATTAGCTTGATGAGATCAGATATTTCTACAGCACTTAATATTTCTAGCTAAGATCAGAATATATTTATTCTTTTGCTATTTAAATTTTTTCTGTTAGAATTTGTAACTTTTCTTCATTTGTTCTAACTCAATCCTCATGAAGTTTATATCTGAATAGAAGATAAATGCTTGCTACAGCTAATGAAAACTGATGTTTTTCAATATTTCAATTGTTACTATATAAGGATATTTAATTAGTCAAATAATCATGTTCTTTTTAAAGCTATTTCATTAATTCATTTAGGTTTTGTTTTGGATTTAGCTTGTCAGACTTCTTATGATAGAGGCTATTTTTGAAGGAATTATTATCAAAATGTCATAGTTTTATTATACTATTTTTAAAATGAAGCTGTAGAACAGAGGGAAACATTCAGTGGGGTTGCTAAAACTCAGTACTTACAGTGAGTCTAAGAAAGCAAATAGTGGTATCAGTATTAGAGTGTTGTTATTAATATATTTTCCATTATTAATACATATGAAATGTTATTTTATGGTATAGAATATAAATTGGAAAATAGTAGATTACATGCTTTTTTGCATTCCCTTGAATATACTGCACACATTTGTAGAAGTTATAGCAAATCATCTTTAGGGTTGTAGATGATTTTGGAACTGATTTTAATGTTGTAACATAAATAGTACTTAAAATTGAATCTTTCTGAAAAGCATGAAAGTAGAAAAATTAGAATGCTAAAGAAGGTATGTTGCTTTCCCTAGAGGTTATATATACATAATATGAGGCTTATCATAAGGTTAACATGAGGCATAACATGAGGTTATCTTAACGTTTGGGTGACATTTTCTCTAAATGTTAAAATTTCTGCTAATTTTTTTTAAATTTTGTTTGTTTGGTTTTTGTTTGTCAGGGAGGGTAATGATTTTTACCTATTTTAATGTTCCCTATTATGTAACCTGTTTTACTACCACTTTTTGATAAATTTTTTGTCACATTTACAAAGTTAAATTGCAGAGCACCCTATTGATCTATATATCTTCTTAAGTTGTGGGATTTTTCTCTTGATTATGCTTCACAATTATCTGCTATTTGACATGCTTAGTAAATTTACTTTTATGTACCAAGCTTTGTAGATGATGCATTATAAAGACCCTGAAATTTGTTACCTTTATCTAGAGTGTTTAGTTTTGCCTGGACAGGGAATGAAATTACTGGGATACCATGATCCTTTGAAGGTTTGGTCTTCAATTTTTGGGGCATAGGCGTGTCCTTAATCATAGACCATATCCCTTAGCCAAGAAATATATGTCTGCTTCCTAAGACACAGATATTACAGAGTTTCAGTGGAAAATGTGATGTGCTTCCTAAGCTATTCTAACTCAGTAGGACTCCAAATTGTGTCTTTCCAGCTCCTCATGTTGGTTAAATTTTCTATTCCAGTTAGTTAACCCTCCAAATATTGCTTTATTTGAATTTTCTTGGATTGTTGTCTTATACACAAGGATTTTGGAAATCACCAAGAATTGAATGATAGTTACTGAAAATGTGTGGCCTCTCAACTGTGGCTTCCTCTAGCCTTCCAGGCAGTCCAGAATTCTGACTTCTGAAGCCTTAGCTTTTTAAGGCTGCCATTTGTTTGCTTGGGAGTTGACCCTCACATTGCCTATAAACTGAGTAATGCCCTTTGTGAACAATCTGGTTAGATGTTGACCTCACCCACTGTGCAGCATTTTTTTGTTTATTTTTGAGTTGTTTTTTGTTTAATGCCTGTCTGCCTCTGGTGACTTTCTAGCAACTTCAGTTATTTTTTTCTTATTTGTTTATCTCCCTGCCACCACGCTAAGTTTAGGATGATTATTGATAAGTAATCTTTCTTCTAAAAAGTAGTGTTACACTTTTGTTTAGTTGACTGAAAAATCTTCTCACATCTTCTGAAGATTAACAGTTAAGACTTCTTTTTTCCCCTCAATTATTTCTATCCAGTCAGCACTAGATTTAAAAAATAGTGTCTTGATGTTTTTCTCTCGTGTTATTGTCTATAGTAAATGTGATTTGTACCCTATCCAGTCACCCTTTATCAGGATAATTTTACCATTCTCTATTTGATGATATATGGTGCCTGCAAACAGTTCACAGTTTATAGTTTCTTTCTCTTTGAGAGAACTGCGCTCAGTCACCTTACCTGGGAAATCACATTTCTCCTCTGGGAAAACTGCAGATAATGACTGACTGAGGCAAGGGTTACAAAAGGCCCCTTTCATTAAGGTGGGGACAGTTTTGCCATATAATTTATTCTCCATAGCCCTAGTGTTATGTTCCAAAAGCTCAACTTTCTTGAGAAAACATATTAGCTCTTTATCCTCCCTTATCCTGTTTTTCTCATTAAATTAATAGGGTTTCTTATCACTCCCTGAGAATCACTTGTGCATAATCTCTGTGTCAGGTCTTGTTTCTATGGAAGCCAAAATACATGACATTGACTTTCCTTAAACATTTATAATTCTTGTGCATTAATTCTGTAAGAGAAAGCACTGAATAATGGGCTGAGAATTCTGTACACTAGAAATGGACTTGTCAGTTAGCAGGGTTTAACTGTTGACACTTCATACCCTAATATAGGATCTGGAGTGACTACTAAAAGGTAAGCTGTCTTTAAACATTTGAATTGTTGCTCCACTGTATACAGTAGTGATGTAGTAGATGTAGTGATTTTTTTTTCCCCCAGTATCTACAATGTGCCTTAGCTTGTTTGTTTCTTTTCCTTTTAAAAAAATGTATTATATTTGGAGGTCGTTGAACATCCTTAAACTATAAACATATGTCTTTCTCCAAATTTGGGAAGTTTTTGATCTTTAATCATTCAATCTGTTTTCTGTTTCATCCTCTCTCTTCCTGGGATTCCAATACCCAGTTAACGAAACCCTGTTCATATATATTTTTAGAAATATACAGTTGTGCTTGAGCTATTAGTGACCAGCAGAGATGCTGTGTCCAGCCTTTGGGTGACACTTGTATTTCAGATATAGCAATGCTAATGCCATCCTCTGTAGATAATATTCTCCTTTGGGGAAAAAATTAAAAACAGAAAAACTGACAAACTTTTCTTGCTACTGGGCTTAGTAGAAACTGAACACTTAAACACTGACTGCTAAGTTCCTATGAGATCTGAGACACTCATCATGAAATGCATGTGGTTTCATCCACAAAGCCATACAGTTGGATGCGTGTATGGGGGACATATATGAGGTTGAGCTTGAGTAGAACCTAAAGCCATTATATCCTGTGAGCAAGTGAGTTCCCTACTTTGTTTGCCACCATCTTTCTTCTTGATTTACTGGTTGTCTTTCAGTGCAGAACTGTACCTTAATGGCAAGTTTCCCTATGACTAATTCACTGAAAAGAAACAAAAAAAAAATCAGTTATGGTTTAGCGGTGGTTCTAAACAATAATACTGGATCCACCCTAAGCTGCAAAAATCTAGCACTATTGCCTCAAGGATGGCATAAAAAAAGTAGTGAAAGAACATTCTTAGAATGGCAGAACTTTTAGAAATGTACCTGCTGTTTATGTGTGATGAGAGAAGGCCAGAGATGCAGATTTTCAGTGATTTATTGTCAGTAGATAATGATTTGGCTGAATGTTTAGAGATAATTTTGAAAATTGATGACAAGATAGACTTGAGGAAGTTGACTATGGATGGTCTTTTTCAGGTAAAGAGAGAAGTATTTTTTATTCTTTTTTTTTTTTACTTTACAATACTGTATTGGTTTTGCCATACATCAACATGAATCTGCCACAGGTGTACATAAGTTCCCACTCCTGAACCCCCCACCCACCTCCTTCCCCATACCATCCCTCTGGGTTATCCCAGTGCACCAGCCCCAAGCATCCTGTATCCTGCATCGAACCTAGACTGGTGATTTATTTCTTATATGATATTAGACATGTTTCAATGCCATTCTCCCAAATCATCCCGCCCTCTCCCTCTCCCACAGAGTCAAAAAGTCTGTTCTGTACATCTGCATCTCTTTTGCTGTCTCGCATACAGGGTTATCGTTACCATCTTTCTAAATTCCATATATATGTGTCAGTATACTGTATTGGTGTTTTTCTTTCTGGCTTACTTCACTCTGTATAATTGGCTCCAGTTTCATCCACCTCATTAGAACTGATTCAAATGTATTCTTTTTGGATGGCTGAGTANTTACCATCTTTCTAAATTCCATATATATGTGTTAGTATACTGTATTGGTGTTTTTCTTTCTGGCTTACTTCACTCTGTATAATTGGCTCCAGTTTCATCCACCTCATTAGAACTGATTCAAATGTATTCTTTTTGGATGGCTGAGTAATACTCCATTGTGTAAAAATACTTGCCAGAGCAAGTACAGCTGAAAAGAATCTCAGTAATCAGGTAGTTAAAATGACCTGTCCCATGGATGTCAGTCTGCCTCTTGTCTCAGCCTCCCTTATTCTTACATAATAGTCTCTTTAATAGCTTATTACTTGACTTTATCCTATGGGCCCAGTAACATGGATTTTTACCCAAGGCCAAAAACAATAATATGAAAAAAAGACTCTGGACATTGTGAGTGCTCATTTGCCAACAAGAGTGTCCAACATTGACTCAACGATATAGCAGGTCAATGACACTGGAACACCTCAATAGTAAGAGGACCAGTGCCCTGTTCTCATTCAAACAGAAAATTACTATGGATATGGACATAATTTTCCTTCTAAAAATACTTCGATCAAAATTACCCATCATTTCTATAATGTCTTGTTTATCATCATTTTAATCCACAGAGCACTGCTCCTGAGCAGCAAACTTACTTAAAAGCAAATGAATTTTAGAAATGGGCTTATACTCCCGTAATTCTCTGGTTTATGTTTCTTATCACATGAAGTAGCTGGACTAATAGAATTATTTAATGGCCTCTTAAAGACATATATGACTTCAGGTGAAAAACAGTACTTTGTTTGGTTGTAATAATGTCCTTTAAAATGTGGCATATCCTCCGATCAAGCAACCAATATTTGGCACTCGGCACTCTTTGATAACCAGGGATCATGGTATGGCACAAGTGAGTGCTTCTCTCAGTTACTCCTGGAGAGTCTATAACAGAAATTTTGTTTCCTGTGTCTGTATATTTGGGCTTCGCTAAGTTTTAGGTCTCAATTTTCAAGGGAGGACTGTGTTCATAGAGACAAAGCTATGGTTCTACTAAATTAGAAGGTGAAATTTCTACCTAGCTACCATGGGTTAATCATGCCACTGAACTAATAGCAGAAAAGAGAGTTATTTTCTGGAAGAGGTGGTCCTGAGTATCAAGGTTAAATTGAGTTGTTTATGTCCACAATTTAATTCATAGTGACAGGAAAGAGTATATCTTACATGCAAGGGACTTTCTGGGGAACTTCTGTATCATGTGATAAATTTCAATAGGAAAATAAAACACCTAGATACAGACAATACCGTTGCTAGCACAGAGCCATCAGGAATGATGGTTTGGACAGATGAACCAAGCAATGAAATGTGAGTAGATAAGGTGTTTGCTGAGGGCAAAGTGAAGAAGACTTTTAAATAGCAGCTATGACCACCTAACTAGTTGTAGTGAAATATGCCTTAGTAGTTCTGTTTTTCCTTTGCTTTGATTTGAATGCATGTGTGTGTGTGTGTGTGTGTGTGTGTGTATTACTCAGTTCTCCTTTTTTCATTTCTTATCATTCCCTGTCTACATTAGATGTATTTACAGCAGTTAATCTTATATCATAGTATTTGAGTTATAGATATCAATGGAGGAATATGACTCAACTAGAAAAACATGGATAAAGTGAGACTCTATGTATCTCTTTCGCCTAAGCATTAGCATACCTTTTCTGTAAGACAANAGATGTATTTACAGCAGTTAATCTTATATCATAGTATTTGAGTTATAGATATCAATGGAGGAATATGACTCAACTAGAAAAACATGGATAAAGTGAGACTCTATGTATCTCTTTCGCCTAAGCATTAGCATACCTTTTCTGTAAGACAGAGTTGCATAATTGTAAGCAAAAGCATAATTTTGGTGATATACTTTTGGGAAAGTATAAATAGTTACATATGAGTATAAGTAGATTATGTGGTGTGGACTAGAGTTGGCCAAAAGGGAAGCATACATGAAGGTTGGAATTTAGAAGTAAAGCAGTAGCTGCTATTCTCAGATTAGTGTGTGGTCACAGACAGACTTCTGTGGGTGGCAGTTTGTCTTCTGCTCATTGTCTAGTCTGTTTTCCCTAACACTGGCCAAGGCCCCCCAAAATATGGCTGACTGTGGATTCACAGAGACAAGAGTTTACCATAAGCTGCTCTCACCTCCCATTTACATCTCCAGTTTAGTCCCAGGATGTATATAGTATGTTGGATTTGTGTGCAAACTGCTGCCTTACCNTTCACTGTCTCCTGGAGTTTGCTCAAACTCTTGTCCATTGATGCCATCCAACCATCTCATCCTCTCTCTCCCTTCTCCTCTTGCCCTCAGTCTTTCCCAGCATCAGGGTCTTTTCCAGTGAATCAGCTGTTCCTGTCAGGTGGCCAAAGTACTGGAGCTTCAGCTTCAGCATCAGTCCTTCCAATGAATACTCTGAGTTGATTTCCTTTGGGACTGACTGGTTTGTATATGATATACTTCGTATAATAAATCTCTATTTAACATTAGTCATAGTTGCTCTGCTTCTCTGATAGACCTTAATATGTTCAGTGACACCGAACTAGCTAATTTCTAGCTAATTTTGCTTTAGTTGTAGAGATCAATGTGGTCTTCTTAAAATTTTATCTTATTCCTTCATAATCTAATTTTTTTTCTTTTTTTCAACATAATTATTATTTTGTCATTATTTTTTTTTCAGTAAATATATCTATAAATGTGATATATGTGCCAAATGAAATTTTAAATGATTATTCACTGAAGTATATTTTATAAGGAAACCATAAAAGACTCCCTCTTTAATCAGTTTCCTCCTCTCTCTTTCTCTCTAGGTTTCATTGGCAAGGTCTAATTATATCAAGCANGATATGTGCCAAATGAAATTTTATTTTTTTATTTTTTTTCTGTTTTTTAATTAATTTATTTTGAAATTTAATGTCATTTTACATTCATGTATTTTATTGTGTACTTGAACATCTTATTTTCTTTGAGAAGATATTTTGAATTGTCTTAAACTTTTAAGCTAGAATTTACTAGAAAATTATCAGAGTAGATTGAGTTGTAATTGTTCTGTAAGGTTAATTCTTGTTGCTGCACAGAAAAGTATGATATTTAACAGAAATTAAATAGCAGTTATTGAAAATAAAATAAAAATCTTTCATACATGTGCCACACTATGTTGAACACCTTAAACTTGGAAAGTTAAACTTCAGTCAAGCTTAAATCTCATCCTTTTCATCTCAGTGGCCTCTGAATTAGTTCTCTTTCCTCATATTTGCACANACATGTGCCACACTATGTTGAACACCTTAAACTTGGAAAGTTAAACTTCAGTCAAGCTTAAATCTCATCCTTTTCATCTCAGTGGCCTCTGAATTAGTTCTCTTTCCTCATATTTGCACAGACCATTAGAAGTGATCTTCTTCCATTGTTGAATCTTTCTACAAAGGCAAATCTGATTTTTCCTGTCCTCTTTAAATGTCTAGCTACTATCAGAGTATGAAGTACAAATAATTAGTATGATTTAGCCCCCACCAACTTAAAACTTATCTCCTGTCATGCCATCCTCTCTCATACACAATCAATTAAAAAGCCATGTGAAATTACCTGATTTACTGTGCAAGGTTTTTCCCACCTCCCTGTTTGTGAGCCTGTTTTTCTGTTTTGGTCTTCCTAGGAAAAAACTGCTCAGTTTTGTCTAATACATCATCACATCTAAGAGGTTTTTCCTAATCTCCATTACTATAATTTATAAATATCTTGTGACAAGAACTATAATTTTCACATGTTGATAAGAAATTCTTATCATAAATAATTAAACATAACTATTTATGGAAAAGCAGTTGCCCTCACTGAGCTTTAAACTCCTTGAGGAGACGAGCCAGATCATAGAAACTTTTATCTACTGTGATAGGCATGCTTGTCTCCTGCTTAGTGCTCCATCAGTATTCAGTCAGCAGGACATGTTCTAGTTCAGCTCAGCTCAGTCACTCAGTTGTGTTGAACTCTTTGCAACCCATGGACAGCAGCAGGCCAGGCTTCCCTGTCTATCACTAACTCCTGGAGCTTACTCAAGCTCATGTCCATAGAGTCAGTGATGCCATCCAACTACCTCATCCTCTGTTGTCCCCTTCTCCTTCCACCTTCAAGCTTTCCCAGCATCAGGGTCTTTTCTAGTGATGCAGTTCTTC
>SJYV01019323.1:639193-654665 GCA_006410875.1 Neotragus pygmaeus
GCATCTTTTCATTTCATGGCTACAGTCACCATCTGCAGTGGTTTTGGAGCCCCCCAAAATAAAGTCTGACACTGTTTCCACTGGTTCCCCATCTATTTCTCATGAAGTGATGGGACCAGATGACATCATCATCATTTTCTGAATGTTGAGTTTTAAGCCAACTTTTTCACTCTCCTCTTTCACTTTCATCAAGAGGCTCTTTAGTTCCTCTTCTTTTTCTGCCATAAGTGTAGTATCATCTGCATATCTGAGGTTATTGATATTTCTCCCACCAGTCTTGTTTCCAGCTTGTGCTTCATCCACCCAGCATTTCACATAATGTACTACACATGTAGGTTAAATAAGCAAGGTGACAATATACAGCCTTGACGTACTCCTTTCCCAATTTGGAACCAGTCTGTTGTTCCATGTTCAGTTCTAACTGTTGCTTCTTGACCTGCACACAGATTTCTCAGGAGGCAGGTCAGGTGGTCTGGGATTTCCATCTCTTTAAGAATATTCCACAGTTTGTTGTGATCTGCATGGTCAAAGGGTTTGTTGTAGTCAATTAAGCAGAAATAGATGTTTTTCTGGAACTCTGGCTTTTTTGATGATCCAGCGGATGTTGGTAATTTGATCTCTGGTTCCTGTGCATTTTCTAAATCCAGCTTGAACATCTGGAATTTAACAGTTCATGTAATGTTGAAGCCTGGCTTGGAGAATTTTGAGAATTACTTTGCTAATGTGTGAGATGAGTGCAATTGTGCTGTAGTTTGTGCATTCTTTGGCATTGGAATGTAGTTTGTGCTTTCTTTGAGATTGGAATGAAAACTGACCTTTTCCAGTCCTTTGGCCACTGCTGAGTTTTCCAAATTTTCTGGCATATTGTGTGCACCGCTCTAAAAGTATGTTCTAGAGTTCAGTAATAAATTATTGAAACACTCCAACTTTTGTTTCATAAAATATTTACAAATACATCTGTCCATGTATGATGTTTAGCATTGGTACTTAAAGAAGCATTTGAAATGGCCTACTTTATAAAGTTAAGAATAACAAATTGGCTTGAAACTGAAGTTAATAAAATTGCCTATATGATAGTTATATACTCTTTTGAGCTTTTTATTAATGGTTTTATTTTTTCTCAATAATACAATTCAGTATGTCATGATACAAATAAGACTGAGCTAAAGACCTGCATTTGCTAGAATATGATACATTTCAATAATTACTAAAGTTAATGATAGTAGTAAAGCAGTGTTGCTTTTTCCAGTGTTGCTTATACCTCTACAAACAGTATAAGCATAGTAGCTTCTAAAGATAACAATGAACTTGAAATTTTGAACTCATTGTCTTAAAATTACCTTTAGCTCTGTCATGATATAACTTTCTAAAAGCCATTTCTAGGATAAAGTTAGAAGCAGAGCAAGGGATTCAAATATGTATTTTTGTACACTTGCTAAGATTGAGCTTCTACTTCAGTGGAAGAGACATTCTAAAATGACCATCTATTATTTATTAGCCATTATAACTCAGTGGTTTGTGTTTTTAAAATTCCAGTAATTTGATAAATTTGGAATCCAAGTGTTTCTGTCAACTCTGAAACTTTCTGTTTGCAAACATGTTCCTCACAAAGTAAAGGATAAATCTGCCTAAGTTATTTGGGTACATATTAGTCATACTGAAAAGCCTGCTTAATGTTTGTGCAAAGGTGGAGTCATATAGTTTTTATAACTGAAAAGATTTTCCCAAATTATCTTTAAACAAAACTACAAAAAATATCTTGGCTTCATCTTTAATTAGAGTGAAGCCTTTTCCCCATGGGATAGCACCTCATTAAAACACATTTCCAAACCACTTATAATGATTCTTTGACAATTTGGATATCCCAGGTGCTTTTCAGCTTGTTGGGGAATCTACTGTTTGGTGATCACTTTGAAGACAGTTCAGGCTTAAGTTGATTTAGAGTCCGGGGGGCGGGGGGAACTCCCAAGTGAACAGAATACCTTTAGGACTTTTTGGAGTTTTGAAGTGCTGGAAGGAACTGCCAGGACAGGCAGGAGAAATGAATTCCAGTACAAATGTGCAGTTAATCATTTGTGTGATCTTATTCCCCCCAAACTCCATTTGCTGTATTTATTTCGTTGGAAAACTAAGTATGTGTGGAAATAGGGACGTGGAAGAGATGACAAGAGTCTCTCTCAAATAACTTTTAAGAAACTCTTAATCACATCATTCTGGTATTCTGTGTTTATGAATTTACTGGTTCCCAGGATTATGTCAAATAAAATACCTGAATTACCGTGGGTTTTCATGTCTGTCCTGTATTTAGATATTCTCTTTTGAAAAATCTAATCCTGTACCTCCCCCTCTCTCTACACACACACACACAGACATACTTCTTTTAAAAACAATACCTAGAGAGAATTTCTTAATTCCATCCCACCATGAATGTAGTATGAAACCTCAGGTCATTTATCTATAGGGCATGATCTGGAACTGAAAAACAATGTTACAAACTCGTGTCATTGTGTATTCCTGATTTCCTCTATTTTCTTATTTCTTTTGTTTTGTTTCTTTGGCTGTTTTGAAGAAGAGGTGGCACATTGTTCTTAACATTTACTTTGCAACTTTTAGAATTGCTGACCTAACCTGGCTTTATCTCAGGCTACCCCTGGGCCTCTTTCTTAAAGAACACTCTGACTCATCTGATTCCAGGTTTATACACATTTTCAAAGAAGTAATTCATAAATTCTCTCTTTGTGGTCCCTTTATTGATACTTCAGGATAGCTCTAACTTTTCTGTAATACCTTTAATACATAAGTAATGTTATGGAAAATATTTGTAAAATTCTGTCAGAGGAAAATATGTACGACAATGAGGGATTCTGAGACAAATCGTAAACAAACGAGAGTTGGCAAATGCGTTATTCTTCCTTTCTTTCACATCCCTCAACTATTTTAAGAACGTGTGATTTTAGTTTTTATTCTGAGCTGTCTTTTATTGTATCAGATCACGCTCAGTCAGTCTTTTTCCCCAGGACATACCTAAGGCTGCATGCATATATTTTTTATCATCCCTACCTCAATTTGAATCCATCTTCTTATGTGTTTTTACTTAGAATCTCTGATTTATTTTCTACAGAAATCATACTAACAACAACAACAACAACATGAACTATTCATTATGATGTCTGATTTTAAAAATTATAGTTTTTTTTAATTTTTATTTTACTTTACAATACTGTATTGGTTTTGCCATACATTGACATGAATCTGCCACAGGTGTATACGAGCTCCCAATCCTGAACTCCCACCTCCCACACCATATCATCTCTCTGGATCATCTCTGTGCACCAGCCCCAAGCATCCTGTATCCTGTGTAAATATTATAGTTTTACAGTGTTATTTGAAACACATTTTACACAAAAGGAAGAATACCTGTATAACTCTACATATGATAAAAATTACTCAGACAAATTAAAACATCTAAAAATTTTCACTCTTTAAAGTTCCTCATTTTAAGGTGATGTTTGATCATGAGTATTAGTAAACTAAGACATCAAAGGAGCTAGAAATTCCTGACAATAATGAAGCAGTGTGGAAAAGTGAAAAAGAAAATAAGATTTTAGCCAGATTTCAAAGTTTGTTTGTAGAGCTCATCTTTCACTAGCTGTGTGTCCTTGGAAAAATCATACATCTTTTCTGCATATTGCAACTTATCTTTAAAAATGAATGGGTTACTAAATTTATCTGTGTCTTAAATTTACTTTGAAAGTAAATTGGAAAATGTATGTGATTTATTTAAAGTCTAACACATTGCACACACTCACTAGTGTTTGATATTTTATTTTAAAATCCTTTATGATGAAAGTAGTTGGAAATATTTGGAATATTTGGAAGTAATTGGAAAATAGTAAATCAGCAAATTCTAGCAAATCTTCACTCTTGATCATGTGTTTGATTTAAAAGAATAAATATCTTCAAGCAGCAATATATACACTAAGTGTTATACTGGGGTACCTTTCTTTGCCTTTGTTCTAAGTATCTTTGTTTTAAACTTTGCTTTTTTTGGTTAAATTAACAGTGACTCAGACCATAAAAAAAGCTCTCTTTCTGATACAGATAAATCAGTCTATCTAACCAGTTATCTTTTCAATGTAAATTGTAAAATAAACATAACTAAAACGATGACAATAGCCAAATATGAATTCTTATTGTTATTACAGCAACATGGTATTATATAATAACCAAAGTCTTTGAAACATTTTATGTAAGCTTTATATATCAACTACTTAGTCTTTAAAGCGTCTGCAAACCAGGATCTTAAGTTACAACTTATGTGTGCACGCATATATTCCCCAATTAGCTCATGTCTGATCACTCTAAATTGGAATTCTCCTTTTAAATTTCTTCCTCTTTTCCTCCCCACCATTCTTGAAAACTGACATTTTCTTTCTTTCTTTCTTTCTTTTTTTATGAGAGTAGTCAAGCAACAGACTCTTTAGAATTCTGAGCTATATTTGAACTCAGGGAGATCAGTGCTAAGTCCCAATTAATCCAATTGTGATCAAATACATCATAGACTTTATGAAGTATTCTGCTTCAAAGCACATTATTCATTATGTCATTCTCTTCCTTCAAACTTCTTGACTCAAGTGAATATTATTATTAAGAGATATTCTGCTTTCAATTAACCTTTTCTCATAAGGTTAATAGAAATTTTGTGAATTAAAATGTAGATCTGAAAAATTACTAGTATAAAAGAAATATTGATTACAAAGCATACAGTAAATCTCAAAGAAAATATGACTAGTTTGTTTAAAAATACACTTACTTAAGATTTTCTGTATAAGGAGAATTTTAATTTCTGATGAAAAGATAAGTGTTTTCTTTTCTCCCCTAGGAAAGAAACTTGAAAATTTATACATAAACTACCTTTAGGAACTTTCTTTAGATGCAAGGGAAACATTTCGATGTTTAAACATTTTTGTATGTTTGTATCTAAAATGTCAGGTGACATATAAAAGAAGCCTATTATAAATAAAACCTAAATGTTGATAAATATGGCATTTGGAGTATCATATTGAGACTATGTTATAAAAATAAGCTAAGTTTAATTTTGAAGTCATTTTATAAATTAAAATTGACTTTAGGGTGATAGTTTTGTTTTCATTTAAAAGAGGAAAGAATAACTAACCTTTAAGTTGTGATTATAGAATTGTAAATGAGGAATTTAGTAAAAAGCATATATTAGAAAAGAACTAATTCCTCTGGAGAAGGAAATGGCAACCCACTCCACTTGCCTGGAGAATCCCACGGACAGAGGAGCCTGACAGGCTATAGTCCATAGGGTTGCAGAGCTGGATATGATGACAGGACTTAAAATGCATGCATGCAGTGCTGACCTAAGAAGGCCTTGCTCCTGCTCTCCCATTTCCTGATAGTGAGACCTTGAATTGAGCACTTAAATTTTTCCCAGTCTCTTAATCTATCAATTAAAATAGTGATACTAAGTTACCTCTAAATTTAGCTTGAGTGTTAATAAAACAAGAACTAGAAACTTCTATGAAGTAAAAAAGTCAGTAACCTTTATTGTTACTTAAAGTCAGTTACTTTATTGTTAGCACAGTCCGTCAAGCAGCACTATTTTCACACGGCCTTCACGCAAATAAGACATTAAATATACAGTGCATGTTCCCCATATATTTTTTAATTTGCTTGCAGATTTCCTTATTTTGTACTTTTCTGCACCACCCCCCCCAAATGAGTGATACTACCTCAGAATAAATCCCAAAAGTGACCAACATATCACATGCTACTGCTGCTGCTAAGTCACTTCCATCATGTCCGACTCTGTGAGACCCCATAGATAGTAGCCCACCAGGCACCTCTGTCCCTGGGATTCTCCAGGCAAGAACACTGGAGGGGGTTGCCATTGCCTTCTCCAGTGCGTGAAAGTGAAAAGTGAAAGTGAAGTCGCTCAGCCGTGCCCGACTCTTAGTGACCCCATGGACTGCAGCCCACCAGGCTCCTCTGTCCATGGGATTTTCCAGGCAAGAGTACTGGAGTGGGGTGCCATCGCCTTCTCCGAACATATCACATAAAGCACATTATTAAAATGTGAGAAAATGTGGAAAAAATAGGGGAAACAAGGCAGTAATTGTCAATACTCTGGCTGTGAATAATCTTTTAGATGTCTGGCAGTCAAGGTAAAATGGGATCTTTAATGTTACTATGCTCTCATTATAAAAGAGGAAACAAGCTGATTTCCCAGGGAAGAAAAATCATTTCTTGATATTAAGTGCAGTAGAAGCTTCCCACTGTGATACTCAAGAGAGAGCACTAAGAGACATATTAGTTTCCGCACAGTTGGATAACCATGTAGAAGTGTGTAGCAAATAGCTGGCATGTTAGCTATTTTAAGCTGTTATTTCAATGATATTTTAAGATAATGTGTGAGGCTAAGTTTTACTCAAAATGATATCACATGAAATTCAGGTAGTGTGGCCTAAGAGTGTGACAGAATTGCTGGTGCCCAAATAATGTTTCAAATAAAACTAAATTTGTTACAGGAATCAAAACAAGTAATATCCCTTTTGTCATCTCCCTAAATAATTCTCATAGCCTAGATTTGATAATCATATAGCACAGTTTGCTAAAGGCCAAAAGAACTGTGCTGATGATATAAGATTATTTCCTAAACTTGAAAAACCCAAAGTTGGAATTCTATCTTGGAAAATTTAGAAGTATAACTCTCTTGTGCATGGAATGGAAGATTATTTCATCTTATTTTAGGAGTAGACGCAGAAAAACTGCAACCAAAGTAATAATTTTGCTGAAGAAATAGATTTCTAACTCTTCCAGCGCTTTAAAAATATTCATCAGAAACTCCCCAAGTCCTCATTACAAAACTTGCAAGGATTATTTCTCCTCAAAAAATACATAGGGAAAATACTTTCAGTCACATATCATAGCCAAAGGAGTTCTCCTGGGGAGGGGTTAGCCTTGATGTTACCCTCTTCCTCGCCTCTTAGCAAAGGGTCAATAGTTGATTAATCAGGCCTGAGACCTGATGTGAAGTTTTAGACTTCAGGATCCAATCTTGTATTACAGAAAAAATTAACATGAAAATTTAGGGGCCGTATTTAAGAAAAAAAAAAGGGGGCGTTTAACTTTCCTTTAGGGCACAAGCCTACCTTTTCTGGACTTCCCAGGTGGCTCAGTGGTAAAGAATCTCCCTGCCAATTCAGGAGACACAGGTTCGATTCCTGGATTGGGAAGATCCCCTAGAAAAGGACATAGCAACCCACTCCAGCATTCTTTCCTAGAAAATCCTATGAACAGAGGAGCCTGGTGGTCCATGGGATCACAAAGAGTTGGATATGACTTAGCAAGTAAACAACAACTATCTTTTCTACCACCAGATATGAGATTTAGAATCTGAGTACACTTGCAGTCATTTCTTAGCTCATTTACATGTTGATATAGTTTTGTCACATTTTCAACATTACTTAGATATTATTTAAGTCAAAATGAGGAAAAAATGAATGGTAGATTATAAACTTCAGAGTAAACAAATTTCTTTTACTGTTTACTCTGCTAACTTTTCTTGATCCCACTAAAAGTTCAGTGAAAAATCCCAAATACTTCCCATAGGATACTAAGACATGCTAAGATAAAAATATGAGGTGTTAAGAACTGTGTACAGGTTATGAAAGTGAAAAGTGAAAGTGAAGTCGCTCAGTCGTGTCCGACTCTTTGCGACCCCATGGACTGCAGCCCACCAGGCTCCTCTGTCCGTGGGATTCTCCAGGCAAGAGTACTGGAGTGGGATGCCATTGCCTTCTCCAGGTACAGGTTATGAAGAGTACAATAATTCAAGTATAAAGAAATATATTATAAATTCTTTCAAATGTTATAGCAAATATGGGCAAACTTTTTGTAAAGGGATAATTGCAAATGTTCATATTCTGGGGGCNATGCCATTGCCTTCTCCAGGTACAGGTTATGAAGAGTACAATAATTCAAGTATAAAGAAATATATTATAAATTCTTTCAAATGTTATAGCAAATATGGGCAAACTTTTTGTAAAGGGATAATTGCAAATGTTCATATTCTGGGGGCCATGAGGTCTTTGTCCTAACTACTCACCTTTGAAACTGTAGGGCAAAAGTAATCATACGTAATATGTGAAGAAATGGCCATGGTGCAATGGCACCCCACTCCAGAACTCTTGCCTGGAAAATCCCATGGACAGAGGGGCCTGGTGGGCTGCAGTCTGGGGTCGCCCAGAGTCGGACACGACTGAAGCGACTTAGCCGTAGCAGCAGTGTTGTAATAAAACTTGCTTTGCACAAGCAGGTGGTGGCTGGATTTGAGCCATATTTTGATGCCACCTGATAAAGAGTATCAACAGATTGCTCACTTTTGCCAGCTTGCTTTGGGCTTTGCTTTTGTTCTTTTTTCTTTTCTATTCTTTGCTAGGTGATACCCGTTTTGTCTAGCAAGACCTCCTCATATCAGACACAGGTGGCTCAGTGGTAAAGAATCTGCCTGCCAAGCTGCAGACCTGTTTTCTTGATAACCGTGTCCAAAAGATCCCCTGGAGTAGGAAACAGCAACCCACTCCAGTATTCTTGCCTGGGAAATCCCATGGACAGAGGATCCTGGTGGGCTACCGTCCATGGGGTCACAGAGAGCTGGACACAACTTAGAGACTAAAACAAAACAAACATATCAGACAGTAACTAACGAACCCAAGGAAATACCTTTGCCTTAGGGATTAAAAGGTGAGAAAGAGGAGGAGGGGGAAAAAAAAAAAAAAACCAGGTGTGGAACTTTGCAGTTGGATCATTAAAGTTGTGATATCCTTACATTAGGTCCCATCATTAAAAACCAAAAAGGAACCCTGTATGTTGCAGTGGTGGGTCTTTTTTATCTTCTTCTTTTATTCTTCTTTATAATAGCTTTATTGAAATATAATTTATGTATCTTTGTCTATCCTTTTGAAATGTACAATTTAGTAGGGTTTTTTTTTTTTTTAGTATTTTCACAGAATTATGCAACCATGCCTCTTGCTAATTTTAGAAATCCTCAAAAGAAATAATTGCATTTATCTTCTTTATACTTTTGAACTTATACACAGATGACACTTTAATTTTATTAAGCACTTATTTTACTTAATCCCTGTTCACCATTGTGTTGAAGTTTAGATTTAATAAAAGTCTGAGAAAGTTAATATGTGAAAATTCATATGCTTGCAATTGTGTTTTTTTAAACTTCGGTTTTGAATGCACTAATAATAGATATTTTAAGCCCTGACTATATACTATTGTGTAATTCAAAAATTATTTGCAATGTTGTTCTTAATTTTCACTGATTTTTCAGGCATAGTTTTAGAATTGACAGCTCACACTGCCTGATAATCGATGAACTCTTATGGATTATTTTTCTTAATACATGGATCACACATTAAAATATGTAAGCACATGATTTCTATTCTTGCAGAGCTCACTAAAAGGCCTCAGGGAAAGTGGAAGAGTATTAAGCATTGTATAAAGATAAAGGGAAAGGAAATTTTTTTTTTAAGCCTCAATGCTCCCAAGGGGCAGGACACCACATTCACTCTGGCAGCAAATCTCCCGTAATCACTGACNAGAGCTCACTAAAAGGCCTCAGGGAAAGTGGAAGAGTATTAAGCATTGTATAAAGATAAAGGGAAAGGAAATTTTTTTTTTAAGCCTCAATGCTCCCAAGGGGCAGGACACCACATTCACTCTGGCAGCAAATCTCCCGTAATCACTGACTATCCACTGGGCCCTGTGCCAGTCTTACTGGAGACTCACAGCCAGTTAGGAACATAGATACACAAGCACAAATGTGTGCAGCCAGCTATGACTTGGAAAGGTCCAGAGGGGAACAGATGAGGAGGATACCTTACTGGGACCTGGGGTGGTCTCAGAAAAGACCTCCCAGAGGACATGATCTCTAAGATCTCTGAGACATGAAGAAGGAACAGGGGCTAACCAGATGAGGAAAGAATACTCCAGACAGACCAATCTGTGCACAAGTGTGGATGTAAGAGGGCTTGGCAAGCTATGGGAATGGCTTAACTGAGTATAGTACGATAGTAGCTAGATGAAGCTGGAGAGGCAGGCAAAGATCAGAACAAGTGAAGCCTTGTAGGCCGTGCCAAGGACAGAAAATGAAATATCAAACAGCTATCTGTGCTGTTTATGAATTTAAAGAATGAAATCCATGTAACATTTTGCTTTTAATCCAAGCACTTGAATGCTTTTTTAAGTTTTACATCACCAAACTCAATAAATTATCTGGGCTTAAATAACAAAAATAATTAGAAAAAAATCGAGTTTCTTTCTGCTTCTTTCAAGCAGATATACTCAACTATTATATGTGTGTGTGTGTGTGGGTATGTGTGTATCAGTAGACACTGATCTGATGAAATGAGACTCATTTTGGAAAAATTGAGGAGGTCAACTCATACGTTTGAAAAAATAAATTAAGGGGAAATCAGTTCAAATAAATGATGTTCATGTCTGTTTTGATTACCATCCATCTCAATGATTTAGCTATCATATAGATGAGTTTCTACTGCTTAATCATTCTAGTCTAAAAATCCCCCCCTCCTTTTTTAAAATCTAAGAAAAACTGTTCTTCAGGGCTCACTCCAACAGCTAAATAGGCTTTTTTTTCTTGCCCAGCTAAATCTCTGCAGTATCTACAATATTGTACCATATACAACATTCTAGGACTATCTCTATCATTTGTTTTTAAAAATGATCATTAATGTTAGGAATAGTCCTCTTGGTAGTTTTGCTTTATTTTAAATGTATGCTGAACTTTCTAAATTAGGTTATAACTTGCTTATAATTTAAAACATTTCTTTGTGCCCTGGTGGCTCAAATGGTAAGGAGTCCACCCACAGTGAGAGACATGGGTTCAGTCCCTGGGTTGGGAAGATCCCCTGAAGAAAGTGGCAACCCACTCTAGTACTCTTGCCTGGAGAATTCTGAGGACAGAGGAGCCTGGTGGGCTGCAGTGCACGGGGTTGCAAAGAGTTGGACATGACTGAGCAACTAATTTTCACTTTTTTTTTCATCCCAGCCTGTGTAAAAGGATCAGTGAATCTTTCTGAGAGCTACAATTTAAACAAAATTTGGTAAGATTCAGAAATATTTTAAATGACTGAAAATGTTAATTAATATTGAACCACAGTCATAACATTATGATTAATCATTTAGATACTTTCCCTGAGGATTCATGAATTGTTTGAATTGTTTCCCCTCAAGTGAATAAATAAATCCCAGATAGCATTAAGGCATACCTCCGTGATACTGAAGGCTTGTTTTCAGACCATTGCAATAAAGCAATTGTAGTAGTACAGTATTCACACAAATGTTTTGGCTCCCCAGCACATATAAAATTTATTTTAAAACTATATTCTTTGTCTTAGAGTCTACTTGTCTAATATTTATAAAGACATTCCAGCTTTATTATGATTAGCATTTGAATCATAACAGTTTTTCTCTCATCTACTTTTAACTTATCTCTTTATATTACTGGGAACAAAGAAGGATATTTCACAGTGATGAAAATGTCAATTCATCAAGATTACAAAACAACCATAAAAATGAGTGTATCTAATGACAGAGTTTCAAATTATATAAAGCAAAACTGACAGAACTTAGAGGAGAAATAAGTCCATAATTAGTGTTGTAAATTTCAACAATCCTCTCTCAGTAATTGATAAAACAAGCAGACAAAAAAAATCAATAAAAATAGAAGACTTGAACAACGTTCTCAACAAGTTGACTTAATTGATAATGATAGAATTCTCCACTCAACAACTGGAACAGACACAGTGTCTAGAAGACATGTACTAAGGGCACAGGCAGCATTTACTAAGACAGCATTCTCATCCATAAAGTAAGCCTCAACAATCTAAGTGGAGTAATAGAACAAACTATGTTCTCTGATCTCAACAGAATTAAACTAGAAATAAATAACAATGGCATTGAAGAATGTATACTATCATGTAAGAAACGAGGCGCCGGTCTATGTTTGATGCAGGATGCTTGGGGCTGGTACACGGGGATGATCCAGAGAGACGTTGTGGGGTGGGAGGAGGGAGGGGGACTCAGGATTGGGAGCTCGTGTACACCTGTGGTGGATTCATGTTGATGTATGGCAAAGCCAATAGAGTATTGTAAAGTAAAATAAAGTAAAAAAATTAATTAAAAAAACTATATTTTATTCAATAATGATGTGCTATAGCATTATGTCTAAAAAACAATGTACATACCTTAAAATACTTTATTAAAAATGTTAGTCATAATCTGACAATGGAAGGTTACCCCAAACTTTCAATTTCTTTAAAAAATGCTAATTCTACAAAGTGTAATAAAGGAAGTACAATAAAATAAGAAATGACTATATGTGAATTCATTACTTATATCAACTTGTATACTATTATCAGTGCCCACATTTATGTCAAAAACGTCTATCAGTAAGGAAAAAAAACTTCATGAAAGGTCTAACTTGGATGAGGAAATTAATATTGATTTGATAAATTACTTTGTAGTCACAGTTTTCTGATTACTTAATTACAAGAGGCATATCCAGTAAATTACTAACACAATAATTCCTTTCTGAAGGATAAAATGAATCATTCTGGTGGCATTGAGAGGACATGACCACCTGTTGACCCATAAGTTGGTCCCAGGCTGTCAGAGGCTCCTTACCCATTCCCCTGTCCTTGGAATGTGTCTTCTGCCCACCATTTCCACAATGGAAATCATTTTCAAGGACACAACCTTGAAAGAATATTATGATGTTGAGACCATCTGGACCAAATACGTGACTGAACTTAGTTAAAGCCTCTATCAATTTTGAAGATTTTGACAGGTGGGTGCAGAGATCTACTTGTCTTATGGTTGCCCAAGTCAAGCCTTGAATATGTTTCCTCCTTTACCAAACCTGCCACTACCTATCAGTCTAGAGTGATCCTCCTCTTTCTTCCATTTCTTCTTGACCTCTGAGTATGAAGACCAATTTCAGATTTCCGTTGGGAAATGAACTCCCATGGTTGTGAACCATTAGTATTTTCATCAATTGTCTGAATCCCTTGCCCTCTTAGGAGCCAAGGTTAGCTTGGGAAGGTTGGAGACCCTGACTGTGTTTAGTCTCAGACATAGGGATGAAATTAATTTTACTGGTACCATACGGCATACCAAGATTCATAGAGTAGGATAAGTAAAACCTATTTTAAAAATGGAATTTTTAAAATTTCAAATTAGTCCACACTCAGAATAAGTAGCAAGAGGAAAAGATCTGGATTGAAGTCACAGAACCTGAAATGTATAGCTAGGAGTAGACAGTGTCAGAAAGGAAGCAGTTTGAATTTAAAAATATATGAGAATTCTACAGTGTTTGGAATGACTGCTCTGAGTATTTTGTTTTATTCTAACTATAAATAGGAATTAATAGGGAAAAATGTCTCTCAAATAAGCTAATTGAATGAATATATTATCTGTAATGAATTCAGAAATCCAAATGAAATTTAATACTGACATAGATCCAAATTCTTATTTTTGTGCCAGTTTCAAGCAGTTTGCATTTTAGTCTCTGATTTCATTTATGTCTTTCATTTGTAAATTTCAAGTTATGTAACTAATGACCATACATGCAAGGTAATCAGTGTACAATGATTTAATTTTTATGACAATTTTATAAAGATTGTTGAATGAGAATGAAAATCTAAAAGCTAATATGCATTGGTGAAGAAATGAAATACAGATGCTGTGTTTATATTTTTATGGTATAGAAACAAGAGTAAGATATTATAGCCTCTTCTTAAGAAAATTTGACACTGAATATGTAGCTTGAAACAAGCTAAAGGAAATAGCTTCAGTCCATGATTATCAAGGGGAGGGATTTAGGTTTGCAGATTAACTTCAACATAAGGAATTGAAGTAAAGTGACAAGCGAGGATTTTTTATGATAAACAGACCATCTGGTGAATGAATTGTGCAAGATCATTAAAAGAATGAAGTGAACTAAAAAAACTGTTCATGTCAAAGTTCCTTTATATTATGGAATTAAGAAAATAAGTTATTTATATGTATATATATGTATAAAATGAAATAATTATTTGCATGACTCCCATTTCAGAAGGCTGCCTTACCATTAATAAGTTAGAAGTTGCCTTGTAAGTTTAAATAATTTAACAAATGGAGTAATAAAAAAAATGTAAGTAAAGCATAAACCAATAAACAGAACACATACCCAGGAGAAGTAAAGATTAGTTATTTCATTACTGCAAATGGTTGTTACTAAACATTAAAAGATAAATTACCAAAAAGATGCCTTTCTACCTGCTTCTATAATTTCAGGTTATTTTATTCATATACAAGTAATTCTTTCCTTGTATGCCTCTCTTGCTTGTCCTGTTTCTCTAATGAGGAAACTGAAAAAAAAAAAATGCAGTAGATAAAATGCACAAATTGGCACTGAAGCAAATGAGAAAATATATCAGAAACAAATAACACTATCAGCTTTTAACCCCATAATAAGCTCTTATTTATTTAGACCCTATTGATTTGGAATTTATAATAACTTGATAGGGGTCTGAGCAGAAATTTTCCTTCCTTCAGCAAACGCTGCTTTGCTCAATAGTGCAGAAGAGTGATGTAAATGAGATTACAAAGGGAAGATTTGAAATACATCTTGGAGCACTTCAGGCAATCTCTTATATATGAGGAATTAATATAAGAATACGTATCATTCTTATCTGATAATTATCTGATAAATCAGAAGGAATTTGTTAGGTCACCCGGCAGACTAGGGAGGTATGAGCTTATCATTAAGTAATTCTATGACCATAGGCTAGACATTTAACTTTTCCAGCCTTTACTTTTCTTACCTGTAAAATTGGGTTGATAATACTAACTCTGCCTAGTTGGAGGGGTTGTTATGAGCATGAAATAGGCGAATGTGTTGGAATCCATTTTAAAATCCATAAGGTATTAGGAAAATCTGTTTTATTTCAAATGAATTTAAAATTCATACTTTTTACTAATTCAATCTGACCTTCTCTCCATTAATTTATACCAGTAAGGTTTTCTTTTTACACAGCTTCGATGAAATGAAATTCCCTAATGAACCAAGTGTGTGTGTGTATGTGTACAGAGTCCTGTATAATTTTTTATGTTTTACACACAGGCAACTCATATTGCCTTTGGTGAAATGTATGTTGTGAAGTATTAAAATACTGTTTCCTCAGTTCTAAGAAACCTACTTTTTCACATTTGAATGTTTTGGAAATCAGAATGAGCTTTACAATCATTGTCAAAATAAACATGTCAACTGCCAGGTAGAGGAGTTGCTAAGAGGAATTGTCATTTGCTTGTAATGGATGAATTCAACCAAATCTTTCAGAATAAAGAATTTTCAGAGCTAAAAAAAAAAAAAGTT
>SJYV01019323.1:654869-668608 GCA_006410875.1 Neotragus pygmaeus
AAAAAAAATCCTCAGTTGTTAAAGAGAGGCCCTTGATTCAAGAGATCCCCACATGATGGCAGCGCCGGAGTGAACAGCTTCCCCGCCCCTGGTCCTGAAACTGTGTCACAGGAAGGACTCCCGGCTGCCTGGGGAGCGCCCCTCTGCTCAGACCAACCTCATCAGGGCAGAGTTAGACAAAGGCCTCAGCACCGAGCCTTTGTTTTCATTTGTCCTAAGACCCACAGGCTTCTCTCTTTTGTCTCAAGAGCGGACCAGGGTAGGAGGGGCACCAGGGCTGACCTCAGAGAAGATCCCAGCAAACCATGTCACAAACTTAGGGTATTTTGCCCTATACACTTCAGCTTGAGAGAGACTTTTTTGTCAAAATAGAAGACATGGGTAAAGTGCAGGTTTGTTGTTTTGAAGAATTTGAACAGTGAGGTGTTTTCTCTGGGACTCAGTTTCAAAATCAACACGTGGACACTGCCTGAACAAGGAGAAATGGAGTCAGCTCTGTCACCATGCGTCCTCGGCTGGGCTCCCAAAGTCCCCACCGCCCCAGACTGTGCACAGGGCCCTTGGCTTGTCACCCCAGGTGGCAGGACAGGAAGGAAGAAAGGTCACGTTATTTGTGCAGTTGGTTGTCTTATTGCTGCTGGGCTGGTAAAATTGTTTTTCCGAGAGCTTCTTGTTCATTTGGCTTTTAAATACATATTATGCTTCTCCTTTTTCTTTTTTTTTTCCCTGAGGGCTGAGAGAGAAACAAACTTTCCACAGTGTTAACTGTCACGGATTTTTCCTCTGCTGTACAATTGGGTGGCAGCGAGGCAGTGCTAAGAGGAGTGATTTATTTAAAAACTTATCTGGAAATATTTTTAAAATAAAAAATGTCAAGGGTGGGGCTGGGTCAGAGCCAAGTCATGAAAAGTGAGATGTTTATCCTGGAGGTGGGCATGAGCACCCTCCCACAGGTAGTTTTAAAGTAATTTGGGGTCAAGTGGAAACATTCTGGTTATACTTACTTCAGTTTTAGATGCAGAAGTATAGATTCTAGCTCGCTGGAAAGCTGATCTGAGTAATTCTATGCTTTGAAGACAATATAGTTTCTGAGACAAATGCTGGCCATACGGTATGGTATTTAAAGAACAGCTTCGTAGCCTCCATGGCCCCAAATCCTCACCTTTTTTCCTGCTTCCTTCCCGTTAAGCTGCCCCATCCCGCCTGGGACACAGGCAGACAGTGGCAGAGACAGAGACGGGCCAGGGACCAACAGAGGATGGGGAAGTCGTTAACGGGACCAGACACGCCCTTCCCAGGTTCAGGCCGCCACCTTTCTGTTCTCTTTCTACTCTACTCTTTCCATTCCATTCTAGTCGGGAATGTTTATTCAACTGCCTTAAGCAGGGAGTTGGGAGAGGATGTTTGGTCAAAGGGCACTGAGATGGGAACAGGAGAACCCAGGAGAGGAAATAAGGGGCCAGAGATAAAGAAAGAAGAGCCAGGAGGAGAGAAATAAATAGAAACAAAGATGATGAATAATACCAGGTACAGAACAGACAGGGTGCAAAATGAAAAAGGAGCGAGACATGCAGATTGTCCTGCAGAAAGAAACAACTCAAAAATAGAAAAATGTGAGAAACCTGAAAGCAAACAAACTTAGAAGCCCATACAGGAAAGGAAAGAACCAAATGGAGGCAAGAAATAGAACCCCAAACAGGAAGGACGTCTGAATGAGAAATGCGATGGAGGGAGAGAACAGAGGAGCCTTTGTGGTGTGTTTGTAGATTAGAGGAAGGACAACAGAACAGACGGAATCCAGGAGTGTTTATTCTTCGCACCTGGCAAACAAAAAAAATTCATTATTTTTTAATCATAGAAGAAATATCTCTAAGAGCACTGGGCTTTTCATGCTATTGGCCTGTCTCTCACTCATCTTAATCCCTTAGGGCTCTTTTAAAAGCATAAGGAAACCCAGCGTGAGGGAAAGCACGTTTCCACCCAGATGACTTTTTATATAAAGTTTATTTTAGAGAGATAAGTCCTCATAGTCCTTAGAGTTCAAGCTGGGTTACCTGTTCCTGGTGGTGAATGATCATGAGCTTTTTAGTTGCTATAAATCCCAGAGTAAATGACAAAAATATTCGGCCCCTTAAAAATATGGTAAAAAATGAAATAATTATTTGCATGACTCCCATTTCAGAAGGCTGCCTTACCATTAATAAGTTAGAAGTTGCCTTGTAAGTTTAAATAATTTAACAAATGGAGTAATAAAAAAATGTAAGTAAAGCATAAACCAATAAACAGAACACATACCCAGGAGAAGTAAAGATTAGTTATTTCATTACTGCAAATGGTTGTTACTAAACATTAAGATAAATTACCAAAAAGATGCCTTTCTACCTGCTTCTATAATTTCAGGTTATTTTATTCATATACAAGTAATTCTTTCCTTGTATGCCTCTCTTGCTTGTCCTGTTTCTCTAATGAGGAAACTGAAAAAAAAAATGCAGTAGATAAAATGCACAAATTGGCACTGAAGCAAATGAGAAAATATATCAGAAACAAATAACACTATCAGCTTTTAACCCCATAATAAGCTCTTATTTATTTAGACCCTATTGATTTGGAATTTATAATAACTTGATAGGGGTCTGAGCAGAAATTTTCCTTCCTTCAGCAAACGCTGCTTTGCTCAATAGTGCAGAAGAGTGATGTAAATGAGATTACAAAGGGAAGATTTGAAATACATCTTGGAGCACTTCAGGCAATCTCTTATATATGAGGAATTAATATAAGAATACGTATCATTCTTATCTGATAATTATCTGATAAATCAGAAGGAATTTGTTAGGTCACCCGGCAGACTAGGGAGGTATGAGCTTATCATTAAGTAATTCTATGACCATAGGCTAGACATTTAACTTTTCCAGCCTTTACTTTTCTTACCTGTAAAATTGGGTTGATAATACTAACTCTGCCTAGTTGGAGGGGTTGTTATGAGCATGAAATAGGCGAATGTGTTGGAATCCATTTTAAAATCCATAAGGTATTAGGAAAATCTGTTTTATTTCAAATGAATTTAAAATTCATACTTTTTACTAATTCAATCTGACCTTCTCTCCATTAATTTATATCAGTAAGGTTTTCTTTTTACACAGCTTCGATGAAATGAAATTCCCTAATGAACCAAGTGTGTGTGTGTATGTGTACAGAGTCCTGTATAATTTTTTATATTTTACACACAGGCAACTCATATTGCCTTTGGTGAAATGTATGTTGTAAAGTATTAAAATACTGTTTCCTCAGTTCTAAGAAACCTACTTTTTCACATTTGAATGTTTTGGAAATCAGAATGAGCTTTACAATCATTGTCAAAATAAACATGTCAACTGCCAGGTAGAGGAGTTGCTAAGAGGAATTGTCATTTGCTTGTAATGGATGAATTCAACCAAATCTTTCAGAATAAAGAATTTTCAGAGCTAAAAAAAAAAAAAGTTATTTATATGTATATATACAATTATATATAATATATAAATCAGTGACATATTTTAAGGTTTAATCTGTGACATGAGGACTCGTGGATAGCAGTAGAAATCTGACTTGTTACATCCTGTTTACCTTTATTGTTCCTTTTTTCCTTTGTTTTAAATTTGAAATATAGTTGTCATACAATATTATCAGGGTTTCAAACTTACTGCATAGTGATTTGATATTTGATTTGACACATTGTGAAATAATCAGCATAAATTTAATAACCATTTACCTGCATATTAAGTTACTATAATATTATTGACCATACTCCTTGTGCTGTATATTTCTGACTTATTTACTATATAACTGTAGCTTTGTATCTATTTATCTCCTGTACATATTTCCCCATCACCCTATAACCTCCATTCAACCAACCATTTGACTTTTCCCTGTATCTCTGAGATGGTCTTTATTTTTGTTTGTTTTGTTTTCTTTTACATTCTACATGTTAGATCACATGATATTTATCTTTGTCTTTGACTCCTTTCACTTATCATAATACCTTCTATATCAATCTATGTTATTGTAAATGGCAAGATTTTGTGCTTTGTGACTAATATTCCATTATATAAAGTACATCTTCTTTATTTGTCTATTAAGTTTGTTCAGTATCTTGACTGTTGTAAATAAAACTGCAGTGAGCATTGATGTGCAAATATCTTTTCAAATTAGTGTTTTTTGTTTTCTCTAGGTAAATAGCTAGAAGTGAAATTATTATATGACAGTTCTATTTTTTAGCATTGAGGACTCTCCATTCTATTTTCCATAGTGGCTGCACTAATTTAGAATTCCCCCTATACTGCCCAGAAAAATCATAAAAATGCCTAGTTCCCTGACCAGGGATCAACCCCATGCCCCCTGAATTTGGAGTGCAGAGTGCTAACTACTGGACCGCTACGGAAGTCCCTACGGGAGTTTTTTTTGGTTTTTGTTTTTTAATCTCGATTCAATTTAAAACTGGTAATTGCTGTATTCATGCTTTCTGTTTCTTCCTTGTTCATTCTTTGGAGATTATACGTTTCTATGAGCTTGTCTATTTCTTCTAGGTTTTCCATTTTATTGGCATATAATTGTTAGTAGTGATCTCTTAGGATCCTTTGTATTGGGTTGGCCAAAATGTTCATTTGAGATTTTTGTAAGATGTCACCCAACCCAATATTTCTTTTGAGCCAACTCAAAACTTCTGTAGTGTATTTTAACATTCTTTCATTTCCAATTTTATTTATTTGAATCCTCTTTTATAACATTTCTTGATTAGCTAAAGATTTATTAATTTCTTATCTTTTCAAGAATGTTCCTAATTTGATTTTTTAATTTTAAAAAGTCTATTTCATTTATTTCTGCTCTGATCTTTATTATTATTTCTTATCTCTAATGTTGGGTTTTCCTTGTTCTTTTTAGTTTCTTTAGATAATTTTTTTTAATTTTAGTTTTTTTTTTTCTGAAGTAATCTTGTATGCATATAAGCTTACATCTTAGAACTACTTCTGGATCCTACAGATTTTGGATCGCTGTGTTTCTGATTTCATTTGCCTCCAGGTTTTTTGTTTATTTTTATTTTTACTTTTACTTTTTGATTTCTCCAGTGACCCATTGATTCTTCACATATCCTGGAAAATATTCTGTGCACTTGAAAAAAATATGTTCTGATCTGATGCTTTTGTATACAAATTTATATATGTGTGCATATACATACATACATACATATATATATATATATATATATCTGGTCTAGTGTGTCATTTAAGGCCAGTGTTCCCTTATCCTTATTGATTTTCTGACTGGATTATCTTTCCATTGAAGTAAATGAGATATTGAAGTCCACTACTATGATCATTTTACTGTCAGTTACTCCCTGTTTGTTAATATTTGCATTATGTGTTTAGGAACTCCTGTGTTTGGTGCATTGGAGAAGGCAAGGCACCCCACTCCAATACTCTTGCCTGGAAAATCCCATGGATGGGGGAGCCTGCAAGGCTGCAGTCCATGTGGTCGCTGAGGGTTGGACACGACTGAGCAACTTCACTTTCACTTTTAACTTTCATGTATTGGAGAAGGAAATGGCAACCCACTTCAGTGTTCTTGCCTGGAGAATCCCAGGGACGGAGGAGCCTGGTGGGCTGCCATCCATGGGGTCGCACAGAGTCGAACACGACTGGAGTGACTTAGCAGCAGCAGCAGCAGTGTTTGGTGCATACATAATTGTTATATATCCTTGTTGGGTATCATCATGTGATATCCTTCTTTGTCTCTTGCTGCAGTCTCTGTTTTAAAGTCTGCTTTGCTGCTCTTTGTTGTCTGTTGTGTCACTACCCTGGCTTTCTTTTTTTATTTCCATTTACATGGAATACTTTTTTCCATCTTCTCACTTTCAGTCTGTGTCTTTAGATCTGAAGTTAGCCTCTTGTAGTCAGAATATATATGGAATTTGTTTTTTCTTTCTTTCTTTTTTGCATTCAGTAGCACTGTATCTTTTGATTGCAGCATTTAGTCCACTCACAGTTAAAGAAATCATTATAGGTGTGTACTTATTACCAACTTGTTTGTAATTTTCATGATCTGTTTTCAGTTATTTTTCTCTCTTCCCTTGGGATTTGGTAAGCCAAATTAGAATGTTTATAGCTTTGGAATCAGGAGGACTTAAACTTGACTCTTGCCACTGCTTCTTATTCACTAAAAGCTTCATTTTCCACCTATACTGTGGATGTGATGATGCTTATTTCATAGGGCTACTGTATGAATTAAATGTTATAGCTTATATAAAGAGTTTAGCTTACTACTTTTTGCATGGTGAGCATTCAACAATAATGATTCATATTTTTCAAGGATAGCAATAAAAATGACAGTAATACCTTGACCACCTTTTAGATTCAAGTGTAATACTTTTATTTCAGGGGGGCCTAGGGGGATGGTTAAAGAATAGATGGAAAGCTTTCTCAGAACACTTCATTTATGATTGCTCATTCATTAAGATACCTCTGTTATTACTATATTGCACTGCTGTGCTGTGATTAATAGCTCAGTCGTGTCCGACTCTTTGCGACCCTATGGACTGTAGCTTTCCAGACTCCTCTGTCCATGGGGAGCCTCCAGACAAGAATACTGGAGTGTGTTGCTATGTCCTCCTGCAGGGATTCTTCCCAAACCAAGGATAGAACCCAGATCCCCCACATTGCAAGCAGATTCTTTATTGTCTGAGCCACCATTATGTTATATTTATTATAATGTGATACAGTATTATTATTGCCAATTATGTCTTATATTTTTACTATGTAAAAGTAAAATAAAAACTTTTTATTCTTTCCTTAATCCCCAATATATGCTTTTAGGGAAATATGAAACTAAAACTTAAATATCCTAAATAGATACTAGTTGTGGGTATCTGAACTCCATTCCTGAAAGTTGTGAGACCCCCAGGTTTCTAGTTTTTAGCAATAGGCCATGATTCTCTACTATAGTCCATCAATCTTGGGTTTTTCAGTGCTGGAGAGAATGCTCAGAACCATGTTTCTTCTCCTTTAAGAGTGTAAAAAAGAACAAAAAGATATGAGATTTTCTATTTGGATATTAGTCATATTACACTTTTTGGATTGAATGGGAAACCTAGGTCATGATGGATCCTTTCTATTTCAGTGAATTTTGACTCAGTCTAGAGATATAATAGATAGATAGATAGATTTTTTTTTTTTTACTGTTATTGAAGAGACTAATGCTATGAGGATAAAATGACTTTACAGTTTAAGGCTAATAATATATTTTACTGAGGTTGAAATCATTGAAAATCTAAAGTTCATAATTCACAGCTGCACTGACGAGGTTCTCACAGGTGAGTGGGAATGAAAAAGAAGACAAGTAGTTGAAACAATGAGATAAGGAAAGGAAAAGAAAGAATAATGAATCCAAGGATGACAAGTATGACGGAAGTCTGACAGCATAGGAGTCAACAAGTAACTCTCTTGTTAAAATTTGTATCTGTGGTGATAGAGTGGACAAAGAAATCTGCAAGAGGGTTTTTTTTTTTTTTTAAGAGAAAGATGAGATTGGATTTAGTTGCTAAAATGATGTTATTATTTGAATTTTCATATATAAATATATCAACTCAGGAGGGAGTAAATATTTGAGACTCATCATCTTGATAAGCAGTTATGAGATAATGCCTCTTCTGCTATCACCTTTAGAGTCCTGCAGTTAAACTAGTGATTTGGAGTAGGTTTGAAGGGATAATAAAATATAATTAGCAGTTATCTCAATCTTTATACAATTCTTTTGTATCTTGTATATTGTAAGTTGTGAAATTCTAAA
Source organism: Neotragus pygmaeus (assembly GCA_006410875.1). Lineage (NCBI taxonomy): Eukaryota > Metazoa > Chordata > Mammalia > Artiodactyla > Bovidae > Neotragus > Neotragus pygmaeus. The sequence goes on from SJYV01019323.1 coordinate 662,685, forward strand.
AATAGGCTAGATAAAGAATTATTCTGGTAAATANTTTGTAATTTACTTTTAAGAATATGTTAAAAATTTTACTGACATGATATCAGTCGTTCACATCTTGATGTGTTTCCACTTTCCAGTCATTAATATGGCATTTTGATTTGATGCATTTCCCCCTTCTCCAGAGATGACGGAGCCCAATGGGCTGCCATCTGTGGGGTCACACACAGTCAGACACGACTGAAGCAACTTAGCTGCTGCAGCAGCAGCTCTTTCTTTTATCATACAAGTAAAATAAAATTATAATCTCTTAATAAAAGTTTATACTTAATCCACACTTAACCTTTTATTTTCTCTTAATTATATTCAGAATAACTTCTGAGTTTTGTCGCCTACATAAAAAAATAATAATAAATTGTTGAAATTGTTCTATTTTGTTACTTGGACTTTGAGTGATACCAGAAGATTTATAAAGGCTTATTTTATCTTTGAACCTCATTTCAGGATAGTAAATAGGGAAAGCATAAAATTATTTATTGGTAAAGAAGAGTTTGATTGTTAATGGAACTGGAATATTAGAAAGGAAATGGAGTCATGTTTGGAAAATACACATTTGCAATGTGTTAGGTAAATACATTTTAAAAAATAGATACATTTTGGACTTGTCCTTGGGAAGCTGCAAGCAGATTACCAATTAGTTGAAACTTTAGCATATTTTAATAAAAAATTATTTAAAAGAGTACCTAATTCTGGCTGGAAGAAACGTCATATTAAAGATTTTTCCCAAAATTGTATGAATGATACTTTTATTTATTTAAATAGTGGCAGGGGGAGTATTCCTCATCCTTTATATTCCCTTTTAAACCTTAATTGCACATAGTTTGTAAAATAAATATTTTAACTTTGAATTGTCCAGACATCAAGTTCTAGATGCATATTAGAAGTGGAATTTTCTGATTTATATGCATGGAATCCTAAATAACCATTTTCAAAAATAGGTGATTACTAACATTAACTCCCTTCATCCTTGTATGTGATTTATATTTCTATTGTATGGAAAGCTCTATTTGGGAATGTAACCCACACAATGGGGATGAAAATCTGGAATGCTACAGATCATTCAAAACAGAATATTCCATAAAATAAGTCACATCTCAACAGTGGGGGAAATTTTGCAAAATAATATCCAGTTTAGAAATTATATTTTCTCCCTCTAAAAAGTGTTGGCAGACTTGTAAAACCCCTTCTACTGTGACAGTATCACACAGAATGAACAGCTTGCATACCTAGTTTTCACAGGCATCAAGCATTTTGGAGAACATGCAGTTTTCTTTCTTATTGCATAAATCTGGAGAGCTGCCATTAAAAACAGCAGCAGCCGAATGTACACATACAAGTATTTGATGAACACTCTGTGTTTAGCTTAACATCTATTGTGCAAAGTAATACGGAAGTGGTAAAACATGGCTGTAGGGAAGGTAAGGAAAGGTTGTGCAGTCAGAAAATGAATGACGAGAAACTGACTAGTGTTAGAACACAGAGCAGATATAAGTAAATATGTTGATAATTGCATAGTAGGTTGGATTTGCAGCGTGTAGGAGGCCTCTACTTTGACATTAACCACACTTTAACACATACCAACCTCTTCAAGCGTTAACTAATTACGACTTTTTAAAACTTTTCATTGACAGTTATAGCTATGAAAAATAAAAGAAAAGCATGCATGTAACTGTTTCATCACTGGGTCACAGATTAAGTGGCACAGTAAAGAGCAAAAACCAGACTGAAAAATAAATAAAAGTTTACATAGCCATCTTATTGAATGCTTTTTGTAGATACCTAGTAACTTATTCAATAATACTAATCTAATATTAATGCTAGGATTTGAAATTCCCTAATCTGATTCCAGAACTTACAAGATTAACTACTGCAGTGTTCTGTTTCAAGAAACCTGAATAAAGTTTCCATTTCATCAGTTCTTGATGGGGGGTTTTGACTGATTAGTTTAATGTTATTGTATGCCAGTTTCCTTTTTCACAAAAATTAAATGTTCATTGCAATAATCATGCTTGACATATAGTATTCAGTAAGTGTCAGTGTGATATTTATATTCTTCAACAAAGAAAATTTTAAAAAGTTCTATGGCATATTTTCGGGTGCTTTGGTCCTACATTCTTAAATATGCACAGCTCCTGATAGAGTCCACCCAGTTTCTGTGCATTCACTTAAATAAAATAATAGCAACAATATACTTAACAGTGATCGTAGACAGTTCTAATGGGGTTCTAATTATAAATCCTGGTTAAGTATATAGTTAGAACCATATTTTTGCTGCTGCTGCTAAGTTGCTTCAGTCATGTAAGAGGTCAGTTTAATAATCTTGTTTATCTGAGATCTTAAGCTTCTCACTAGGACAAGGACATATAAAAGGTTACGTTGAAAATGCTGTTGGATGTTGACATGGATGTATTCAGGTTGGCTAGTCTACCTTCTTCATAAAGAGTATTCTCACAATATAACTGGTAAATTCATCACCTCAACGTTGCAATATATTTAGTCAACTTGTTTCATATTTTCTTTTGGAAATTCATTAGTATTTGCAACAATTTAACAGATTAAAGAGACAGACTCAAGTTTAACCTTTGTTTAGTACGATATTTTTTAAAATTTACTATAAAATAATTTGAGGTCTGTCAGACCTATCCTTCATGTTTTTTTGCCCTTTACTGGATCACTAAGACCCATATGTTGACTTACTCTAATAGTGGAAGCCTCATTCCAGTTAGAGATTTAGAAATATTTAAACACAGAGAAAATAATGTATATTGGCTGAGAGTCTTCAAATCTTTAGCTCTCAAATCTTATTTGGGAATGTATATAAGTCAAAACCCTTGTTACTTGAGGTCAATGGGATGCTGGATCTCCAAGAGTGTGAGAAAGGATGAAAACCAGGAATAGAGAAAATTTAGAATTTAAGAACTCTTTTTACTCTTTTTACTTTTAGGTTAACCAAAAGTTCCCACTGCAATCTGAATTAGTATACTTCCCCGGGGATTTGAGCAGGTTAGAGGACATCAGAGTGGAAGTCTGGTCAAAAGTGAAATAATTAATCTAGTGGTTGAAAGCATAACTCTTAGTAATCTCTTTGGAGAAAGATCCAAGCTAGACTATGCAGGGAAGGATCCAACTCTTGAAGGCAAGAGAATGTGCAACATCGGGGAAACTTTCAAGCTCACAGAGGCTGGATGTTATTCAGAAGAGGGACCCAGCCCTAGTGGATGGAAGTCCCAGCCCTAGTGGGTGGCTGGAAGTCAGACTAGAAGGCTGGAGTGTATTACTAGGGAACCAGGTGGAGGATCAGTCATAAAACCTCAAAGGAAGGTAGAACCCTGAAGAAAGCTTTGTCAGAGATGTGCACCTATTGATTCTGGCTCTAGAGTGACCTCCATAAACATGCTAGGTTCATGCTTCAACTACTAAAGAGGACAAATCTCATGACATATTTCCTTACTTGGCTCAGTTACAGAGTAGAGCACAAATTCTTGCCAGTTAGTAGGGATGAAACTGGGTCTGGCAAGAATCAGTATTGATTAGTGTCATCATTATTAGCAGAATATTTTATAGTATCATATACATTAGGAATTTAAGTTGGCTGTGTTTTAAATTCATGCAGTATATAACCACATGAACTAAAAAAAATATGTTGTGGTTAAGCTGGGGATCCTAGAAAATAAATCTTGAGGGATACTTTTATTTGTCCACTTTTCATTTCAACCCCAAGAAGGAAGAATGAGGAGAAAAAAAGGCAGACTTATTATAGGGCCTTAATTTCTTATCTGAAACCCTTGATTGGAGTCAGATGCATTGATTTTCAGAAGTTAAGGAATTTAAAGAAATAAAAATATGTAATTATATTATTGTAACATCTACAGTGAACTCTGGGGCAGCATTGTTTGTTTAATTAAACAAAAAGAAAGCATGACTAATTAAGATAAAGAATTGGGTCTTCATGAAGGACTGTGTACCTATACCTGAATTCCAGAAAACCTCAATCAAATATTCAGTTAAGGTTGTCTGATACAGCTATCAGAGGCAACAGAGAAACCATCTTAAAGACTGTATGTAAACAGGTCTCATAGGAATATCAGTTATCTACCCTAGCCTCTTCTATGAACTACCAGGATGTTTTTCTTTGTTGTCTGGCTTGAAGTAACATAAATTTTGCTCGTGGTAAAGAACCCGCCTTCCAGCAAAGGAGATGTAAGAGATGCAGGTTTGATCCCTGGGTGGAGAAGATCCCCTGGAGAAGGAAATGGCCACCCATTCCAGTGTTCTTGCCTGAAAAATCCCATGGACAGAGGAACCTGGTGGACTATGATCCAAGGGGTCACAAAGAGTCAGATACAACTGAAGCGACTTGACAGACAGGTGGGCAAATAAGTGTATTCCCTCCTAGTTCTGAAAGCTTAAAGGTATGAAATCCAGGTGTCATCAGGGCTACGTTCCCTCTGAAGGATATAGGGAAGAATCCTTCCTTTCCTCTTCTAGTTTCTGGTGGCCCCAGGATTCCTTGCCTTGTGGGAACAGAACCCCATCTCTATCTCCTTCTCCACATGACAGTCTTCTGTACTTCTCTCTGGGTCATCTCTTATACTTCTCATAAGGATACCAGTCATTGGATTTAGGACCCATGCCTAATCCAGGATGACTTTATCCTTAGATTCTTAGTTAAATCTGCAAAGTCTTATTTCCAGTATGATCACATTCTGAGTGTCCAGGTGGACATGAATTTTAAGTGAACACTACTCAACGTAAAAGAAAACTCCCCACCATACTGTTGACCCCCTTTACCCATTTGACCTCCTCACTGCTCCCCACCCCTCTGGTAACCACTATTCTCTTATCTGTACCTATATGTTTGCTTTTGTTTGGCTTGGTGCATTCATTTAATTTTTATTTTTAAAATTTCCACATATAAGTGAAATCATAATGTATTTATCTTTCTCTGACTTACTTAGCATAATATCCTCAAGATCCATCATGTTTTGCAAATGGAAAGATTTCATCTTTTTTATGGCTGAATAGTATTGCGTTGTATGTGTTTGCATGTGTGTGTGTGTGTTTGTGTGTGTGAAAATGCAATATCATCTTTATCCATCTGTCAATGGATGCTTATGTTATTTCCACATCTTTGCTATTATAAATAACACCACAATGAATGTAGGGATTCACACATCTTTTAGAGTTTTTTTTTTTAATAAATACCCAGAAGTAGAATTGCTGGGTCATATGTTAGTTCTATTTTTTATTTTTTTAGGCTTCTCCATACTATTTTCCATAGTGGCTGCACTAATTTACATTCCCACCAACAGTGTATGAGGATTCTCTTTCTTCATATTCTCTTCAGCACACTACTTGCATTTACCTTTTGATAATAGCCATCCTAATGGGAATGACAGCCAGGAGAAATATCAATAACTTCAGATATGCAGATGACACCACCATTATGGCAGAAAGTGAAAAGGAACTAAAAAGCCTCTTGATGAAAGTGAAAGAGGAGAGTGAAAAAGTTGGCTTAAAGCTCAACGTTCAGAAAATGAAGATCATGGCATCCGGTCCCATCACTTCATGGGAAATAGATGGGGAAACAGTGTCAGGCTTTATTTTTCTGGGCTCCAAAATCACTGTAGATGGTGACTGCAGCCATGAAATTAGAAGACGCTTAGTCCTTGGAAGAAAAGTTATGACCAATCTAGATAGTATATTCAAAAGCAGAGACATTACTTTTCCGACTAAGGTCCGTCTAGTCAAGGCTATAGTCTTTCCTGTGGTCATGTATGGATATGAGAGTTGAACTGTGAAGGCTGAGTGCCGAATAATTGATGCTTTAGAACTGTGGTGTTGGAGAAGACTCTTGAGAGTCCCTTGGACTGCAAGGAGATCCA
>SJYV01019323.1:668874-720778 GCA_006410875.1 Neotragus pygmaeus
CTGATGCTGGGAGGGATTGGGGGCAGGAGGAGAAGTGGACGACAAAGGATGAGATGGCTGGATGGCATCACTGACTCGATGGACGCGAGTCTGAGTGAACTCAGAGTTGGTGATGGACAGGGATTCCTGGCATGCTGCGATTCATGGGTCACAAAGAGTTGGACATGGCTGAGCAACTGAACTGAATGGGAATGAGGTGATATATCACTGTGGCTTTGACTTGCATTTCCCTAGTTACCTGAACATTGTTTATGTGCTTGCTGGCCATCTTTTTGTCTACTTTAGAAAAAATGTTTTTTCTGTTCCTCTTCTCATGTTTTTAATTAGGTTGTTTATTTTTATGATTGTTGAGTTGAATGAGTTCTTTATATATTTTGGATATAACTTCTTATCAGACATATGATTTGCAAATATCTTCTCTCATTGGTAAGTTATCTTTTTGCTTTGTTGATGGTTTCCTTCATTGTGGAGAGGCTTTTTAGTTTCATGGTAGTCCTGTTTGTTTATTTTTTGCTTTTGTTTCCTTTGTTTGAGGAGACATATCCAGAAAGATATTGCTAATACCAATGTTGAAAATTGTACTGCCTAAGTTTTCCAAAATCACTGCAGATGGTGACTACAGCCATGAAATTAAAAGATCCTTGCTTGCTGGAAGAAAAGTTATGACCAACCTAGACAGCATATGAAAAAGCAGAGACATTACTTTACCAACAAAGGTCCATCTAGTCAAGGCTATGGTTTTTTCCAGTAGTTATGTATGGTTGTGAGAGTTGGACTGTGAAGAAAGCTGAGTGCTGAAGAATAGATGTTTTTGAACTGTGCTGTTGGAGAAGACTCTTGAGAGTCCCTTGGACTGCAAGGAGATCCAACCAGTCCATCCTAAAGGGAAATCAGTCCTGAATATTCATTGGGAAGACTGATGCTGAAGCTGAAACTCCAATACTTTGGCCACTTGATGCAAATAAGGGACTCATTTGAAAAGACCCTGATACTGGGAAAGATTAAAGGCAGGAGAAGAAGGGGACACCAGAGGATGAGATGGTTGGATGCCATCAGTGATGCAATGGACATGAGTTTGAGTAGGTTCTGAGAGTTGGTGATGGACAGGGAAGCCTGGCGTGCTGCATTCCATGGAGTCACAAAGAGTTGGGCATGGCTGAGCGACTGAGCTGAACTAAACTGAAGTTTTCTTCTGGGAGTTTCATGGTTTCAGGACTTACATTTGAATCTGTAATGTATCATGTGTAATAGTTGTCTGCTGCTGCTGCTAAGTCGCTTCAGTCGTGTCCGACTCTGCAACCCCATAGACGGCAGCCAACCAGGCTCCGCCTCCCCTGGGATTCTCCAGGCAAGAACACTGGAGTGGGTTGCCATTGGTTTCATTATTTTGTGTGTGACTGTCCAGCTTTCTCAACACCATTTCCTAGACTCACCTCCTAATACTCTTACTCTCTAGTTCATTCTTTCCAACTACTCTGTCTTCTGGCAGGTTTTCATAGACTCAAAGCAGTCTCATCTTTGTGTCTTACTACCTGCTCTTCCTAGTAAAATATGCGCTCCAGGTAATAGTACAGCTGATTCTTTCACCAACTTGAATTGTTGCCTAAGTGTCACTTGCTTGATGAAATCATGTTTACCCACTCTACCTAAAATTACAGCCCGGATATGAGAGTTATGCTATGCTAGATTACATAGGAATTCTATCTTTAATTGTTAAGGAACTACCATACTGTTTTCCATATATGTTGCAACATTTTACAATCCCACCAATAATACACAAAGGTTCAAATTTCTCCCCATTGTTGCCAATGTGTTCTTTTCTGGGGTGTTATGGTATTTTAAAAAATAATGGTCATTTTAATTGGTGTGAGGTGATATCACATTGTGGTTTTGATTTGTATTTCTCTAATGATTAGTGACGGAGAAGGCAGTGGCACCCCACTCCAGTACTCTTGCCTGGAAAATCCCATGGACGGAGGACCCTGGTGGGCTGACGTCTGTGGAGTCGCACAGAGTTGGACACGACTGAAGCGACTTAGCAGCGGCAGCAGCAATGATTAGTGATGTTGAGCATCTTTTCATATGCTTATTGGCCATTTGTTTATTTTCTTTCAAGATATGTCTATTCAAGGATTGTGTCCTCCCCTTTTTTAACAGGATATTTTGAGGCTTTTGTTGTTGCTATTGCTATTGAGTTGTAAGAGTTCTTTATATTTTCTTTATATTCAGTTCAGTCACTCAGTCGAGTCCAGCTCTTTGCAACTCCATGAATCACAGAGTGCCATGCCTCCCTGTCTATCACCAACTCCCGGAGTCCACCCAAACCCGTGTCCATTGTGTTGGTGATGCCATCCAACCAACTTATCCTCTTTTGACCCCTTCTCCTCCAGAGCTCAATCTTTCCCAACATCAGGGCCTTTTTAAAAATATATATAAATTTATATATTTTAATTGGAGGCTGATTACTTTACAATATTGTATTGGTTTTGCCATACATCAACATGAATCTGCCACGGGTGTACATGTGTTCCCCATCCTGAACCCCCCTCCCACTTCCCTCCCCGTACCATCCCTCTGGGTCATCCCAGTGCACCAGGCCCAAGCATCCTGTATCCTGCTTTGAACCTGGACTGGTGATTCATTTCATATATGATATTATACATGTTTAAATGCCATTCTCCCAAATCTCAGGGTCTTTTCAAATGAGTCAGCTCTCCGCATCAGGTGGCCAAAGTATTAGAGTTTCAGCTTCAGCATCAGTCCTTCCAGGGAACACCCAGGACTGATCCCCTTTAGGATGGACTGATTGGATCTCCTCGCAGTCCAAGGGACTCTCAAGAGTCTTCTCCAACACCACAGTTCAAAACCATCAATTTTTTGGTGCTCAGCCTTCTTCACAGTCCAACTGTCACATCCATACATGACCACTGGAAAAACCATAGCCTTGACTAGACAGACTTTTGTTGGCAAACTAATGTCTCTGTTTTTTAATATGCTGTCTAGGTTGGTCATAACTTTCCTTCCAATGAGCAAGGATCTTTTAATTTCATGGCTGCAGTCACCATCTGCAGTGATTTTGGAGCTCCCCCAAATAAAGTCAGCCACTGTTTTCCCATCTATTTGTCATACTAGATATTTGCGAGTACATTCTTCCATTATATAGGCCACTTTTCGCTCTATTATTTCCTTGATAAACAAAAGTTTTTAAGTTTAATGTAGTCCCAAGAGAGTGGAAAGCCATATCTCTGTGAGATATGTTGATTTAAAATTCGTAGCCCCAAACTGCAATTACATTTGTACCAACCTAATATGTGAGCTATATCTCTGTGATATATATACCCAAAGTCTTTGAAACGTTATTTATAATAGCTTGAAGTAGAAACAACTCACATGTCTGCTGATGGAAGAATGGATAAATAAAATGTATACACACACACACCCTGAAAGGTTATTCAACCTTAACTTAAAAAATTCTGACACATTCTACAGTACTGAGGAACCTTTAAGACATTAGGCTAAATGAAATAAGCCAGTCTTAAAAGTCAATATTTTATGATTCTTTTTTTTAATTTATTTTTTTACTTTATTCTACTTTAAAATACTGTATTGGTTTTGCCATACATCAACATGAACCCACCACAGGTGTACACGAGCTCCCAATCCTGAATCCCCCTCCCACCTCCCACCCCATATTGTCTCTCTGAATCATCCCCATGCACCAGCCCCAAGCATCCTGCATCGAATATAGACCAGTGCCTCATTTCTTACATGATAGTATACATGCTTCAATGCCATTCTCCCAAATCATCCCATCCTCTTCCTCTCCCTCAGAAGCCAAAAGTCCGTTCTATACATCTGTGTCTCTTTTGTTGTCTCAAAAGATGATTTTTATATGGGCTATTCAAAATAGTCAAACTCACAGAAACAAAATAGGAAGATGGTTTCCAGGGACTATGGTTTGGAGTGGGGAATGGGGAGTCTTTCTATGGGCATAAAGTTTAAATTTTGTGAAATGAAAAAGTTCTAGAGATCTGTTGGGAAACAACGTGAACATACAGAATGCTATTAGACTGCACACTTAAAATAGTTAAATGGTAAATTTGTTGTTATATGCTTTTTACCATTCTTTAAAATATAACAGCCTATTTATATTTAATGAATAGTTATTCAGTACAAGAATAAAATCCAAAATTGAAGTTAAAAATTACTAAACTCTAAAGACAGGAGGAAACAAGTCAAATTAAGTGACAGCAGTTCTATATCACAGAATTCTGTTTTCACAAATGCCTCAAATACCAGTGTTCTTTGTGACTGAAATGCCAAATCAGAATTAGCCATACAAGAGGTTTATGGGAGGAAATGTTAATGATAGATAAAAGAGAGGAATTCGGAGTAGTATGTCTGATACCTGAGAAACAAAAAAGAAAGGAAGAATACGATGGGAAGAGTCGGATTACAGCAAATGATAAAAAACTGTCTGCCAGTCCATCGGGAAGTTACCCATTAGAACCCCATTTGTGAGAGTAAATAGGAAAAATATCTTTAATGTAAATTCTCTGGAGTATCCAAAGGGTCATCAGCAATACTGTTTCTTGCAATGGATTCTCTTCCACAAGATCTGTGTGGTACACATCAAGAGCCAATTCAAGAATTATATTTTAAAAAGTAAAAATAATAGAGAAGATGAAAAGTGTATAAAATTAAGCATATTTGAAAAAGAACCAGTCAATGTTCTAGAAATGAAATATACATATTAGGTTGGTACAAATGTAATTGTTGTTTCAGACCATAAAAGTTTAAAAAAAAATTTAAGACAGAATGGGCGGATTATCTGCATTTGTTTACTTCTTAATGGCAACAAAGGAACATGTAAAGGTAATGAAATAATACCTTCAAAGACAGTGTCACTGTAGACACTTTGTGTATTTAAATATATGTATATGCTATCATAGTAGCTTAGATGGTTAAAAAAAAAAAATCTGCCTGCAATTTTTTACCATCTCCTTCAACCAGGAGACCCAGGTTCGATCCCTGATTCAGAAAGATCCCATGGAGGATGGAATGGCTGCCAACTCCAGTATTCCTGCCTAAAGAATTCCACGTATGAGGGGCCTGGTGAGCTACAGTCCATGTAGTCATAAAGAGTCAGAGTCAACTGAGCAACTAACACTTCCACTTGTGATACGTTTAAGAGGGTAAATGTCTAGATAAAAATCTGACATACTCTCACTAAAGAGATTTTTAAATGAAAATTTTATAACTTAAAAGCATTTCTGGATAAATATAACAAATATTAAATGTATATGTAAGTACATTTTATAGAGGTAAAAGTCAACATAAAATCGTATACGGCAATCACTTCCTTCATTTTACTAGGGGATAATAGAATTAAGGTTTTGACTATCTTGTTTATGAAAAGGGCTCTGAGGGAGAGGGAGAAGGTGGCATGATTTGGGAGAATGACATTGAAACATGTATACTATCATGTAAGAAACGAATTGGCAGTCTATGTTTGATACAGGATACAGGATGTTTGGGGCTGGTGCACGGGTATGATCCAGNTATCTTGTTTATGAAAAGGGCTCTGAGGGAGAGGGAGAAGGTGGCATGATTTGGGAGAATGACATTGAAACATGTATACTATCATGTAAGAAACGAATTGGCAGTCTATGTTTGATACAGGATACAGGATGTTTGGGGCTGGTGCACGGGTATGATCCAGAGAGATGATATGGGGAGGGTAGGGAGATGAGGGTTCAGGATTGGGAACTCATATACACCCATGGTGGATTCATGTCAATGGCAAAACTAATACAGTATTGTAAAGTAAAAATAAAAATTAAAAAACAAATAAAATTACATGACAAAAAAAGGACATATCTAGATGAATTTCAGTCTTTATTAAATGTGTACTTTAAAATGAATGTGACAACATTAAATGATACATTAATTCTTATATTACATTTACATGGTGATATATCTTCAATATATATAGGCAAAAAATTGACAAAGCTACAAAGAGAAAATGAGAAACCCACTTGATTAACAACTTTAACATAACTTTTTAAGTAATATATTCAAGATAGCAGAATCAGTAAGCTTAAATGGAATGTTTTCCCTGTACTCTGGGTTCACAGTTTTGTTTAGCTTAGGGAAGAAGGTCTAAAAAAATTCCTATCAGGCTTTGAATATCATCTTCCAGTTTGGCCAGTTTCTGACCAGAGCTTAAAAAGAAAAAAAGTCATATATCCTGTCAGGTTCTAGGGCTTCCCTCATAGCTCAGTTGGTGAATAATCCGCCTGCAATGCAGGAGACCCTGGTTCAGTTCCTGGTCGGAAAGATCTGCTAGAGAAGGGATAGGCTCCCCATTCCAGTATTCTTGGACTTTCCTTGTGGCTCAGCTGGTGAAGAATCTGCCTGCAATGCAGGAGACCTGAGTTTGATCCCTGTGTTGGGAAGATCCCCTGGAGAAGGGAAAAGTTACCCACTCCAGTATTCTGGCCTGGAGAACTCCATGGACTGTATTGTACATGGAATTGCAGAGTTGAAGATGACTTGAGAGACTAGCTGGGACTAACAATATATATTCCTGGTAGTATCAAATGACTCAAGGGACCCTTGAAGTGCCACAAATAAGATGGAAAAGACACTATTCTTGCAGGAATCACGGAAACTCCCCAAAAAATAACCAAAAGAAAGAAGGATTTAGATAATTCATCTGAGAGCTGACAGCAGGCTGTGAGATTCTAGCTACAAATGAGGTGCAAGCAAGCTTTCTAATCAGGTGTATCTAGCTGGAAGTGGGTGTAAGCCATACTTCTGGACCCGTAACCTGATGGCTGAGTTGACTGCATATGCAAGCACCAACAACCTGCTTGTCCCAAGCTGGCAAAAAGTTAAGCTAAGTTCTCACACGAGGATCCCATTTATTTAGTTAAGCCAATTAATACCTAAGCGTTAGGTGCCACTGGGTTGGGGATTTTGTGATGTTGTACAGTGCACCTCAGCAACTAAACAACAACACTGTGCTATTTTTATTCCTTTCACAAAATTTCTGTATGGTGCAGACGCGCTAATGGCTTTTTATAGTCTAACTTATACCTATTTGGACTTTGAACCTTGATGGTGGAAACAGTCCAGATTTCTTGGGCTATTTCTGCTATGGACTTACCACAAGGCTTTGTGAGTCGCTTCAGTAAATGAATATCACTAAGTAAATGACATGTAATATACATATATGTGTATATATACAAAAGTTTATTATGCTAGGTGAGCTTCATGCAAGGGAATAAAGCTGAAATCTTTGAGTGATAAATAAAATCTTTATTTATTACCCTTAGCATCTCAGTAATGACAAGAGGAATAGTGAGCTCAAAGGATTCAGCAGGCACCTCCTCAACCTATCTTGTCTTATAGGCCATTAGTAGTCAGCTTCAGGTGTCATCCCTCATCTCCAAAAAATGTTAATAAATTAAAGATTTAAGGAGACAGTTTTGGTGATACAAACAAACTTCATTTAACACATGGTGAAATGGACAGTCTCAGAGAACTACCAAAGGGGGCAGAAGATAGAAAACTTTCATAGGATAAAGAATAAAAAACCAGAAAGGGAAACAAAAAAAGTCTAATGGACTAAGACAACATAGTTAACCTGTGTGATTACATCTAACAGAAGGGGAGTTTTTGGAGTGGTGGGACTAGAACCAGTTAGCACTGGATCTTTTATGGCTGATTTATGGTTGCTATTTAGACCATGGCTATGAAAAACCCATCCTGCTATCTCCTCACATATTTCTTTATCTGTTTAGTAATTCAAAGGCAGATCATTTTCCCCAGCTTAGAGGTTTTTAACCACTTCTTTCTTGACATTTTATCCAGAAATAGTTAATTTGAGAAAAATTAAAGGTAAGCTTCTAGAAATAAACATTATGAATGAATTATTAAACACCTACAGATGTGATGATTTCAGTTACAAATCTGAGTGCTATTTAATATTTTTTAATATATATTGCCCTCACTTGCCCTTTCTCATATAGGCAAGTTATCTGTAGTTGAATAGTTATTACTTGTGAAATCATCCCACTATCTGCTTCCTCAGCTGCTATTCTTCTTTATAACACTTGTAGCATTTATAATTTGGAGAAGGCGATGGCACCCCACTCCAGTACTCTTGCCTGGAAAATCCCATGGACAGAGGAGCCTGGTAGGCTGNTTGTGAAATCATCCCACTATCTGCTTCCTCAGCTGCTATTCTTCTTTATAACACTTGTAGCATTTATAATTTGGAGAAGGCGATGGCACCCCACTCCAGTACTCTTGCCTGGAAAATCCCATGGACAGAGGAGCCTGGTAGGCTGCAGTCCATGGGGTCACAAAGAGTTGGACACTACTGAGAGACTTCACTTTCACTTTTCCCTTTCATGCATTGGAGAAGGAAATGGCAACCCACTCTAGTGTTCTTGTCTGGAGAATCCCAGGGGCAGGGAAGCCTGGTGGGCTGCCATCTATGGGGTCACACAGAGTCGGACACGACTGAAGTGACTTAGCAGCAGCAGCAGTAGCAGCATTTATAATTAATAATTTTTTCTTTGTTTATATCTCTTAAAGGCTTCCCTAGTAGCTCAACTGGTAAAGAAACTGCCTGCAATGCAGGAGACCCCAATTCAATTCCTAAGTTGGGAAGATCCACTGGAGAAGGGATACTCTTCCCATTCCAGTATTCTTGGGCTTCCCTGATGGCTCAACTGGTAAATAATATGCCCTCAAGGCAGGAGACTTGTGGCATTCATCATGGATAATTGTTTATTTGTTTATATCTCTTAGATGGTACTGCTAATACTACTACTAAGAACTAACATTTTCAACCCATCATTCTTCAGAAACATTTTGTGTTGTTATTAAATTTTCTTAGCTGCCAAATGATACTACATATGCCATTATTCACATATTATGAGTATAAAGAAAAGTGAGGAAAGAGAAGTGAGGCAGAAAGTTTAAGTGACATGAAGTAATGCAAATATCAGTTCATACATGGTAAAGCCAAGATTGTAAACCCTGAGAGAGTAGGCCCACGTGTCTCCAGGGTGTTGTCCAGGGTGGTGCTTATGGTGCTCAATATTTGGCCATTGAACAAATGAGTGAGTGCAAGTTTAATAAATACAATTTAGAGGTTTGAACAATATGTTTGTTTGCTGCTGCTAAGTCGCTTCAGTCGTGTCCAACTCTGTGCAACCCCATAGATGGCAGCCCAGCAGGCTCCTCTGTCCCTGGGATTCCCCAAGCAAGAACACTGGAGTGGGTTGCCATCTCCTTCTCCATTGCATGAAAGGGAAAAGTGAAAGTGAAGTCGCTCAGTCTTGTCCGACTATTCGCGACCTCATGGACTGCAGCCTGTCAGGTTCCTCTGCCCATGGGATTTTCTAGGCAAAAAGTACTGGAGTAGGTTGCAATTTCCTTCTCCCATTTCTTTGCTTCAGTCAGTTCAGTTCAGTCACTCAGTCATGTCTTACTTTTTGCGACCCATGAATCGCAGCACACCAGGCCTCCCTATCGATCACCAACTCCTGGCTTATGTCTATTGAGTCGGTAATGCCAACCAGCCATCTCATCCTCTGTTGTCCCCTTCTTCTTCTGCCCCTAATCCCTCCCAGCATCAGAGTCTTTTCTAATGAGTCAACTCTTCAGATGAAGTGGCCAAAGTATTGGAGTTTCAGCTTTAGCATCAGTCCTTCCAATGAACACACAGGACTGATCTCCTTTAGAATGGACTGGTTGGATCTCCTTGCAGTCCAAGGGACTCTCAAGAATCTTCTCCAAAAACACAGTGCAAAGCATCAATTCTTCAGTGCTCAGCTTTCTTCACAGTCCAACTCTCACGTCCATACATGGCCACTGAAAAAACCATAGCCTAGATGGAGCTTTGTTGGCAAAGTAATATCTCTGCTTTTCCATATGATGTCTAGGTTGGTCATAACTTTCTTTCCAAGGAGTGAGCCTCTTTTAATTTCATGGCTGCAATCACCATCTGCAGTGATTTTGGAGCCCCCCAAAACAAAGTCTAACACTGTTTCCACTGTTTCCCCATCTATTTTTCATAAATTGGTGGAACCAGATGCCATAATCTTTGTTTTCTGAATGTTGAGCTTTAAGCCAACTTTTTCACTCTCCTCTTTCACTTTCATCAAGAGGCTTTTTTTTTGTTCCTCTTCTCTTTCTGACATAAGTGTGGTGTCATCTGCATATCTGAGGTTATTGATATTTCTCCCAGCAATCTTGATTCCAGCTTGTGCTTCTTCCAGCCCAGTGTTCCTCATGATGTACTCTGCATAGAAGTTAAATAAGCAGGGTGACAATATATAGCCTTGATGTACTCCTTTACCTATTTGGAACCAGTCTGTTGTTCTATGTCCAGTTCTAAGTGTTGCTTCCTGAGCTGCATACAGGCTTCTCAAGAGGAAGGTTAGGTGGTCTGGTATTCCCATCTCTTTCAGAATTTTCCACAGTTTATTGTGATCCACACACTCAAAGTCTTTGGCATAGTCAATAAAGCAGAAATAGATGTGTTTCTGGAACTCTCTTGCTTTTTCCATGATCCAGCTGATGTTGGCAATTGGATCTCTGGTTCCTCTGCCTTTTCTAAAACCAGCTTGAACATCTGGAAGTTCACGGTTCATGTATTGCTGAAGCCTGGCTTGGAGAATTTTGAGCATTACTTTACTAGTCTGATAATGATGGAATATCTGGAAAATGATAATTTGATAAGGTTTCGGATTACTCTGACTTTTCAGTAAAGTCTTATTTTGTGTCCATGAAGACACAAAAGGTTCATTGCACCATGTTGAGTCTTCCCTTTATGATCTCTTCAGATGAATGCATACCATAATATATCTGGTGTGACCTCACACATAAAAAGAGTAAAATTAGATTCATCAGCTGTCACATGTACTGAGAATATAACGCTGAGGATGCCTATACCCAATTAATAGATAAAATCATTGAGTATGCTGAAAGAAATACAATTCATTTGCCTTTGAAGAAGAGTGAACATCAAGTTTTGTGTAAACAAAGAAGTAAAATGGATAATATGAGGTCATTTCAAACATTTTCACTTGAGAGAAACCAAAGAAGAAAGAGAAACAGTTCAACAGCTTGTAGTAATAGGGAAAAGGGGAAAATAGTAATGAAAATGACTATGGGGAATAGAAACAGTGATAAAGGGGGTCTTTTAATATTCTTCAAACATTTTAAGTATGCAATTTTTACACTTTTCTGTGAAAATTATACAATAATTTGGAATCCGCTGATTCTGCATCTGTAATTTTTCTTTCACCAAAACAAGCAGTATTTTATTATAGGAGTATGTATTTTGATCTCTTAGGTAAACATTTGGCACTAAATGAGATTAAAAATTCTTTATGAGTCTCATATATTTTGTGTCATCATTTTAACATCAAAACTACCAAAGGAGTGAAATAATATATATTTATTTCTAATCCTGTGGCAAAACAACTCATGCTAGTTCTAAAAAGCATAACAAAAAACGAAACAAAACACATCTAATTGATATTAATGATGATGATGTTGTTTAGTCACTAAATTGTGTCTGAATCTTTTGCGACCCTATAGACTGTAGTCCACCAGGTTCCTCTGTGCATAGAATTTTCCCAGCAGGAATACTAGAGTGGGTTGCCATTTCCTTCTCCAGGGGATTCTCCCAACCCAAGGATCAGACCCACGTCTCCTGCACTGGCAGACAGATTCTTTAGTACTGTACTACCTAGGAAGCCCAGTGATAATATACCTCTCAATGTGTATATAGTTTCTTCATAACAAAAACACGCTCAGTACTGTTAGCCAAAAGAGAATAGGGAGAAGAGGAAAGTGTGGAAGATGTGCAAATGTGATTTGTTTTAAAGTGAACATTCTGAAATTGCATTCTTCCTTTGAAATGTGAAGCAGTTTTACAGAGTAACACTATTTTTTTTTTCTTTTTTTTAATTAATTAATTTATTTATTTTTTAATTTAACTTTACAATACTCTATTGGGTTTGCCATACATCGACATGAATCCACCACAGGTGTACTAACTTAAGATATTTATTCTGAGTATTGGCTATCGCATATAAAGTATATCATTCTTGATAGTTTTATATAATTAAATAACTGATGTGAATAATCAAATGTGAGGTAAATCACATAGCTTTTGATACATTTTCTTCATTAACGTCTAACAGTGCAGAATGAAGATTGCATTCAACTTGTCCTCACAGATCTTCAAAAATGAAGCATTTTGAAAAAAGAGGTCTCTTAAATCCACTGATAGAACTTATTCAAATTCCATTATTCCTAAGTCATAAAAATGAAAGACATCTCACAGGAGAGATCTCCATAGGTGACTTAAGAGCAGTTTGACAGTCTGCACAAGTGCAGAGACATTAAGCTGTTAAGTGGCCACATGTGTATACATATGTTTAGTGTTAAGGCCATAAAGTAAACATTAGCAATCAGGAACCTCAAATTGATTTTGGAGCTTAAGTCTTTCAAGACCCCACAAAATCTGGACAACAGCTTGAGAAAGATTCAGACAAGTTCTTACACCGTATGCCTCATTCTCAATTATAGGGGATTGTGCTCATATGCTAAATGTACCCAGAGACTACCTAAAAATCCATCCCTACCTTTGATAGAACCAAGGAGTGAAAATTTAAAAATCTGTGTGTCATCTCTGATCTCCATCATACTTTGCCAGAAGGCAGTAACCAGTAAGCTCTATCAAACCCTACCAGCTCTGCTGACACACTTAGAAATGTTAGTGCATAATATGCTATTATGCATTACTTTATGTGCAGACTCTCATTATCATAGTTGTATGAGACATTCACACATATGCACACAGCATGTTCCCACTGGGTGTAGTTGGTCATCTTTGGCAACTTAGGGAGAACAGTGCTGTTTTGTTTTGTTGTTATGGTTTCAGACACATCTTTCCAAACTTGTCATTTATGCATAAATGAAATCTTGTATAATTGTGATTATCCAAATACTTTATAACAAAATACCATTTTAGTTGATGAAATAAAACAGTGGTTTTTGATAATCAATGAAATCTTTTATTCAAACAATCCACACAGAGATAAAGCAGGAGAAAAAAATTATCTTGTGGCTAAAGAGTGTGAAGTGAAGAAGGCAGGAACTTCACCTTCTTTGATGGCTGTTTAATTTTTATGGCCACCCTTGAGAAATCTTTCAAATACTTGAAGTCTCTGTACAACATTCGGAATATTATTGATGTCCAGAATGAAAGAAGAAACAGAATTTCTCTCTGTGTTAGACTAACTTTCAAACATCAACTTAAGTCATTACTGTAATGACATGATACTTGACAAAGGTTACTTGATCCCATTCAGGCACAAGGAATCTCTCCCTAGGATTAACCAACACTCGGCTTCTGTGTAACACCTATATTGGAGTGGCTATTTGCAATTTTTTAACAAATAGACATTGAACTAGTCATTATAAATTATGACCATGAGGCAGTACTTAGCCTCTGTAGTTGAGAATGGGCTGAATCTTAGCTTGGGGACAACTGGCCCACAGACTAAAATCAGGAAGTGACATCACTAAGGAAGTGGCACAGGGCATTGTTACTAACAGAGCAACATTTGGCTTTCAGCCTTTACTCTGTAGATGGGGCAGTAAAGGCTACTGTGGACACGGGGAATTTGAATTCTAGCTCTGGTCCTTGGATTATCATAAGATATGCCATCCTTCAAAGCAGAGACATACCTGATCCTAGACTTTTAAGAAAGCAAACCTATCTGCTTCAGACCCATCCTGTCCCAGCCATCTGAGTTCCTCTTTTCTACCCATATGGGCCAAAATTCATAAAGGAAAATCCTCTCAACTTCATTTTGCAAATGAAAATGTGCTTATTAAATGCATTCCTAGTGAAACAATGTATTATACTTGCCCTATGTATGACCTGGAACAAGGTGGTATTTCTCCCTTAAGTTGAAACAACTGCTCTCTTTTTCTTCTGCTTTGAGCTGCATTATTGGTAGACTCAAAGATCTTCTGACTTGTTACACATATTCCTACACACTAGTGTTCTATGTTCGGGAATATAGTTGGATGATGAATACTGAAATCTCTTGTGGAGAATCTCACTGCAATGCAGTTCAGTTAGTCCAATGACATGACATGTCTGGTGAATCTAGTTTAAGGAGATCCAACCAGTCCATTCTGAAGGAGATCAGTCCTGGGATTTCTTTGGAAGGAATGATGCTGAAGCTGAAACTCCAGTACTTTGGCCACCTCATGCAAAGAGTTGACTCATTGGAAAAGACTCTGATGCTGGGAGGGATTGGGGGCAGGAGGAGAAGGGGACGACCGAGGATGAGATGGCTGGATGGCCTCACGGACTCGATGGACATGAGTCTGAGTGAACTCCGAGAGATGGTGATGGACAGGGAAGCCTGGCGTGCTGCAGTTCATGGGATCGCAAAGAGTCAGACACGACTGAGTGACTGAACTGAACTGAACTGAAGCTGTAATTAAAAAAAAATATATATATATATATATATATAAGCTACTGTCATTGCTTCTAAGAATGCTGGATTTTCATTCATCAGGAACTTGTCATTTATCTGGCTGAAGCACAATGCCAACGATAGGCTACACTTTATTACTGATTAATAGTGAAGTCAAATCTGGCCTTTGTACCCTGACACCAATTTAAATCTCAGAGACAGAGTTTTGGGTTAGGTAGGAAAGAATAGCTTTATTGCCTTGCCAGGCAAAGGAGGTCACAGAGGGCTGCTGCTGCTCCTGCTAAGTCGCTTCAGTTGTGTCCGACTCTGTGCGACCCCATAGATGGTAGCCCACAGGTTCTGCCATCCCTGGGATTCTCCAGGCAAGAACACTGGAGCAGGTTGCCATTTCCTTCTCCAATGCATGAAAGTGAAAAGTGAAGTGAAGTAATTCAGTCATGTCCGACTCTTCGTGACACCATGGACTGCAGCCAACCAGGCTCCTCCGTCCATGGGATTTTCCAAGCAAGAGTACTGGAGTGGGTTGCCACAGCCTTCTCCCACAGAGGGCTAATGCCCTCAAAATTGTTGTGTCTCCACCTGGAAGGGATAATGAGGAGTGAGTGGTCAGCTTGTGGGCATTTTTCTGATTGATTGGTGGTGAGATAGATGGGAATCAGCATTATTAACCTTCTAGTTCCAACTGGTCTGGGGTCTGCATGCTTATGGACTGCACACCGTTAACTTCATCCACATAATAGGGGTTTCAGTATCTGCAAAACAGCTCAGAAATTTTGATATGTATACCCTTTGAAGGGGGAATAATGACCCTGCCCAAGACAGCACTATTGTTTCTTCACCAATACTCTCTCATCTCTGCGTCCCCTCTCTGAAAATTGGCAATTGTTTTATTCTGCCCATGGAACATAGGGAAACTCATGGAGGCTGAATGAAACCTATTTCCTATAATCAGGAAAGGGGGGAAGAGAAAGAATTTTGTGCCCAGGTTCTGCTCAATTTCAACACTTCAGATATTGGTTACCACTAGACCTGGGGAAAAGATAACCTCAGTTCAGATGCTCATGTCCGACTCTTTGGAAACACATGGACTGCAGCATGCCAGGCTTCCCTGTCCATCACCAACTCCCAGAGCTTACTCAAACTCATGTCCAGAGAGTCAGTGATGACATCCAACCATATCATCCTCTGTTGACCCCTTCTCCTCCCGCCTTCAATCTTTCTTAACATCAGGGTCTTTTTCCAATGAATCAGTCCTTTGCATCAGGTTGCCAAGTATTGGAGTTTCAGCATCAGCATCAGTCCTTCCAATGAATATTCAGGACTGATCTCCTTTAGGATAAACTGGTTGGATATCCTTACAGTCCACGGGACTCTCAAGAGTCTTCTCCAACACCACAGTTCAAAAGCATCAATTCTTCAGTGCTCAGTTTTCTTTATAGTCTCTCACATCCACACACGAGTACTGGAAAAACCATAGCTTTGACTAGATGGATATTTGTTGGCAAAGTAATGTCTTTGCTTTTTAATATGCTGTCTAGGTTGTTCATAACTTTTCTTTCAAGGAGCAAGTGTCCTTTAATTTCATGGCTGCAGTCAACATCTGCAGTGATTTTGGAGCCCCCCAAAAAGTCTTTCACTGTTTCCAATGTTTCCCCATCTATTTGGCATGAAGTGATGGGACCAGATGCCATGATCTTAGTTTTCTGAATGTTGAGTTTTTAAGCCAACTTTTTCACTCTCCTCTTCACTTTCATCAAGATGCTCTTTAATTCTTTTTTATTGCCACAAGGGTGTTGTCATCTGCATATCTGAGGTTATTGATATTTCTCCCATCTATCTTGATTCCAGCTTGTGTCTCATCCAGCCCAGCATTTCTCATTAAGTACTCTGCATGTAAGTTAAATAAGCAGGGTGATATACTGCCTTGACATACTCCTTTCCTGATTTGGAACCAGTCTGTTATACCATGTCCAGTTCTAACTGGATATAACTGCAATCACATTTCTCAGGAAGTATTCCCATCTCTTTCAGAATTTTCCACAGTTTGTTGTGATCCACACAGTCAAAGGCTTTGGCATAGTCAATAAAGCAGAAGTAGATGTTTTTCTGGAACTCTCTCGCTTTTTCCATGATCTAACGGATGTTGACAATCTGATTTCTGGTTCCTTCGGCTGCTCTAGATCCAGCTTGAAAATCTGGAAGTTCACAGTTCATGTTCTGTTGCTTGGAAAATTTTGAGAATTACTTTGCCAGCCTGTGAGATGAGTGCAATTGTGTGATAGTTTGGGCATTCTTTGGTATTGCCTTTCTTTGGGATTGGAAAGAAAACAAACTTGTCCAGTCCTGTCGCCATTGCTGAGTTTCCCAAATTTGCTGGCATATTGAGTGCAGCACTTTCACAGCACCATCTTTTAGGATTTGAAATGGCTCAACTGTAATTCCATCACCTCCACTATCTTTGTTCATAGTGATGCTTTCTAGGCCCACTTGACTTCTCTTTCCTGGATGTCTAACACTAGGTGAGTGATCATACTATTGTGATTATCTGGGTCATGAAGATCTTTTTTGTACAGTTCTTACATGTATTCTTGCCACCTCTTCTTAATATCTTCTGCTTTTGTCAGGTCTGTACCATTTCTGTCCTTTATCGAGCCCATCTTTGCATGAAATGTTCCCTTGGTATCTCTAATTTTCTTGAAGAGATCTCTCGTCTTTCCCATTCTATTGTTTTCCTCTATTTCTTTGCACTGATCACTGAGAAAGGCCTTCTTATCTCTCCTTGCTATTCTTTGGAACTCTGCATTCAAATGGGTATATCTTTCCTTTTCTCCTTTGCCTTATGTGTCTTTTCTTTTCTTAGCTATTTGTAAGGCCTCCTCAGGCAATCATTTTGACTTTTTGAATTTCTTTTCCTTGGAGAAGGTCTTGATCCCTGCTTCCTGTACAATGTCACGAACCTCTATCCATGGTTCATCAGGCACTCTGTCTATTAGATCTAGTCACTTAAATCTATTTCTCACTTCCACTGTATAATCATAAGGGATTTGATTTAGGTCATACCTGAATGGTCTAGTGGCTTTCCCTACTTTCTTTTATTTACGTCTGAATTTGGCAATAAGGAATTCATGGTCTGAGCCGCAGTCAGTTCCTGGTCTTGTTTTTGCTGATTGTATAGAGCTTCTCCATCTTTGGCTACAAAGAATGTCATCAGTCTGATTTTGGTATTGACCATCTGGTGATGTCCATGTGTAGAGTCTTCTCTTGTGTTGTTGGAAGAGGGTGTTTGNTTGGAAAAGACTCTGATGCTGGGAGGGATTGAGGGTAGGAGGAGAAGGGGACAACAGAAGATGAGATGGTTGGATGACATCACCAACTGAATGGACATGAATTTGGGTGAGCTCCAGGAGTTGGTGATGGATAGGGAGGCCTGGCATGCTGCAGTTCATTGGGTCACAAAGAGTCTGACACGATTTAGTGACTGAACTGAACTGAACTGAACTGAACTTGACAAGGTAGAAAGAATTTTCTGTTATTTCTCAACCTCCCAAAATTTGTCGAGNATGGATAGGGAGGCCTGGCATGCTGCAGTTCATTGGGTCACAAAGAGTCTGACACGATTTAGTGACTGAACTGAACTGAACTGAACTGAACTTGACAAGGTAGAAAGAATTTTCTGTTATTTCTCAACCTCCCAAAATTTGTCGAGTGCTTTTCTTGAGAAAAGCAATTTGGATTAATGTAAAGAGGGAGAGAGTAAAGGAGAGAATGAAAGAAGAAAGAAGGAAAAGAAAGAAGACCTTATCTTATAATTCTCAGTTTGGTGTGAGCAGAGTCATGACCAAGTCTTTACAAATTTCAATGAAGACTTTTCAATTTAGAGTATAGATATATCATAAAATAATAGGGTTTTGACTTATCTGCCCTTCATGTATCAGTCTAATTTTCAGTCTTTCTCTAATTATCAACCTCAGTCTATATTTGATTACCAAAGACAAATAAAATAATACATATATATCATTTAAATTGATCTATTCTTTCATATATAATTCACGGTTGACAATATAGACACATCTGAAAAATGTCAGAAAAACAATGTTTAAAAGTTGCGAAATATAAGTGAAATAATTCATATAAACTATCATATAAGACATATAGAAGTCATTCAATAAATGATCTCTGTTTTATTTATCTGGCATTCTTTGAGTTGAGAAAAATCACCGTTTCATAGTGAAGTAAAGACAGTTTTTACTATATATAAGAAAATGAAATCTACAAAGTCCCTATGAAATATGTTCAATATTTTTTCATTAAATTATCAGCTAGGCATGGCTACAAGAGGGTCCACACGAGAAAGACAGGGAAACAATATTTATAATACTCACATGACCCCCTGAGAACACCAAAAAGTGGGCTTCAGAACATGTGGGCAAGTGCCTTATCAGAGATCAGGATAGAGAATACAAGCAAAAGATATGAGAAGAGTTCATTGGTACATTGGAATACTAGGTCACAGTCAGATGAGGGCAAGAACAACTTATGATAGGGGACAGCCTTATCACACTGTTACACCTGTCACCTGGGCAGAATGCTCACAACTTGTTTGTGGGGATGTTGAGGTAGCAGGAAAATACGAAATTTTAAGATATATAATATAAGGCTGCCTGTGTACTCAGTCACTTCAGTGATGTTTGACTCTTTTTAAACCTCTGAACTGTAGCCTGACAAGTTCCTCTGTCCATGGGGTTCTCCAGGCAAGAATACTGGACTGCATTGCCCTGCCCTTGGGGAGGTTGAGGATCTTCCCAACCCTGGGGTTGAAGCTGTGTCTCCTACATTGCAGGTGTATTCTTTACCCACTGGACCACCTAGGAAGCCTGTAATATAAGGTTATATACTACTATTAGCAATAGACCACGGTGGGCAAAGACAAGCCACCATGCAAGTATTCTTTTGTTACACCACAAGCAAGTGCTGAAACTGGGATTTGAACTCAAGGCATTTGATTTTAGACCCCTTACATTTGATTGCTTCTTGGCATTTCCTTGAAGCCAAATATTATATTTTGTCAGAAGATGTTCCTTATAAGCTTATATAATGAAAAAAAATTAACTCAAAGAGGCCCAGAATGTGACTATATTGTTTAACACAATTGGAGAATTGCCATGGCGCTTCTGGGAAAAGACAATGAGAGAGAGAAGAGAAAGAATCTGGGCAGAGGAAAGAGCAAGTCCTTACTATTTATTGATCCTTTTAGCACCCCCAGATCATCTAGCAAGTATTTGACAATCATAAGTGACGAAAGAGAACTCTTGGAGAAATCACTGAAGATTAAAGATCCCTTAGCAACTAGATTTCTGTTAATTAAACATTCGTCAGCACCCTCTCCATTGTCTTTTCAAGGGTAGGAGCTAGGTCATGGTAAGTACACAGAAGAAATTTTGAACAAGGAATTTGAAGCTCTGGGATCCTCCCCCAGCTCTGTCACACACTTGAGTGAGTTAAATGATCTAATTTTTGTGTCAGACTTCTAACCCTTCTGGGCCTAAGAGTTTATAATATCATAAGTAGAGTTGTTCTTTAAACTTTTCTATAAAATACATCAATATATTGTTATGCTTTTGCAAAGAGAATTTCTTCATCACATGATTAATTGGTCATGAATTAAATCATAAATATAAAATAATATTCTATTCATGTAAATATGTCATATATTATGAATAACAATAAATATTTTAAAAACTTTTTTCCTTGTTTCTCAACTACTTTAAAGTTATTACTAATCATACTTCAGATTATTGTTTAGTTTAACAGTCCTACAATTAGGACACTTTTATTTAAATGAGCATGTGTCACTACATAGTGGATAGAAATAGCCTAAATCTTACTAACTCTAGTGATTGCTCTCACAACCATTTCAACGGAAAAATGTATGTTGCTGCCAAATATTATCCAATAAATTAAGTATTTTTGGTTTCATAAGAAGACAAACTAATCCTGGAATATAACATATTCCAAAAATCTGGTGGTTCATGAAGTGAGAAATTATGGGCTTGGGTTTTTATAAAATTTGAAAAGTCAAGAGGGTAAGCAGATGGCTAGCTGTAGAATATATTACACATTAAGCAATTGTTTTTATGTGCCAGGCAAAGTTCTGGAAGCTTATGATATTGTAAAATCCAATGACCCTGCAATAGACTGAGAGTTCAGACTATGATACACATGCAATTTTAGAGACCACATTTATCACTGGTTTATTAGCTGTCAGAAACTCACACGATTCAACACGATTAATACCCTGCACTGTAGTTTTTATTGCTGCTCTTTTTTTAACGATTTTTTCCCTCTATCTAGCTGTTTTATGCTTCTCTTACAATATTACTAACTTCAGGATAATCAAGTGACAGTTCAGGAATGCTGAATGATTTTCCAGTAACTTTTCAGTACTCATAAGTAATAAAATTTTATAAGGGATATAAAGAACTTAGATACTCAAGCCCACATACTGTCTTCAATGTACATGAATAATTTCATTGTCATCAGTTGGAGTTCTGAATNGTATGTTAGATGTGTATAAGAGACAGAGATAGCATTGGCCCCTTAAAATATTCTGAAAAGCTGGAATTCTACCCTCTTTATTTATGGAGTGTGATGTATGCAGAATGGACCTAGTTAGGTTTTTATCTAGATTCTGTCTCCCTCACAGAGTTTCCAGGAGAGCATCAGGCTAACTTTATTTGGGTAGCCATAGAAAAGAAGATATGTTCACTTTTTTTTTTTTCAA
This sequence comes from Neotragus pygmaeus, assembly GCA_006410875.1. Classification (NCBI taxonomy): domain Eukaryota; kingdom Metazoa; phylum Chordata; class Mammalia; order Artiodactyla; family Bovidae; genus Neotragus; species Neotragus pygmaeus. The sequence continues at coordinate 690,205 of SJYV01019323.1, forward strand.
ATGTGAATGATGCATATTTCTTATTTAAAATGATCAGTTTAGTCTGATTTTAACATGCATATTTTCCTTCTCAACCGTGTGATAGTTTCCTAGGGTTTGGATTCTCAACAATGTGCCTAGAAATCAGTGTCACTGTGTGCTCAGGACCAAGCACAGCTGTGCATGTGATGTGTGGTCACAAATGTTTCCCAACTGCTAACATGTAACCTGGATCCAGGGATCCAAAGAAGCTATTGTTAAGGGTCAACTGTGAGGATGACCTTGTTATATAACTGAGAAAAACAAAATGGGTGATTATTATTGTATTCGTGTTTTAAGATCTGGACTGTGTGTTCTTTCTGTGGTTGTCTAATGGGAGCTCATTTCCTCATGCGTTTTGCCGCTTTGCATCCTTGAAATTGGGTCTGCGGGACTTCTTTGAAGGTAATAGTGACTGTGGCTTTCTTGAGAGAGACCTGGGAGTAGAAAGTGTGATGATTTTAAACTAAATTATCAGCTTGAAATGTCTAAGGAAATATAAAATTCAGCTGTAAACATGTATGACTGCCATCTTATGTGGAGAAATTCTCAAAGAGAGGTTTTTTGTTTTCTTCTATCTAATTCTATGGCAAAGTCTAAAATAAACAATTTCCCTTGCAGTATTTTTGGTGAGAGTCAGGCTTTATTTCTAGTTTACCCTGCACACTAAGGAAGTTAATGTGGGGATCTCCTCTTGTGTTCCCAAATTTTGGCAAACCCTAAACTTTTTTTTCTTTCTGTCCCCTGTGCTCTATGAAGACAGCTTGCCAGGTTCAGCAAATTCTGCAAAGGAAAGCCACCTTTGATACTCTTTCCATTGCTCACATTTCTTTTTGCTTCTTAGTATTCTTTGCCAGGTGGCACTAGTGTTAAAGAACATACCTGTCAATGCAGATACTAGAGATGTGGATTCGATCCCTGGGTTAGGAAGATCCCCTGGAGGAGGGCACAGCAACCCACTCGAGTATTTTTGCCTAGAGAATCCCCATGGACAGAGGAGCCTCATGAGCTGCAGTCCACAATGTCGCAAAGAGTCAGACACAACTGAAGCAATTCAGCCCAGCACACATTGTTTGTCAGATTGTCAATTTGCTTTGAAAGACTTTATACATTTTTCATTATATTTAAATTCTTTTCATCAGGAGTGTATTTACTAAGCCAAAACTAAAAACATGGCTACCACTACTACTAATCATACTAACTTTCTAATATACTGCTGCCATTGTATTATTCAGTCATTCTGTATCTAAAATATCCATTACACTTAAATACCGTCTCATGTGCTAAGAAAACAAGTGCTTCTTCTGAACAGATAGAAAGATTGAATGCATCTTCTATCTTTACAATATGAATATTGGCAGAGGGAAATGAGCTCAGGAGACAAGTGGAAAGTAGTTGAGAATGTCAGTAAGAAGAAATCAGTAAGTTCAAAAAATGATGCCAAATCCCCCAATGTGAAAATCCTTCTAAAACCTCAAATATTACTATCCCAACCTCTGACCACAGCAGTCCATTTCCCTTGCTCTAATTCTATCCTTATTCTAATGTCATCGATAATCAGTCTCTCCTCTGTCTTTAGTTGTTCACTTTATTTTCTGTCCAGGCTATGCCACCTCTTCTTGCACTTCCCTCCTGCCAGCACCTTCAAGTTCCTAACTCCTTACTAGACCCACCGTAACCACATGTGTACTTCCACACTTAGTGGTGAAATATCAACCCAGAATGCAGAATATACTGTGGCCAATGGATGTGTCCCATCATGAACTCATTCCAGCTTTCAGTTGAATTTTCAAAAATGCATAAGTTGAATTTTCAAAAATGCATAAGCTGCTTTCTGTTGCCTCTCTGAAGGCAACATCTTCTCAAATGTTTCACATGTTTTTACATTTTTATCAGGTTTCTCTTCCCTAATACCAACACTTTCATTTCTGCAAACCATCTTCGTCCTACTATGTATAGGAAATGTATGTCTTTATTTGGATGAAAATCAAATTTCTACTCTTTTTTTCCCCAAATTATGTATGTTTGCTTCCTTCATCCTTAATGCTTTATCTCAGTAAAAGTGGTTCTTATCCTTCACCACAAGGGTTAACCCTTCCCCAGTAGCTCTGGTTTCCACTTTTTTCTACTTCCCATATTTTCTTGTACTTTTTTCATCTGGTATTCTATAGTGGCTAAGAATGCTTTGGTTATTTTGCTCTCTTAAGCTATTTATCTTCTAGAGTAAGTATATACTCCTAAGTGTTCATACCTTGCTGAAGATCTAAACCTAACATCATTATAATTTTATAATAAACATTATAAAATTTTGAATGGCTGACAGAATTATGTAGAACCATTTGTTACTTATTGGTACACACAAATCATGCTCCATTACCTATTTTATAAAAATTGTAATTAAATTATGCACATCTCATTTTACAGTTTGTCTGTGTTACAATGTGGTCAACAAAAATAAATACCATGACACATTTCCTCTCAATTTCTCACCTTCATCTGATTCTAGAAAATTCCAAATATATAACCTTGAAAATTTGTATGTTTTTAGTTTTTCCAGATCTCTGCCAATTTTATTCTCCATTCACAAGCTCAACCTTGCATCCATCTAGTTGTGTCTTATGAATTTTTGCCCTGTAAAGGGATTGAATGTTGGGACCAAAGCTTTATGTATCTAACTAGTTTAGGGAAACGAGATTCTTCAGTGTACTTCACTGATGATGGAAAATAAATCATTTTTTAATAAAGCCCACTTAAGATTTCCATTTGCAATTCTTTTACTGTTAAGGCACCAGCTATGTCTTCTTTGGAGGAGATCCTCTTTAAACTTTGGGCCTTTAATTATGGTTAGCTTAAGAGAAGAGCTTGATAATTCAGTGGAAGCATAAAAACATTTATCAGATTATGAGAAGAAACATAAGTCCTCAGCATTGCTGTTAATATTTGGAGGGATAAAAACTGTTAATGAGGTGGTTATTTGAGGAGCTATTTTAATCATAAGAACAAAATGACTTTAGCGAACTGTAAAACTAGGGAGTCCTAGATAGGGACCCTTGTGTGAAAACAAGGATAAGGAAGATGCAAACTAGTAAGCTGAAATACTATAGAGACTTAAGCAAGGTGTTGAGAGCTTAAAAGCAAGACTAGTCTTCTTTGAAATACAGGAGGAGATAACCAGGTCTTTTCTTTGAATATCAGCCTATCAAATGCCAATGGGCCCAACAGTCAATGGGGTAAAGAGAAAAAATGATGATAATCAAAGGATCATACCTTTAAAAGAGGAAGTATTATTACCTTATTTATTTATTTATTTGCCCTCTACCAATTCTTCATATGTCTGACACCCATCCCCTTAGATGGTAAAATGATGTTGCATTTTTGAATTTTAAGAAGCACTGAGAATTAAAAAAGCCAGAGGACATAGATTTTTCTTCTGTTTCTATCTAATTTACTTATGGCAGGAGTTGTAAAAACACCAAACTCTCTTTCTGTAGCTTGTGTGTGTGTGTGTGTGTGTGTGTGTGTGTGTGTGTGTACGTTTCTATATGATGTTTAGCTGGAAAAAGAGTAGTCCTCAGGTTGCAGAGTCAGCCTCGATTAGATTCTATTTAGTTTTAACTATTTAGGAAATGAGGTTGCTTCATTAAAACCTAATCTGATTTATCAGTGTTGTCTTCAGTGATGACATTGCTGGCTCAGATGGTAAAGAGTCTACCTGCAGTGTGGGAGACCCGATTTCAGTCCTTGGGTTGGGAAGATCCCCTGGAGAAGGAAATGGCATCCCATTCCAGTATTCTTGCCTTTAGAAACCCATGAGCAGAGGAGCCTGGTAAGCTATAGTCCATTGGGACGCAAGAGTTTCAGACACGACTGAGTAACTAACACACACTTTCTTGACTGAAGTTTCTGTGTAAACAACAGATGTGATATTTGGGTCTCCTTTTGCCCTTTATTCTCACACCTATGTCATCTATTGGGAAATCTAAGTAAAGATAAAGAGTTGGGGCTAAATGTAGATGTTTCTGGGCTTTCTTAAATAAAAGGTACCTGAATATCACTTGATAGTGCCCCAGGAATATTTTTAAAATTTACTTTTGTGCATTCAATAACCAGGAATAGAACTTTCTCTTTCAACAATAGGCAATGACCAAGATGGTCTTAAAGCTTCTTTCAACTTGACTGAACTTTAAACAGACTTCTTCTAACTCTAGGCGCTGATTTGCCTTTACCTTAGATTGTAAATTATTCCTGTATCCTTTTGAGATATATATCTTTCAAAGAGCATCTTGCCAGTTTTACAATTCAGAAATATCTTACTTGCCTGGAGTCACGATTTTCCTGGTAGTCCAGTGGCTAAGGTGCCATGCTCCCATTTAGGGTGTCTGGGTTCAATCCCTGGTCAGGGAACATGCCACAACTCAGAGTTCATATGCCACAACTAAAAAGATCCTGCATGTTGCAAGAAAGATCAAAGATCCCTCGTGCCACACCTAAGACCTGCCACAGGCAAATAAATAAAAATATATTTTTAAAAAGAACCAAGGAGCCATCCCACTCAAATGTAATCACCAAGGAAGATAGAATTCCTGTATCTCAGTCTGTGATAGAACTCCAATATCTCAGTTTCTTCATGAGCTCAGGAGTCTTAACTTCTATGGATGCCAGTTAGCAAACAAACATGGTCTAATCACAAATCAAGAAACTTGTGTGGGATGTTGGAAAACAAGAGTTTAAGGTATTTCTGAATGAAAGGTCTCATTCTACTTGGAAAGAATAGGTATTCGTGTTGGCTTTGAAAACATATTTTATTAAATTTGAGTGGTAGACACAGATTGTTAGGACACAGCTTCAGGACAAAGATCAGAAGCCGCTTCCATCTTTTGTTGTGCTCTAATTATATTTTTCTATGCAATGAAGTAAATATTCTGAATTTAAAGATAGATTCTTTTTTAAACCAAATTAATTTAGTAATATAAACATTCTACCTTTTGACAGCCTGTATGTTACGTGATACCTTGAATTCCTATAAATTAATGCAATATTTTATGGTAAATTATGTGTACTATTCGGTGATGGATGGAGTGCATCTATTTTAGAGAAAGAGTTCTTCCGAGAAGAGAGGAAAGATTGGTAAATCCCAGTTGGCTGACTATCCACAAAGAGAACGTTTGTTCTTCACAAACATACTTAGAACATTACTAAGGGGACTTTGAGGATTTTTTGAGCAGTATTATTTTTTCTCCTGATGTCCAGTTTTGTTTTGCTAGCCAATCTGGCCTGACTCACACATGATCTGCATGGGTCAGTGCTTCTCAGAAGGCCAAAGACTTCCTTGGTGGTCTTTAGCAGATCTGTGGTATTTGCTATGGTGATCTGTAGCAGGACCTACAATCCCAGCTGTAGCTGCTAAACAGAGTTTAAGTAAACCTTCTTTTTAGGTGATGAACTCAATTTACTATGAACTTTGAATCCTTAGCTGCTTGATATCCATACACGCTCTTACTTCTGACAGAAATCATTTTTTATTACCAGTTTCATCCTTTTCTCAATATTCTACTTGTTGTCATTTTTCTAATATTACCTTAGAACTCTGATCAGAGTTCTGGAAGTCACAGACCTCCATTGGGATTGCTTCCTCTTATACTCTGCACAGGAGCAGGATAACATTGGAATATGGGTCTGTAGGCTGAAGATCTTTGCTAATAAACCCAACAGAAATGGGAATTTTCCAGCTTTATATTTCTTAATTAATACCTACTGATTGAAGAAGACTCTAATCAAGTTATCTTAAATAGTAATGTATAAATATATGTCAAAAGTAAAATATAAAACCAAAAATGCAAAAGGAGATTCTCTGATTTTGCTCATACCTGTATATACTTGAACTATGATCAGTTTATTAGCATTCTCTCAACTTAACTTCCCTCTTTAACCAGTTTAATTTACATAGAACACAGTCTCAGTAGTAATATACACTTTGCCTATCTGTTGTTTTTTATCGCATGTCTACACACAACCCTAGTCCTCAGTGATGCTAAGGATGCATTTTCTCTGTACCTGCAATAGAACACATGTGGAGAGGTACATCAGCAGAGACAAGTTCTGTTATTCTCTGATGACCACTCACTTCAAAAAACACTCATGATTTTTACTATGTTGCCCAAATTCAATCAGCTCACTCAGTCTCTGGAAAAATTCTGTCAACACTCTAACTGTGTTTGTTCTTACTACTCTTGCTCTCCTCCCTCTGATTGTTTGATGACTGTTGCTGATTTATAGAAAGGTACAAACAAGCCAGGCTTCAGCATACGTGAACCGTGAACTGCCAGATGTTAAAGCTGGTTTTAGAAAAGGCAGAGGAACCAGAGATCAAATTGCCAACATCCGCTGGATCATCGAGAAAGCAACATCTATTTCTGCTTTATTGACTATGCCAAAGCCTTTGACTGTGTGGATCACAACAAACTGGAAAATTCTGAAAGAGATGGGAATACCAGACCACCTGACCTGCCTCTTGAGAAACCTATATGCAAGTCAGGAGGCAACAGTTAGAACTGGACATGGAACAACAGACTGGTTCTAAATAGGAAAAGGAGTATGTTAAGGCCGTATATTGTCACCCTGCTTATTTAACTTATATGCAGAGTACATCATGAGGAACGCTGGACTGGAAGAAACACAAGCTGGAATCAAGATTGCTGGGAGAAATATCAATAACCTCAGATATGCAGATGACACCACCCTTATGGCAGAAAGTGAAGAGAAACTAAAAAGCCTCTTGATGAAATTGAAAGTGGAGAGTGAAAAAGTTGGCTTAAAACTCAACATTCAGAAAACGAAGATCATGACGTCTTGTCCCATCACTTCATGGGAAATAGATGGGGAAACAGTGGAAACAGTGTCAGACTTTATTTTGGGGGGCTCCAAAATCACTGCAGATGGTGACTGCAGCCATGAAATTAAAAGACGCTTACTCCTTGGAAGAGAAGTTATAACCAACCTAGATAGCATATTGAAAAGCAGAGACATTACTTTGCCAACTAAGGTCCATCTGGTCAAGGCTATGGTTTTTCCTATGGTCATGTGTGGATGTGAGAGTTGGACTGTGAAGAAAGCTGAGCACCGAAGAATTGATGCTTTTGAACTGTGGTGTTGGAGAAGACTCTTGAGAGTCCCTTGGACTGCAAGGAGATCCAACCAGTCCTTTCTGAAGGAGATCAGCCCTGGGATTTCTTTGGAAGGAATGATGCTAAAGGTGAACCTCTAGTACTCTGGCCACCTCATGAGAAGAGTTGACCTATTAGAAAAGACTCTGATGCTGGGAGGGATTGGGGGCAGGAGGAGAAGGGGGCAACCGAGGATGAGATGGCTGGATGGCATCACCGACTCAATGGATGTGAGTTTGAGTGAACTCCAAGAGTTATTGATGGACAGGGAGGCCTGGCATGCTGCGATTCATGGGGTCACAAAGAGTTGGACACGACTGAGAAAATGAACTGAACAAACAAATGCTAGAAGATACTTGCTTCTCAGCACCAAACATAGAAACATAGCCTTGCTACTCCATGTGTGCTGTGCTTACTAGCAGCTTGGGCATCACCTGGAAATGTGTTAGAAACGTGAACCTACTGAATGTAAATCTATATTTAACAAGTTTCCTGTTTGTGTGCATTGAAGTGAAGAAAACACAGATTGTTTCTTTCTGTCCTTTGAAAAGCAGTTTCTTTGCCTGTAGAAGGCATATTTCCTTCTCTTCTTAATTTCTCAGAAATTTACAATGTTATTCCTTTTCTTACCAGTGTATTCAGTTTTTCTGTCTCAACTATAATTCCCTGTATTCACCTTTTAAGTCTCAAATTTCTCCATTAAATGCTTGCATTTATCCAATTAAAAGACAATAAACAACATAGTTACTGATACAATTTCTTCTTAGTTTCTTTCTTCAGAGACAACTTTCAAATGAGATGTTCATACTTAGTGTGTCCATTTCTTCATCTAACACTCTTTTTAACCCACTGCTAATTAGCCTCTGGGCAGTCACTCCACCAAATACTGTTCTCAGCAAGTTTGCATGGTCCATTCCTCTTCTTACTCTCTCAGCAACATCTGACTCTGTGAGAAGCACATGTGAATGATAAAGAACAATAAAGACTCACTCCTCAGGACTCTTACCTTTCTATTTTTTTCTCCCACGTATAATCTCTCTAGTCATTTTACCTTTCATATCTGATTTCTAAGGACAATAAAGAGATATGGAAAAACTGCTACAGTTTTCCTAATTGCTCTGTGTCTAGCACCTGGTCTAGGTTTCCCGAGTGGCTCAGATGGTAAAGAACTTGCTTGAAATGTGGGAGATCTGAGTTTAGTCCCTGGTTCGGTAATATCCTCTGGAGAAGGGAATAGCTACCCATTCCAGTATTCTTGCCTGGACAATTCCATGGACAGAGAAGCCTGGTGAGCTACAGTCCAGGGGGTCACCAAGAGCTGGAAATGACTGAGCAATTATCACTTCAAACCTAGTCTAATACTAACGCCTCTCATATTTTATCAAAAGAATGAATATATGCTTTAGGTTACATGCCTGACCCCTAATCATCTACTAAAAGTTTCATTTTCTTTTTTATTTGTTTATGTAGTAATTACCCTTTACTGAAATTAATTATCCACCCTTCTCTTTCTTCCTTCCCCCTGCTCTGGAATAGATTTGTACTTATAGGGTGTTCTTATATGATGAATAAACAGGATGGAGATAAGGAGCTTTTCTACTTTTTTTTTTTTTTAATCCTTGGGATTTTATCCAGTATTTAACTGTGACGTCTCTTCATGGTTGTAAGCAAGAAATTGGGCCCACCACTTTCATCATTTGAATATCTGTTTGAAATGCCTCTCTGAAATAACAGAAACGAAGAGAGAATTTTCTAAGCCTGTGCTCTTATTATATAATTCAGAAGTTTGAAAGCTTAACCCAGTTTCATTCTCAAAGACTACCGGTGGTCTTTTAGATCAATTTAAGTCTTTGAATTGCCTGTGTCTTTGTCCTATTTTCTGCCAGTGTGTACATATATTCAATTTATGATTGTTTGTGGGTTATTGTGAAACATACATGGCACTTAGGGTTTAATCAATAACAACAAAAAAAATACCATGATTTAAAGTAATTTCGGAAATGCATATAATCATGTTTGTATACTCCCACTTTAATACATTCAGTTTACATTATTATATAATCTTTAAAGGATTTGTAGGGTTTTATGTTGTAAATATAATGCTTTGAGAAATCATTTTGAGACAGCACTGCTAAAAAGAAGACCCAAAGCAATCACTAACAATAGTTATAAGTCCAAGACTTCAGTTGCCTTAGTGATTACAGTTACTAGTTTTGGAGCAAGGCTGTATATTGTCACCCTGCTTATTTAACTTATATGCCAAAATCACTGCAGATGGTGATTGCAGCCATGAAATTAAAAGATTCTTACTTGTTGGAAGAAAACTTATGACCAACCTAGATAGTATATTCAAAAGCAGAGGCATTACTTTGCCGACTAAGGTCCGTCTAGTCAAGGCTATGGTTTTTCCTGTGGTCATGTATGGATGTGAGAGTTGGACTGTGAAGAAGGCTGAGCGCCGAAGAATTGATGCTTTTGAAGTGTGGTGTTGGGGAAGACTCTTGAGAGTCCCTTGGACTGCAAGGAGATCCAACCAGTCCATTCTGAAGGAGATCAGCCCTGGGATTTCTTTGGAAGGAATGATGCTGAAGCTGACACTCCAGTACTTTGGCCACCTCATGTGAAGAGTTGACTCATTGGAAAAGACTCTGATGCTGGGAGGGATTGGGGGCAGGAGGAGAAGGGGACGATCAAGGATGAGATGACTGGATGGCATCACGGACTTGATGGATGTGAGTCTGAGTGAACTCCAGGAGTTGGTGATGGACAGGGAGGCGTGGCATGCTGCAATTCATGGGGTCGCAAAGAGTCGGACATGACTGAACAACTGAACTGAACTGACCCTCTCAGGTGTTGTATATAACAATTTTTTAATACTATGTATGATTCTTTTATTGGTAAGGGTGATAAAGTTCAGACAGATTAAATAATAATCTCAAGATCTCTCAGTTATTACTGAGAGAACTGAAAACCAGGATCAATGAAAATTTACTTTCTTTCCATCTTGCTTCATTTCTTCCTTTTCATTGTCAAATTATTCACTAGAATAGGAACACCATCTGCCTTATTGGAAGTTCCACACTGTTTTTACTCAGGATTGAACTCTGAATTTTCTGTTGATGGGCAGGGCTGTGTGCCCTCCCTGTTGTGTGACATGAGGTCAAACTCTGGTGGAGGTAATGAAGATAATGGTGACCTCCTTCAAAAGGTCCCACGCGGGCACTGCTGCACTCAGTGCCTCCGAGCCTGCAGCAGCCACTGCTGACCCTCGCCTCTACTTGAGACTCCTGGAGATGCATGGGCAAGTATGGGTCAGTCTCTTTTGGGGTCACTTCTCCTTTCTCCTGGGTCCTGGTGTGCACAAGGTTTTGTTTGTGCCCTCCAAGAGTCTGTTTCCCAAGTCCTGCATAAGTTCTGGCAGATTTATGGTGGGGTTAATGGCGGCCTCCTCTAAGAGGGCTTATGCCATACTGCACCCAGGTCTACTGCACCCAGAGCCCCTGCCCCTGCGGCAGACCACTGCTGACCCATAAATACAGAAGAGATACTCAAACACAGTGCCAGATCAGTCTCTGTGGGGTCTCTAGGTCCTGGTGGGCACAGGGTTTGTTTGAGCCCTCCAAGGGGCTCTGGTGGGTATGGCATTTGATTCTAAATGTGATTTCACCCCTCCTAAGTCTTCTGGGACCTCTTCTTTGCCTTTGAATATGGGGTATCTTATTTTGGTGGGATCCAACATTTTCCTGTCTATGGTTGTTCAGGAGTGAGTTGTAATATTGAACTCTCACAGGAGCTAAGAGAATAACCGAGATTTCATGTGATCAGAACACGTGGATCTCCCACCAATCAGAATAAGATCCAGTTTTCCCCTCAGTCAGTTTCTCCCATTGGGAAGCTTCCATAAGCCTCTTATCCTTCTCCATCAGAGGGTAGACAGAATGAAAACCACAATCACAGAAAACTAACCAAATTCATCACATGGACCACAGCCTTGAATAACTCAAAGAAACTGTGAGTCATGTCATGTGGGGCCACACAAGACAGATGGGTTATGGTGGAAGTTCTTATAAAACGTGGCCCACTGGAGAAGGAAATAGCAAGCCCCTTCAGTATTCTTTCTTTGAGAGTCCTATGAACAGTATGAAAAGGCAAAATGATAGGACACTGAAAGATGAACTCCCACATTGGTAGGTGCCCAGTATGATACTGGAGATCAGTGGAGAAATAACTCCAGAAAGAATGAAGAGATGGAGCCGAAGTGAAAACAACACACAGCTGTGAATGTGACAGGCGATGGGGGTAAAGTCCAATGCTGTGAGAACAATACTGCATAGGAACATGGAATGTTAAGTCCATGAATCAAGGCAAATTTGTAAGTGGTCAAACAGGAGATGGCAAGAGTGAACATTGACATTTTAGGAATCTGTGAACTAAAATGGATTGGAATGGGTGAATTTAGCTAAGATGACCATTATATCTTCTTTTGTGGGCAATAATCCCTTAGAAGAAATGGAGTAGCCATCATAGTCAACAAATGATTCCAAAATGCAGTACTTGGATGCAATCTCAAAAATGACAGAATGGTCTCTGTTCATTTCCAAAGCAAACCATTCAATGTCACAGTAATCCAAGTCTATGCCCTGACAGTAATGCTGAAGAAGCTGAATGGTTATATGAAGATCTACAAGACCATCTAGAACTAACACCCAATAAAATTGTCCTTTTCATTTTAGGGGACTGGAATACAAAGTAGGAAGTCAATAGATACCTGGAGTAATAGGCAAATTTGGCTTTGTAGTACAAAACAAAGCAGGTCAAAGGGCAACAGAGTTTTGCCAAGAAAACTCACTGGTCATAACAAACACTCACTTCCGACAACACAAGAGAAGACTACACATGCAAATCACCAGATGGTCAATACCAAAATCAGATTGATTATATTCTTTGCAGCCAAAGATGGAGGAGCTCTATATAGTCAGCAAAATCAAGACTGGAACCTGACTGTGGCTCAGATTATGAACTCCTTATTGCCAAATTCAGACATAAATAGAAGAAAGTAGGGAAAATGACTAGACCATTGAGGTATGACCTAAATCACATCCCTTACAATTGTACAGTGGAAGTAACAAATTGATTCAAGGGATTAGATGGGATAGACAGAGTGCCTGAAGAACTATGGACTGAGGTTCATGACGTACAGGAGGCAATGATCAAGAACATCTCCAAGAGAAACAATCCAAAAAGACAAATGATTATCTGAGGAGATCTTAGTAATAGCTGAGGAAAGAAGAGAAGATAAAGGCAAAGGAGAAAAGGAAAGATATACTCATTTGAATCCAGAGTTCCAAAGAATAGCATGGAGAGATAAGAAGGCCTTGCTCAGTGATCAATGCAAAGAAATAGGAAAACAACAGAATGAGAAAGACTAGAAATCTCTTCAAGAAAATTAGAGGTACCAAGGAAAATTTCATGCAAAGATAGACACAATAAAGGACAGAAATGTTATGGACCTAACAGAAGCAGAAGATATTAAGAATAGGTGGCAAAAATGCATAGAAGAACTATGCAGTAATGATCTTCATGACCCAGATAATAACAATGGTGTGACCACTCACCTAGAATCAGATATCCTGGGATGTGAAGTCAAGTGGGCCTTAGTAAGCATCACTATGAATGGAACTAGTGGAGGTGATGAAATTCCAGTTGAGCTATTTCAAATCCTAAAAGATGATGCTGTGAAAGTGCTGTATTCAATATGCCAGCAAATGTGGAAACCTCAGCAGTGGCTACAGGAATGGAAAAGATAAGCTTTCATTCCAATCCCAAAGAAGGGCAATGCCAAAGAATGCTCCAACTACCACACAATTGCACTCAACTCACCGCTACAAAGTAATTCTCAAAATTCTCCAAGCCAGGCTTCAACAGTACATGAACCTTGAACTTCCAGATGTTCAAGCTGGATTTAGAAAAGGCAATGGAACCAGAGATCAAGTTGACAACATCTGTTGGATCATCGAAAAAGCAAAGAAGTTTCAGAAAAATGTCTACTTCTGCTTTATCAACTTCGCCAAATCTTTGACTGTGTGATCAAAACAAACTGTGGATAATTCTTCGAGAGATGGTGGAATTCTTCAAGAGATGGTGGTCTGGGAATACCAGACCACCTTACCTGCCTCCTGAGAAATCTGTATGCAGGTCAAGAAGCAACAGTTAGAACTGGTCATGGAAAAACAGATTGGTTACAAATTAGGAAAGGAGTATGTCAAGGCTGTACATTGTCACCCTGCCTATTTAACTTATGTAAGTTACATCATGTGAAATGCCTGGCTGGATGAAGCACAAGCTGGAATCAAGATTGGCTGAAGAAATATCAAGAACCTCAGATATGCAGATGACAACACCCTTAAGGCAGAAAGCAAGAGGAACTAAAGTGTCTCTTGATGAAAGTGCAAGAGGATAGTGAAAAAGGTGGCTTAAATCTCAACATTCAGAAAACTAAGATCATGGCATCCAGTCCCATCACTTATGGCAGAAAGATGGGAATCAATGGAAACAATGAGAGAGTTTTTTTTGCAGGGGGCTCCAGAATCGCTGTGAATGGTGACTGCACCCATGAAATTACAAAACGCTTGCTCCTTAGAAGAAAATCTATGACCAATCTAGACAGCATGTTAAAAAGCAGAGATATTACTTTGCTAACAAAGGTCCATCTAGTCAAAGCTATGGTATTTCCAGTGGTCATATATGGATGTGAACGTTGGACTATAAAGAAAGCTGAGCACTGAAGAATTGATGCTTTTGAACTGTGGTGTTAGGGAAGGCTCTTGAGAGTCCCTTGGACTGCAAGGAGATTCAACCAGTCAATCCTAAATGTAATCAGTCCTGAATAATTGTTGGAAGGTCTGATGCTGAAGCAGAAATTCCAATACTTTGGCCATCTAAAGGGAAGAACTGACTCTTTTGAAAAGAGCCTGATGCTAGAAAAGGTTGAAGGCAGGAGAAGTTGATGAATAAGGATGAGGTGGTTTGATGGCATCACAGACATGATGGACATAAGTTTGAGTCCTGGAATTGGTGATGGACAGGGAGGCCTGGTGTGCTGCAGTCCATGGGATTGCAAAGAGTTGGAGAGGACTGAGTGACTGAACTGAACTGAGCTTCAGATAGGAACTTTTGCGTAAATTGATGTAATCTCTGTGTACTTATTTATTTGGCTTTTCTTTTCTTTTTGTTTTAATGTACTTTATTTTACTTTACAATACTGTATTGGTTTTGTCATACATTGACATGATAGAAATCATATTTGGCTTTTCTAAAGAAATAGTAATAACATGGCTTGTTTGAGTGTTCTGACAGGTGTAGCTTCCCAAGGTTTAAGACAAACCTTGCAGTTTTTTCTTTTCTTTTTTTTTTTGAGCAACTGAACTGAACATCCTTTATTTACTCATTCTGTGTCAGATCACCTGGATTCATTCATCTGGGAGTGCCAGCCTTCTTTAGAGTGGTAGCACTGAGTTTGTTTACCTGTTCTCTGCTTGGTGCTCAAGCTCATTATGGTGTTTTCTCCACAACGCTCTTGAGGATGATGCCGGTTCTTACTTGGCCTCTCTCTACTCAAAGGTGGATCTTCTTATTATCTAGCTTTCCAGAAGAGTTTAACTTTTCTAAAGCAATATGTTATTTTTGGACACGTGGATCCTTTGAGTTTTGAATTTGAGTTGTGTTGGCTGCTAGAAAGCTTAAAGCAAGTCTTCTGGATTGAGGATATACGACTTTAGCACGTGTATTTTTTTGTATTGTTAGTGGTAGTCTTAGCCCCTCTCCCACTTTGCGGATTTTGTTTTTTATCCTTTTGCCTTATACTTCTTGTTTGTTTTAGGTGGGGTTTTTTTGTTTGTTTGTTTGTTTACTTTATTTTACTTTACAATACTCTATTGGTTTTGCTAACCCTGGTCAAAATTTGTTTCTGTAAAGAGAGAAATTTCCCATATAAGGCATTAGCCTGCATCATGGTAAACATTTCCAGCTTCTTTTGTTTCCCTCCTCCATTTCACTCCTACAGTGTTCCTGATGTGAACTGACTCAGGAGTTGCTGAAATAAATGAACCATCTCTTTTTAAAAAGTGGTTGAAGGTGCCTCCTTATAGTTTTAGCTGTGTGATGAGACATTTGTCACAATGTGATTATTTACACACTATTGGAGGAAATAAAATTATATTGGAAGGCTTTTTTGTTACAATTAATAATATAAAATGGCCTTTCAGAAATGCTCTGAAATTTCTTATTAAGTATAAATTATCAATAACATTTGAATGTGTTTTTAAATGTCACCCTTAGATGACTGTTTTGAGCCATTCACATTCTGGTTACCTCAGTTGCTTGGATTTAGGCGGGAGAGTTACTCATTTTTCTAAGATTCCATTTCTACATTAGTAAAAAGAAATCATCTATAGTTCCTACAGTTTGGGTTGTTCTGGGATTAAGTAAAATTATGTTCATAATTTTCTTAGCACAAATCTGGTATACAGTGTAAGCATTTTAAATATATAGATTTGGAGTTTCATCTTTTCTCCCCAACATAGACTAAAAGTATACAATGAACTTATATTCAACCTTAAAATGCTACTTAAGTTACTATACGTTGTCTTATTTAATTCTACACACTTGAAAGTAGTCTTGTATTTTATTGTTGTTGTTTTAGTCTTTTATGGGAGAGTAGAATCCACCAACACTGTTGCCGTATTCTTTGGAGGAACTTTCTCTTGCCCTGATAGTACTCTTATTCCCCGTGTGCCATGAGGAAACCTTAGTTAGCAGGAGATGGAAACTTCATCTGGAGTCTTTTTCAGTCATGTGTGTGTCACGCTTTATACTGTTACACCCTTTTAAAGTATTTATTTACGTGTTTTTGGCTGTGCTGGGCCTTTGTTTCTGTGTGCGCTTTCTCTGGTTGCTGTGGATGGTGGCTGCTCTCTAGTTGAGGTGCACGGGCTTCTCATTGCAGGGGCTTTTCTGTTGCAGAGCACCGGCTCTAGTGTGCAAGGGGGCTCAATAGTTGCAGTGCACAGGCTTAAGTTGCCCTGTGGCACGTGGAATCTTCCCAGCCTAGGGATGGACCATTGTTCCCTGCACTGGCAGGCGGATTCTTAGCCACTGGACCACTAGGGAAGTCCTACACTCTTCTTTCAACCTAATATGAAAATCTTCATACCTAGGGATTATAGTTCCTTCTTTCACATTCTTAGGGACATCCTGATAGCAATGACCTAAGCCTGCAGAACTCTAGCCGATGAATAAGAAATATGTTTTGAAAGTTGAAATCCTACTTTTAATCTAAGCACCATGTTATTAGTGTTTATGGTGCTCATGCTTTGAGTCTGGGACACTAATGCTGATGTTATTAGAGATAATATTTTTTTCTCATAGTTACTATAAGCTGCTAGCACCTTGAGTGTCTCTCTGGAAATTTAATTTGGTGCAAAAATCATAAAATTTGGCTAAAAGAATTGTTGACAAACATTTAAGGTGGGGCAAGGATTTGATTTTCAAAGTGAGAAAAACAGTTCTGTTTAATCTCTTTATTTATTTTACTTATTTATTTATTTATTTTATTCCTCTGTTGTCCCTGAATATCCACAATATATGTACACAAAAAAATCACATAAAGGATAATACTCTGCTATGGGAGAACTAGAAAGCTATACTTTAAAAAAACAAAAACAAAAACAGAAATCTATACCAAAATGTGCTGAATTTCACCTTAGCTCAAGCAAATCCTGAAATCCACTATCTGTATGTCAGGTTCTGTTGGGTTGGCCAAAAAGTTCAATCAGTTCACATCTTCTTGGAAAAATGTAAACTCTTTGGGCAGCCCAATGTAATTATAATAACACCTTTTGCTTAGTGATATAAAATTTAAAGTGTATTAGTTGCTCAGTTGTGTTCGACTTTTGCCTTAATTCTTCAGGCAAGAATACTGGAGTGGGTAACCATTCCCTTCTCCAGAGGATCTTCCTGACCCACTAGGGATCAAACCTGGGTCTCCTGCATTGCCGGCATATTCTTTAGCATCTGAGCCACCAGGCAAGCCCTTTAGTGATATAACTTAGCTGTAATTTCTATATTTAATTATGTGTCTTTGTTGTGTGTATGTCTAATTATTTGTCAGTTATTCAGTCATGTCTGACTCTTTGTGATCCATAGATTATAGCCCACAAGGCTCCTCTGTCCATGGGATTTTCCAGGCAAGAATACTGGAGTAGGTTGCCATTTTTTTCTCCAGATGATCTTCCCAACCCAGGGATTGAACCAAAGTCTCTTGCATCTCCTGTATGGCAGGTGGATTCTTTACCACTGCGCCATATTATGTATGAAATTGAGAGTACACATGCTTAGCTATTTTATGACATGTAACCTAGCAGACAGCATACCTTTAGCTAGCATTTTGACTCTTTGTGCTAAATTCCCCCAGCTAGTGCAATCAAGGAGAATCACCACCACTTGCTTGTGTTTATGCCACATGAGGAAGCCTCGGACATAGCTGTGCAATTCATTCTGATTGCTACCAAGTAATTCTTTGCAGACCTATACATCAAAACTATGGCTGATTTTCAGCAGTATGCTGTCATGTTTTAGAAATTGGCTAATTAAAACTTTATGAGTGGACAATTAAAAGCAAAGTTCTTTTATGTGCGAATTAAATTAAGTGTACATACAAGAACACAGTTGTTTTTTTATAACAATAGTGAATATATATTTTAAAAAATACTTGGAATAATTGCTTTACATTGTTGGCTTGGTTGCTGCTGTACAGCAATGCAAACCAGTCATAATTATATGTGTGTGTGTGTGTGTGTGTGTGTGTACATCCTTCTTCTTGACATACATATTTTAAATATACTTTTTTTTATTTGTGAGAGGGGAAAGGATTAGTAATATAGTGAAATGATTATTTTTATTTGACTCTTAAATCTTCTTAAAGTTTCATTTGGACTTGCACCCTATAAATAAATCTGCTCTGTTCTTTCAATTATGCTATGGTATGCTGTGCCATATTTTCCTGCCCTGATTCTCTAAATTTAAGTGAAATAAACATGGATATCGAGGGCAGAACCACTTCAGTAGTGTTTCTGCAGCTATAAACTCTTACAAAGAGTTTAGGGGGAACTTTTTTTTTCCTTTTTTAAATGTGTTCCTAACAAAAAGGGAAAAATAAACACTTCAAGAGAAGAAAAGGGTCAGAAACTTAGAAAGGTTTTTGTTGTTGTTGTTTTTTCTTAAGTTCGGTGTTTGACTGATATCACTGAGATAACTTAAAACATTTGCTTGATGGTTAGTTAATGATAAGCCTAGTATCAGTGCCAGTGTATTTATTTGAGTATCCTGGTTTACATTCAGTTTAGATTTTCATTTACAAAGCTGTTTCAAATATCAACAGAAAGAGTCATGAAATAAACAAAGCAGCAGGGCAGTATTTGTAGTGTGCTTTACACTCTGTTCACTACTCCCCTAGTTGTTATTTTTGGAAACAGAGCAGGATAATCTCAGTCCCAGGTGGTGAGAGGAGCCTCTGGA
Organism: Neotragus pygmaeus; assembly: GCA_006410875.1. Classification (NCBI taxonomy): domain Eukaryota; kingdom Metazoa; phylum Chordata; class Mammalia; order Artiodactyla; family Bovidae; genus Neotragus; species Neotragus pygmaeus. The sequence continues at coordinate 708,960 of SJYV01019323.1, forward strand.
AGAACCTCCTATATGACCTGCATTTAACATACATCTCTGAGGCCTGTCTCTATAAGCTCACTTCTTCGGATGATAATATTTTAATATGTCAGCCATTTAAACATTAAAGTAAAAGCCTTTGAGAGTAGATGCTGAAGTATAGAAAACAAGGAGGGTATATTAAGCATGTCTTTTTATTCTTATGTGTTGATTTTCAGGCTTTATAGACCCAGGGATGGCAGATACACAGATATAGTAAAGGGCTGGATGTGAACAAACATTTGTAGGCAAACTAACCAATTCAGAGCTTCCCTGCGCCATGTCTTCTTACACTCTGGGCCAATATTCTCCTGCCCTAATCATCCCAGGATTAGGAACCAGGCACCTAAGGCCAGCTCCCATGCCCTGAGGGCTGCTAAGGCTATTCAAACTACTCAGCTACCTACTTTGCCCCACCTGTTCCTTCCCTCCAAAACTTAAACACATCTTCCCTTGGTTCCTTGGCCTCCTGACAATCCTGGCACTTCTCCAGGGAAGCAAAGAAGAGGGGATAATGGTATTCATATATCCAAATGATTATTTTATTTGTTTTTTAAATTTTCTTAATATTTCATCTGGCCCTACCTTGTATAAACACATTTCAATGGCCTTGCATGGCGTGGGGTGCCCCTCCCCTTGGGATTCTGAAAAACAAACTGTGTTTTCAGTGGCAGTCCTTTCCTGATCTGGCCACAGCATTTTAAAACAGAGGAATGCAAGAAAATTGATACTGTGACTAAAAGAAGAAAATCACAATACTGTTCAGTTCAGTTGCTCAGTCATGTCTGACTCTTTGCGACTCCATGAATCGCAGCATGCCAGGCCTCCCTGTCCATCACCAACTCTTGGAGTTCAATCAGACTCACATCCATGGAGTCCGTGATGCCATCCAGCCATCTCATCCTCTGTTGCCCCCTTCTCCTCCTGCCCCCAATCCCTCCCAGCATCAGAGTCTTTTCCAATGAGTCAACTCTTCGCATGAGGTGGCCAAAGTACTGGAGTTTCAGCTTTAGCATCATTCCTTCCAAAGAAATCCCAGGGCTGATCTCCTTCAGAATGGACTGGTTGGATCTCCTTGCAGTCCAAGGGACTCTCAAGAGTCTTCCCCAACACCACACTTCAAAAGCATCAATTCTTCGNGTTTCAGCTTTAGCATCATTCCTTTCAGAGAAATCCCAGGGCTGATCTCCTTCAGAATGGACTGGTTGGTCCATTAAATAATTACTACCTAACATATCCTCAAACTTTAAGGACTAGATTTTCAGTTGTCAACAACACAAAACACTATCAATGATATCCATATCAAATCATCCAGACCAATAAGTTGGTAGGTAATTTTTAGAAAATATGGCAGGTTTTTATCTTTTGTGGTCATTGCTGCTTAACTGAAGTAATATTTGTTTCCAATGTGCAAAATCTGTGCTAGGTATCTTTAAGGATATAAAGATGGGTAAGATGTGTAGTCTAGGGCCTTGCAGAGTTTATAAAGATATAGATATTCAAAGATTTAAATACAATATCTAAAGTACTAACTGGAAGACCATACCTAGAACCCAATATAAATCAGTACTCAATATACTAAAGGTCAAAGTTTAAAAAGTTTTGTTGTTCTTAAAAAGGGTAATTAAATCAAAAGTAATTTTCCCACGATAATAAACTTTGGTTCAATAATATAAGGATCCCATGTTATTAAATCCAACTTAACAACTTAGCTACTATAATTCCATTTTAAAACATTATTATATCTTAAGTGCAATAGTCAGTTTTGATCGTTAGATGCACTGAAGTTTTATAAGATTTCACAGTAGTTTAAATAATATAAACTCCAAGCTGTGGTGTTAAGTAACGCTTTTTAAAATGAAATGAGGAATAGCCTTAATAGGAAGATCTGCAAGAGTCACCAGGACTCTTTCTGTAATTGAATACAGAAAGTGTAGTGCTCATTCTATCTTTAGTTTATTTGAATAACAAAGAGGACTCTGAACCGCTGTTGATGAGTTGTGTTTGCAGCTGCCTTCGCTGCTCTGGCCCCATCTTCTGGCCTATAATACTTGACTTCAGAGAAGGAGACTGAGCATAGTGACCCCATCGCCTGGGCACCGCGGGTCCCTTCTCTTCACTTGTGCTGTTCTCTGCAGATGCACTTGATGGTACTGAGAGGATGTTTCCCTCCTTACTCTGGTTCCCTTAGTTCCTTGCTAGTGATGTTATGCTGGTCGCAGTCTAAGCCCTTTCTGTATATTACCTTAATTAATCTTCACCTCAAGAACTTTATCACTCCTCTCATTTAACAGCTGAAGGAATGGAGGGCAGAGAGAGGTTAAATAACTCGCCCAATATTACCCAAGTAATCGCAGTGTAGCTCAGGATCAAACATAGGCACGCTGCCCATGCTGTTAACTTCACAGTCTCCGGTGAATAATTGTTGAATGAATGAAAAGCATTTTCTCTCCAAATCTATTTGAAAATGCCATAACTGAGATAGCTTCTTCAACAGTCTTCTTAACTCCAATCTCCGTTCCCTCTAGTCAGCATTAAATCCCACATCCAGACTGATATTTCAGGCTTTCTGTTATGCTTTCATTACGGCCCTCAAGTCTTCTGAGGTACAACAATCCACCTAAAATATTTATTCGTGTATTTCACACATGTATACATTTTAATCTTTTAAAATGTCTCTTTTTCTTGTGCACATGTACTTTCTATGACTAGAAAACTGGAAGAAATTATACATCATTTTTTTCTGGTTACAATATATTCAGTTTTTCATATTTAAAATAATGCACCATACCTGTCATTCATATCAATGTGAGTGAAGTGAGCTAGTGAAAGTTGCTCTTTGCAACCCCATGGACTATATAGTTCATGGAATTCCCCAAGCCAGAGTGTGTAGCTGGAGTGGGTAGCTGCTCCCTTCTCCAGCAGATCTTCCCAACCCAAGCCAGGGTCTCCTGAGTCACAGGCAGATTCTTTATCAGCTGAGCTACCCAAGGAAGCCAATGAAAATGAAAAAAATCAGTGCTTGACTGTTGACTACTGTTGACTGTTGACTACCAATACGTCAGGGATTTTTATCTGATTTTTGAATGAGTCAATCAAAATGATAATTAGCAATTCTGACTCTAAAAGACACGTAAACTGAGATGTTGACATTCTCTACATTTATGTTACCATTCTGCCATATGTCTGGAGTGGACCCATAACATGACAAAAAATGAAGAACTCTGGTGCAAATCAAATATTTTCATGGTCCCATAATAGCACAAACAAGTTAAGGTGATGCATAAAGAAATACTTAACAATGTCTATAGGCTAGATTCAGGGGGATTTGTTATAATGAGCATGCAGAATCTCTGTAACCTTCTGACAACCTCCTGTTCTGTTTGGTTTGTAAAGCATGGAGGGGAAAATAGCTCAGTGGGAACAAAAAGGATTTGAACCTTTAACTCTCTTTTATTCAGCTTGATCCCTCCATTTTCTTCAACAAATTGAATTATAAGCAGAAGGATATAGGATTCCACAGGCATAATAGCATGAAGTTGCAGGACTAGGGATTGGGCCCTTGTTTGGCTTTCCATACTTCCCTCTGCTGGTGTGACCCAGCCAGCCAAACACTGCGTTTGGCTTTACGACCAAGGTCAGACCTTCTAACTGTTCTGTTCTCCATATGAGTGACTGCAGACAGGGAAGGTCAGGACTCAGTGAACTGCTGTTACTCAGGACATTTTCTTAACTATAAAATAAGAAATTAAGGCTTTTGTCATAAAGGAAGTGAAATCAGCTCAATGAGAGTGGAAACTAAATGAGGATTGTTGCCAGTTATGGGCAGTTGGGTAGTTACTTTTTGAAATATTTTTTAAAAGTATGTCCAAGGAGCAAGTGAAGGCAAGTTTTATGAAACACACTAACCAGTTGAAATATGAAAATGTTAAAATTTCTGAGCATTAAATTTAAATGATGAAGAATAAAGATGTGCCCAAGGCATTTGTTCTGACATGGGGAGAAAAGATTATTGCAGGTGACTGAACCAGAACAGAAGTTTAGAGAAGGTTATCAAGGGAAATAAAAAGAAAAGTCACTTTTTCATCATGATGACTAGAAACACCACTAATAGCATATCTAATTTTTAAATGCTCACATATAACTATTTTGAATAACACTGATATGTTCTTGAAATTAAAATCAAGAAAAAAATTTTAAAAATGTAAGTAATAATAATGCAAACACATCTGTGTAACTCTTCAAAAGTAGTCTTTAATTTTTTTTTTCCCTTTTCTCTCTACCCTTGGGTTTCACCCCTCAGGTCCTCAGTATGTACTTGTGGTATTCAATTGAAAGCAACCATTGAATGCTAAAGCATGTTCTAGCATGTTCTAGGACTGTTTCTTCATTTGAGCCTCAAAATGGCTCTCTGATGTAGTGGATGTACAAGGTAGGGGATATAACACAGAAACTGTGAGGTCAGACAGAGGCCAACCGCCAAGTTCTAGCAGTAGGAGACCTCAGGCTAAAGCAGCGGACCTATCTGAGCCTTAGTTTACTCCTCTGTAAAACGGAGATATAAATATTATCTAGGTATTAGGTTGAACCTTATTGGTGAGGAGTAAACTGGAGACATTAGCAGTGTGTCTGAGACGAAGCAAAACTCAGTAATTGTTAGCTATGATGATAATTTAATCTAATGCTGATGTTCAAACAACAGTGGTTAAATGAGTCTCCAAGTTCAGTTCAGTTCAGTTCAGTTCAGTCGCTCAGTCGTGTCTGACTCTTCGCAACCCCATGAATTNCACTTTCACTTTCATCAAGAGGCTTTTTAGTTCCTCTTCACTTTCTGCCATAAGGATGGTGTCATCTGCATATCTGAGGTTATTGACATTTCTCCTGGCAATCTTGATTCCAGCTTGTGTTTCTTCCGGTTCAGCGTTCCTCAAGATGTACTCTGCATAGAAGTTAAATAAGCAGGGTGACAATATACAGCCTTGGTGTACTCCTTTTCCTATTTGAAACCAGTCTGTTGTTCTGTGTCCAATTCTAACTGTTGCCTCCTGATCTGCATACAGCTTTCTCAAGAGGCAGGTCAGGTGGTCTGGTATTCCCATCTCTTTCAGAATTTTCCACAGTTTATTATGATCCACACAGTCAAAGGCTTTGGCATAGTCAGTAAAGCAGCAATAGATGTTTTTCTGGAACTCTCTTGCTTTTTCCATGATCCAGCAGATGCTGGCAATTTGATCTCTGGTTCCTCTGCCTTTTCTAAAACCAGCTTCAACATCAGGAAGTTCACGTATTGCTGAAGCCTGGCTTGGAGAATTTTGAGCATTACTTTACTAGCAGTAGTCCCCCTTTATCCATAGTGGATATAAGCTAAGACCCCAGTAGATGCCTGAAAACATGAATAATACCAACCCCTATATGCCTTGTTTCTTCCTGTATGTACACATGATGAAGTTTAATTTATGAAGGAGACACAGTAGATTAACAGCAATAACTAATAATAAAATAGCATGATTATAATATACTAAATTAAAAGTTACATCACTGTGGTTTATATGGAAAAGAATCTGTAAAAGGATAGATGTATATGTATAACTGAATCACTTTGCTATACAATTGACACTAACACAACATTGTAAGTCAACCATACTCCAATATAAATTGAAAATTAAAAAAAGACTTACCACCACAGTAAGCAAAATATCACTTATTATTCTTCATTTTTATGTATAGCATTTTATCTACAATGACATTTAAAATACAGCAGAACTATACTTGAAAAAAATATTCTATGATATTTTAAGAGAAGCTTGTAAGTTTAAATATTATTTTTCCCTCCATAGCAAAGACTTACTAGACACACACTCTCAAAATTTTTTATGATCACTGAGTTTCCCCTTAACTGTTATGTGAGTGCGATACATTAATCAACTATACTTCATTTTTAGAAAAAAATAATTTTGCTTATCTCTCAGAATGACAAGGGAGGAAGCCTTACCAAGTACCTTCCCATGGTTCTTCCTATGTCAGATTCAGTTGATTTTTTTTAATGAATAAAATATAATCCTGCCACTGCTCAAGAAAGCACCATAGAATGGGCCATTTATTCATAGAATGGTAGCAGTGAGACCTTCAGGCCTAAACTATTCTTTCTTTATCCCTTCATAGCTGTTCCTGCTAATTTCTCTTGGTTGTGCATGGAATGGTTGGGTGGTCATTAAACAGTAGGTGAAAGGTGAGTGGGTGAAGAAAGCAATCCATTCTGATCTTCGTAACTGGCTATTACTTCACCCCCTGCTGGGTCAGCATCTCCAGAAGGGATGCGATGGACAGTTATAAAAAAGGAACAGCCAGAGTCTAGCTGTAAAATGTTTATAGAACACCTATAAAATGACCCCCGAGGCTCAGTGAAACGGCGGCTTTACGGTTAAAGCCTAGATTCCAGACTACTGTCTGACCCCCTGCTCTGAAAGAGGCCACCTTCACACTCCCTAAACCAGCTCAGCCCAACCACACTCTTTCACCTTTATTTTTGTCCTCAAGGAACCTATAAATTAGAGAGTGGAGGGAAAGCACATCACCTTTGACTTTCAATTATTTAACTTACTGACGTTTTAGGGCCAGATCTTCTGATAGACACGTTAAATAATGCCTGGCCCAGATGGAATATCAAGATGTGACTGAGCTAATATGCTGTGGGGTCTTTATGGGGCCGATACGGGTGGGCCACAGGTCTTGATCCTGACAAGTTGGTGTTGGTGGTTTATGTGGTTAATAGTCAGACACCCCCTCCCCATCAACTTACAAAACGGTAAAAAAGGTTGTCCTCTGAGAGAGATTAAGTCAAGTAGGAAATTACTGAAAATGTGAGTGTAGAGATTGAGCTTTTTCAAACACTAGGCCAGGTAAATGTATAAATTATTTTTTTTAATTTAAATTTATTTATTTTAATTGGAGGCTAATTACTTTACAATATTGTGTTGGTTTTGGCATACATCAACATGAATCCACCATGGGTGTACATGTGTTCCCAATCCTGTACCCCCCTCCCATCTCCCTCCCCATACCATCGTTATTACTCAGTGCCTTTTGGTGAGATGTTACTGTGTAACAAAAGCATAATTTTGAGTGATATTTCAAGCATAATGTGATGAATCAGCTGAATCATCCCCGCGTCACAGTAAATGGACTTCAGGAACTAGAAAATTCATGTCTATTTAGTTTCCTTCTCTTGAATATACTAGAAATTTTCTAGCTTGTGTGACTTGGAATTATCATTTTATGTTTCTGATAAGCATGTGATAAAATTAATTTAATTTTTTTTCAGGCTGACTCTCTTTTCACATTGTGCTTTGATGACTATAAGTTGATTGATAATGAGTGATAAGAATACCAATCTCAGCAGATATACTATACCTTACTGTCACAATATAACCTTCATGTAACTTGCATCTTCTATCAAAAAGATGGGTTATAAATAATACATAGCAATGGGCTTCCTGTAAACTTGATTACTGAACACAAATCCAAATGATATCATCTCTGGCTATAATTTTTTTCTTTCCAGAATATTATCTCATTAACTTAAAGCACTAGCCTTTGTTTTGTCAGTAATCAAATGCTTTCTGCTGATTCTGTTTTTTGCCCTTCATCATTTCAGATTTTGGGGGAAGCATTTGGGGAGATTTTTTCATTAAAATTTAGAATTCTTTATTAATATCATTGTAATCACAGTAAGACTAACCATCTGAAATGTGATGTTAGGTTATAGTTTCTTGCAGCTCCTTCTTAATGCTTTACTATTTTATAGATTTTTATATTAAGTGTGTGCTGAGTCACTCAGTTATTTCTGACTCTTTAGGATCTCATAGACTGTAGCCCACCAGGCTCCTCTGTCCATGGAATTTTCCAGGCAAGAATACCGGAGTGGGTTGCCATTTCCTACTCTAGGCAATCTTTCCAACCCAATGATCGAATCCCAGTCTCTAGTGTCTCCTGAGTTGGCAGGCAGATTCTTCACCATTGCACCACCTAGGAAGCCCCTTATTAAAAAGTAGAATTAAAAAACACATACAGTCAATAATAATATATCTTTTTATGGTGACAGATGTTAACTAGACATTGTGGCACTTATTTTAATGTATGGAAATGTCAAATCTAACGTAATGTTGTAGGTAAGCAATATGTCAAGAGAGAAACTCATAGAAGAAGAGATCCAATATGTAGTTAACAGAGACAGGGGATGGTGAGAGAGAGAACTGGATGAAGATAGAAAGAAAAGAAAGGAAAGGAAAGAATAAATAAATATTATTAAATGCAATTTCTATGTAATTCTCTCACCTAAATCATCAAAAATACTCCCTTCTCCAACAACAATTTTCAAGTTTTCTTTAAATAAATTTTTTATCATAAAAAGTATGCATGTGCATTCATGAAAATACAAGTAATATAAAAACTACACAGAAGAAAGCTAGGTGACCATGACCATTATTCTCTATGCTTTATAGGCATTTTTTAAGATGCTGTTTTGTAAATCTTTTTACTTCGCAACTTTTATTTGTGGTTATGTCCATAAACATATACAGGTATCCATCATAATTAGAATGTCTGCATTGTGTTCTAATCTATGAATTTATTATAATTTAATCGTTTAACAACTGATATTTATGTTTCACTATTTTATTTAGCACCATAGGATGGACATGATTCTATGGACATGATTCTTTGCAAATGTATACAGTTATCTACCATGGCATATATTTCTAATATTGGAAATGCTAAGGCAGAAAGTGTTTACATTTTAAACTTAGAGAACAAATATATGTTGATTCAAAACTAGCTGTTTCTGCTTATACTTTATTAATGAAGTAAAGACAACTCCTATTACCTCACAGCCTAGATGACACTGTATTTGTCAAAAATTATATAATTTTTAATTTTATTGCCAAAAAACTTATATGACCCTTTCCTTGGAATTTTTTTTTACTTTTAAAGAGGTTATTTTATTTGTAGTTCATTTGTGTTTCTTGTTGTGAATTATCTATGCTTTGCCTCTTTTCTAATTAAAATGCTTGCAACTTTTTCCACTTGAAATTTTTCCCAGTTATTTTATGCTTTAATTGAAATTTTTAAATTAATATTCATCTTAAATGATAAAATCTGTCAGTTTTATCACCATATTATCTGATTTTCATCTATAGTCTAGGGCTTCTCAAAGCTAGTTTCTAGCAAGTTTTCAGATGTTTTCAACAAAGGAAGATAACAAACTGCTCAGATATTGAAGAATGGATTTTTCTCTGATTTCATAGTTTAGGAATATGAGTAACATGCTTCCTTTTTTTCCTTAATGCTAATATATTTCTATATTCTTTAGTGGAAGACACAACTTGGATGATTTAAGAATCCTTGTTTTGCATCATTTTCTCCATCAAAACTTTATACATATTGGCTCATTTTCTCTGGCATCTCATGCTGTTAAAAGGGATGTGATTATTCTTATTTACTCTTCTTTACAGTAGATCGAATTAGTCTGCCAGGACACTTAAAATTCTCTTGAAACCTATTAACGAATAATTAGCTGCATGACATGAATAAATTGATTATCTCTCATTGCGTTTTCCTGAAACAACTTATGATATATTAATCTGAAAATACATGTATGCCTTCAGTTTAGGAAAAATTATTGCATCTTTGGTTATATGTTTTTCAGATTTGCCAATAAATGCTCTGGATCTTTGTTTAGTATCTATCTCTTATATCTACTGTATCAGTCAGGGTTATCCAGGAAGACAGATCCAGGAAGATGTCTGTCTGTGTAATGTATGTATGTATCTCTCTGTCTGTCTGCTGGTTTGTCAAGAAGAGAGAGAATTTTCCAAGAACTGGCTTCCAGGATTGAGGAGACTCTCAGGTCACAAATCCATTGGGCAGACTAGCATGTTAAAAAGTCTCTGGTAGGAAGGATACTGTTATCTTTTTAATTTTTATTTTATGTTAGGGTATAGTTGATTTATAATGTTGTGTTAGTTACAGGTGTACTTCAAAGTGATTCAGTTATACATATTTATATATCCATTATTGTTCAGATTATTTTCCCATAAAGGTTATTATAGAATATTGAATAGCATCCCCTATGCTATACAGTATGTCCTTTTTTATTATTCTTTTTATATATAGTAGTATGTATATGTTAATCCCAACCTCATAATTTATCCTTCCTCTGTTCCCCATAGAGAACAGACTTGTTCTCTTCTACTTCTGTGATCACTTGTTCTGAGCCTTACCTCTTTCATAGATAAGTTCATTTGTAGCATATTTTATATCCTACATATAAGTGATATCATATGATATTTGGAGCTCTCTGACTTACTTAGCTTATTTGAACAATCTCTAGATCCATCCATGTTGCTACAAATGACAATATTTCTTTTTTTTTTCTGACAGAGTAATATTCAGTTGTATATGCATACCACTTCTTTATCCATTCATCTGTTGATGGATATTTTGGTTGCTTTCATGTGTTGGCCATTGTAAATAGTTTGGTAGTGAACATTGGTGTGCATCTATCTTTTCAAATTGTGGTTTTTCTCTGGATAAATGCCCAGGAGTGGAATTGTTGGATAATATGTACTACTTTTGATTTTCTTAAGCAATCGCTATACTGTTCTCTATAATGATTGTACAAATTTACATTTCCACCAAAGGTGTAGTAAGATTCCCTTTTCTCCACACCCTTTCCAGCATTTATTGTTTGTATGTTTCTTGATGCTGAAATATCAAGGCAGAATTTTTCTTCAGAGACACCTCCGTTTTCTCTTAAGAATTCAAGTGAGTGGATGAGGCCCACTACATCAAGGAGGATACTCTCCTTTACTTAAAGTCAAATAATTATAATTATTAATTAACCACATCTGTAAAACACTTTCACAGCAGCACCTAGATTAGTGTTTTATACAAACAACTAGGTATTATAGCCTAAGTTGGTGCATAAAAGTAACTGTCACACCAACTGTTCTCTGATTTTTCACCTTTATTCTTCTGTTTCTATAGAAATTTGTTTTTTTTTTCTTAAGCCCATTCTATAGATGATCAGGTGTTCTTATTAGGTTTTGATTATGTGATTGTGTTTTTCCTCACTTGAATTCATTTACTTGCTCTGACAGTTCCATTAAATCTTATTTTGGTGTCTCATTAAGATGTTTCTTATTTGACATTAAAAAAAGTGAGTCAAACTGCATTCTCTAGAACAAATATTATTTTTTGCCAGAAGGTATCCTAAAAATTATCAAAATATCATGCTTCTTCCTAATTTTCTTGCTAAACAATTTTTGTCTTGGCTTGTATTAGTTTTTTTTTTTTTTTTTTTAATTTTGTCACTTATATTTCAATTGGGAAAATTCTGTCCAAACTTGTTAACAGATTAAAGATAAGTCTTGAGTCCCATTAATTCCTGAGCATATTAATATGAGTTTTATTTAATTCATATTTTTAAAAATAGTATTATTTAGCTTTAATTTGAAATTGTTTTGTTTTCTAATATTTCAGTGAGTTAACTGCCTATGGGATAAGGTAGGAGCTTAGAATCAGGTGTGGAGGCATTTTGAGAAAGTTTTTACTATGAATCAGCACAGATAAAACTTTTGGGGGTTTCCTGAGAGAAGCTTTACAGGTTTTGGCCTAATCTGCGACTTTGGAATGAGCCAGCTAATGCAGCATGATGATAAAACTTATGGCACTTATGGCTAAGTTGTGTGTGTGTGTGTGTGTGTGTGTGTGTGTGTGAAATTCATAAAATTATCTTTTTTTTT
>SJYV01019323.1:723961-746212 GCA_006410875.1 Neotragus pygmaeus
TTTTTAAATTTAACTTTACAATACTCTATTGGGTTTGCCATACATCGACACGAATCCACCACAGGTGCACACAAGCTCCCAATCCCGAGTCCCCCTCCCACCTCCCACCCCACAACGTCTCTCTGGATCATACCCGTACACCAGCCCCAAGCGTCCTGCATCCTGTATCAAACATAGACTGGTGATTCGTTTCTTACATAATAGTATATATTCTTCAATGCCATCCTCCCAGATCATCCCGCCCTCTCCTACTCCTTCTGAGGCCAAAAGTCCATTGTCTATGTCTGTGTCCTTTTGTTGTCTCACATACGGGGTCATCATTACTATCTTTCTAAATTCCATATATATGTGTCAGTATGCTGTATTGGTGTTTTTCTTTCTGGCTTACTTCACTTATATTTTAATAGGTTAATTATATTATCAAAGTTTAAAATATTTCTAAATTATCAATTTGAGTCTTGTGTGAAATCTTCATCCTGGACATTATTCTTTTAGAAGCTGAGTACACATCAGGCATAAAGCCTTTAAAATCCCGTGACCGCTCCTTCACACTTAACACCATGTCTATAACACATTCAAAACATAGACCTTTAGAGGGTTAATCCTCATTTCTCCAAACACCTGCCTTGTCTCTAATCACACACCTTTCTTATAAAGATTCTCTGAAGAATTTACAAAAAGAGCTCTAATTAAATTCAACATAATATTCACAGATGTCTAGGAGTGAAACTGTCTGTAAACTCTAGGTACAGTACTTCACTTTGGCACATCTTTTATTGTTATAGTAACACACCACTTCTCAGAAGTGCTAGATGGATGCTCTCCACTCCCCCAGGGAGCATGACCCTTTTTAATGTAGTTCCCTTGATTAATCTAGTGTATTTCAGGGGATTTTCTGCAAATGTGCACTATGCTGACTGAATATTTCTTACTTTTTTTCTAAAAAATATTTTACTTTTTGAATAAACTCTAAGTTGGATAAGTGGTATGAAGCTAATTTAGAAGTGTATAAGGTGGAGACAGAATATTTGAACACGAATCCACTAACCCCTACTTTCTTGAGGTGATTTATGAAGTTCTATAAAATCATTAACTTGGAAAAACTTATTCTAAAGTAATATTTCATTGAATGTATAATGGTTTTTGGAGATCAGCATTGTAACTGATTTTCTAGAAAGAACAATTTAGAAATTAGAGAAACTAGCAATCATTTCAGAGAAGGCAATGGCACCCCACTCCAGTACTCTTGCCTGGAAAATCCCATGGATGGAGGAGCCTGGTGGGATGCAGTCCATGGGGTCGCTGAGGGTCGGACATGACTGAGCGACTTCACTTTCACTTTCATGCATTTGAGAAGGAAATGGCAACCCACTTCAGTGTTCTTGCCTGGAGAATCCCAGGGCTGCCGTCCTGGGATCACACAGAGTTGGACATGACTGAAGTGACTTAGCAGCAACAGCAGCAGCAATCATTTATTAGTAATATTTCTTTTTTGTTTCTCAATCAACATTTGTTGTATGTCAGTGACTTTAAGGAAATCAGTTCTGAATATTCACTGGAAGGACTGATGCTGAAGTTGAAACTCCAATACTTTGGCCACATGATGCAAAGATCTGACTCATTCATTTGAAAGGACCCTCATGCTGGGAAAGATTGAAGGTAGGAGGAGAAGGGGATAATGGAGGATGAGATGGTTGGATGGCATCACCGACTTGATGGACATGAGTTTGAGTAAGCTCATGGTGACAGGGTTTGTGATGGACAGGGAAGCCTGGCATGCTGCAGTCCATGGGGTTGCAAAGAGTTGGACACAATTGAGCAACTGAACTGAAGTGAGGTATCGTGGAGGATGAGGTAGACATGGTGACATTTCTATGTGACCAACTCTTTCTAATCATAAGGACATTTTTTGTGCAATTGTTTTAAACTTCAATTTGAAAAATAAATCTGGTCATTCTCCTAGTAAATTGAGAAGGGATGAATTATCCAAGGATGGATAACTGAACTCTTTGCCCTAAATCATCTGTCCAAATGAAGTAGAAAAACTAAGGAAGAGAATGAAAAGATAACATCAAAACTTGAGAGATTCAGAAAAAAAGTGTTTAGAGGGAAATTTATACATTTGAATGACATGTATGAAAATGAGAAAGATCTAAGATCACTGGCCAGAGATTCACTTTAGTACCTAGAAGATACTTCATTTAAGAAATATTATGTAACTAATAAAAAATTTACATAACTAATAAAAGTGAAGTAGAACCTTACATGCATCAGGATGGCTACTATTAAAAAAAAAAAACAGAAAAAAACAACTGTGAGGATATGGAAAAATTGGAAGGAACCCTTGTGTACTGTTGGTAGAATGTAAAATGATGTAGTCACTATGAAAAACAAATGACAGTTTCTCAAAAAATTAAAAATGCAATCGCCATATGATCTAGCAATATCTGGGTATATACCCAAAAGACCTGAGCAGGATATTGAAGAGATATTTGTACATGCATGTCCATAGCAGTATCATTTACAATAGCCAAAACTTTAAAGCAAACCATATCCATGAAAGGAAAAATGGATAAATGAAATGTAGTATATAAACAGAATGAAATATTTTTCATCCTTAAAAAGGAGGAAAATTGTGGCACATGATACACCATGGATGAACTTCAAAAACATGGTAAGTGAAACAGGTAGTCTCAAAAAGGCAAATACTGTTTTATCCCACTTACATCAGGTGTCTGAAGTAGTCAAAAATTCATAGGAACAGAAAGCTGAATTGTGGTTGCAAGGGGCTGCAGGGAAGGATAATGGGAAGTCATTGTTTAATGGATGTAGAGTTTTAGTTTTGCAAGATGAATAAGTTCTAGAGATTGGTTACAAAAATATGTCTAAATATACTTAATAAGAAACTACAATAAAATGATGAAGATGGCAGTTTTTGTGTGTTTTACCATAATTGTGGAAAGTGAAGCGTATATATTTACATGAAAAAAGTGTATTATATGAATTTGTGTATTTATATGATAAGAGTGTAAAATGTGGCTAATAATGAAAAAAATACTGTTGCGATCTAATTTTCAGATGAATAATTAGTGTGTGTGTGTGTGTGTGTGTGTGTGTGTATACCAACTCAGTTATGAGAAGATTAGCTTTTGGTTGAGAGAGTTTGGATCCTTTTTTAATTTTGAAAATAGGAGCATATGTTACATTTCAAAGAAAATAAAAAATAACTGAAAGGAATAAAAGAGCATACAGATGACAGTATTCAATGAATTGTGGCTAATCATATTATTATCTACGACAGAGG
Organism: Neotragus pygmaeus; assembly: GCA_006410875.1. Classification (NCBI taxonomy): domain Eukaryota; kingdom Metazoa; phylum Chordata; class Mammalia; order Artiodactyla; family Bovidae; genus Neotragus; species Neotragus pygmaeus. Next base: position 727,266 of record SJYV01019323.1, read on the forward strand.
GAAATGAATTAAAATATTATCTAAATACATTGTTTAAAAATCAATTCATTCCATTATAACTACTTCTTGTATAGACTGATTTTAATTCATTAAGTACTATAGCTAAAAACCATACTAAGCTATTTCTTAGGCCTCTCACACCATATGGTAAAAGATTATTTTTTGGATGCTTTTGCTTTCATTCTGACCTGGCTTCCTCCAAGATCTGTTGGATGATTTCTAGTCACACTACTTAAAATAAGTATCTATAACTTTTATTGACAGCAGCTATCTTCAAAACATCAAAAATACTAATACATGTGCAAGATAGTCTAACAGGTGCAAAAATGGCAGCTTAAGGCCAAAATGAGATACAAAAAGAAATTAATGAGATTCTGTGCTTTGAGAATATTTATGAAATTCTTTTTTTTTTTTTGAAATTCTTATTTTACCAGTTCAAATGAAGGTCAAGAAAAAGTATTTGTGTAGGGGTGAAAGGTACAGGAGAAGAAACTTGCTCTTTTTGTAATATAAATTTTAAAATAGTTACAAATAATTACCTATTGAATATTGTCAAACAAGGAAGATGTGTTTTACTCTTGAGTAAAAGTTTCATAGCACAAGCCGAGCAGAAGATGAGCAGAATGGGTCTCTTATTGCAAGAGTTTCATGCAAGTAATATTTTTCTGGCACACTCACCCTGAAACCTCAGCTGCAACAGACTGTGAGTTTTATAGAAGCAGAGTAACAATGTTGCCTCCTCATTACAAGTGAACTGGTACTAAGGCAGATAACAGAGTGGCAGTGTTAACAGAGTGAATTTGTCAAGATTCATTCAAATTCAAGTAATAGAAAACCTATATGCTTAAGTGTGCTGTGCCTTGAATAGTCTTAATTCCTTATCAGAGACCTAGGCTAAATAATCAAAAGATAGGAACAATAAAGTCCATCTTAATGTGAAACTTTCTTTCATTGTTCACTAGAATGTCCACTAGAGTAAAATCCACACAGCATAGATATAAAGCTGGCAGGTACAAGTTAATGCAGTTGTTTGAATTTTTGATCATTTCAGTCACTCAATCATGTCCAACTCTTTGCGACCCTATGGACTGCAGCTCACCAGGCTTCCTTGTCCATCACCAACTCCCAGAGCTTACTCAAACCATTGAAATGTGAATGTTTGATAGGTTTTAGATATGTGTTTATAAAAGATTGGTGAGTCATATTTTGCCTGGAGAATCTCAGAACTTTTCAGCCTGGTACCATTGTAAATGGGACATGAATTCTTCGTTAATCTCTTAGGGACCTAGATTCACATCCCCAAATTAATTTTCCTTCTGAAAAAAAGCCGGGAGGTTACAGCATCTTTCTAGAGCTGTAGAAAGTATCATATCAGTAGATCTGGATTTAGGCCATTCCTGATGCATCTGCTGGGACTTGCAAGCACATAACTGTTTCTTCCTTGACAGTAAGTGATAAGGGTTGATGTGAAATGTTTGGGGACCTACATGCTTTTGTGACTTAATTCATTCACACTTTCTTTCTACTGTTGTCAAGATTCACAAAGAACATGAACTCCCTTCTTTGTTCAGATTTCAGCCATTGTCTTCCCCTGTCCATCCAACAAATTCATGAGTGAATCTTACAATTGACATTTGTATTCACTGGACTCTGACTCTGTGACTGTTAAACACCAATCCAAATTTTAAGGAAATAATTTGTTTTAGTTCCACCATTAGAATTAGACTAATGATTTGTTAAAACTGACAATCTAGCCAATAAAAGAAAAAGTACAAACTGCACAAACATAACCAAATACATGTATCTCACATATGTTATATAACTGAGAGATAAAATAAACATGAATGTCTGTGATGTCATAAAAATCACAAGTCAATATCCTTAAGTATAAAAGCACTAATCCTTAATAAATTTATATAATTTTCATCATAACAAATTTGAGTTTATCTCAGAAATACATGGCTTGTTTTCTATTCAGAAATAAATCAGCATAATACCTAAGTGAGAAAAAAAATCATCTCCATGAATGCAGACAAAAGCATTTGACAGCATTCAACATGCACTTTATTTTTTAAAAATTTGTTGATATATAGTTGATTTACAATATTATGATAGTTTCTGCTGTACAACAAAGTAAATCATTTATAAATATATTCATCTTTTTGTATTCTTTCCCCACATAAGTCATCACAGAGTATTGAGAAAATTACCTGTGGTATACAGTAGGTCCTTATTAGTTATCTGTTTTATAGACAGTTCAGTTTAGTTCAGTTGCTCAGTTGTGTCCGACTCTTTGCGACCCCATGAATCGCAGCACTCCAGGCCTCTCTGTCCGTCACCAACTCCCGGAGTTCACCCAGACTCACGTCCATCGAGTCAGTGATGCCATCCAGCCATCTCATCCTCTGTCCCCTTCTCCTCCTGCCCCCAATCCTTCCCAGCATCAAAGTCTTTTCCAATGAGTCAACTCTTTGGCATGAGGTGGCCAAAGTACTAGAGTTTCAGCTTTAGTATCATTCCTTCCAAAGAAATCCCAGGGTTGATCTCCTTCAGAACGGACTGGTTGGATCTCCTTGCAGTCCAAGGTACTCTCAAGAGTCTTCTCCAACACCACAGTTCAAAAGCATCCATTCTTCTGCACTCAGCCTTCTTCACAGTCCAACTCTCACATCCATACATGACCACAGGAAAAACCATAGACTTGACTAGATGGACCTTAGTTGGCAAAGCAATGTCTCTGCTTTGGAATATACTATCTAGGTTGGTTATAACTTTTCTTCCAAGGAGTAAGCGTCTTCTCTTTTTATGGCTGCAGTCTCCATCTGCAGTGATTTTGGAGCCCCCCAAAATAAAATCTGACACTGTTTCCACTGTTTCCCCAACTATTTCCCATGAAGTGATGGGACCAGATGCCATGATCGTTTTCTGAATGTTGATCTTTAAGCCAGNCACCAACTCCCGGAGTTCACCCAGACTCACGTCCATCGAGTCAGTGATGCCATCCAGCCATCTCATCCTCTGTCCCCTTCTCCTCCTGCCCCCAATCCTTCCCAGCATCAAAGTCTTTTCCAATGAGTCAACTCTTTGGCATGAGGTGGCCAAAGTACTAGAGTTTCAGCTTTAGTATCATTCCTTCCAAAGAAATCCCAGGGTTGATCTCCTTCAGAACGGACTGGTTGGATCTCCTTGCAGTCCAAGGTACTCTCAAGAGTCTTCTCCAACACCACAGTTCAAAAGCATCCATTCTTCTGCACTCAGCCTTCTTCACAGTCCAACTCTCACATCCATACATGACCACAGGAAAAACCATAGACTTGACTAGATGGACCTTAGTTGGCAAAGCAATGTCTCTGCTTTGGAATATACTATCTAGGTTGGTTATAACTTTTCTTCCAAGGAGTAAGCGTCTTCTCTTTTTATGGCTGCAGTCTCCATCTGCAGTGATTTTGGAGCCCCCCAAAATAAAATCTGACACTGTTTCCACTGTTTCCCCAACTATTTCCCATGAAGTGATGGGACCAGATGCCATGATCGTTTTCTGAATGTTGATCTTTAAGCCAGCTTTTTCACTCTTCTCTTTCACTGTCATCAAGAGACTTTTTAGCTCCTCTTCACTTTCTGCCATAAGGGTGGTTTCATCTGCATATCTGAGGTTACTGATATTTCTCCCAGCAATCTTGATTCCAGCTTTTTCCTTCCAGTCCAGCATTTCTCATGATTACTCTGCATATAAGTTAAATAAGCAGGGTGACAATATACAGCCTTGACATACTCCTTTTCCTATTTGGAACCAGTCTTTGTTCCATGTCCAGTTCTAACTGTTGCTTCCTGACCTGTGTACAGATTTTTCAAGAGGCAGGTCAGGTGGTCTGGTATTCCCATCTCTTTTCAGAATTTTCTACAGTTTATTGTGATCCACACAGTCAAAGGCTTTGGCATAGTCAATAAAGCAGAAATAGATGTTTTTCTGGAACTCTCTTGCTTTTTCCATGATCCAGTGGATGTTGGCAATTTGATCTCTGGTTCCTCTGCCTTTTCTAAAACCAGCTTGAACATCAGGAAGTTCACGATTCACAGTAGTGTGTATATATTAATCTCAATCTCCCAATTTATTCCTCAGCCCTTTCCTATTCTGGTAACCATAAGTTTGTTTTCTTCATCTGTGACTTTATTTCTGCTTTATAAATAAGTTCATTTGTACCATTCTTTTAGATTCCACATATAAGAGATAAACATAATATTTATTTCTGTATTTTACTTTACTCAGTATGACAATATCTAGGTCCATTCGTGTTACTGCAAATGACATTATTTCATTTTCTTTATTTCACAATCCATTTCTCTATCAATGGACATTTATGTTCATTCTACGTCCTGACGATTGTAAATAGTGCTGCAATGAACACTGGGTGCATGTATCTCTTTGAATTATAGTTTTCTCTAGATATATACCCAGGAGTGGGATTGAAGGGTCATATGGAGAGAGGAGATTGGCCAGCTTAAGTTCATGGGGTCACTAAAGAGTCAGACACAACTTAGTGCCTGACAACAAATTGTAGCTCTTTTTAAATTTATTATTATTATTTTTAAAGGAACCTCCATACTGTTTTCCATAAGGGTTGTGCCAATTTATATTCCCACCAACAGTGTAGGAGGGTTCACTTTTCTCCACACCCATTCTAGCATTTATTGTTTGCAGATATTTTGATGATGGCCATTCTGATTGGTGTCTGGTGATACTTCATGTAGTGTTGATTCACATCGCTCTAATAATTCACAATGTTGAACATCTTTCCATGTGCTTTTTGAACATCAAAGAGATCATACCAGCCAATCTGAAAGGAAATCAACCCTAAGTATCCCTTGGACGCACCAAGGATGAAGCTGAGGTTCCAGTACTTTAGTCACTGTTGTTAAGAGCTGACTCATTGCAAAAGACCCTGTTGCTGGGAAAGATTGAGGGCAAAGGGAGAAGGGGATGATAGAGGATGAGATGGTTGTATGGCATCACTGACTAAAAGGACATGAGTTTGAGCAAGCTCTGGGAGATGATGAAGGACAGCGAAGCCTGGCTTGCTGCAGTCCATGGGATAACAAAGAGTCAGACATGACTTAGTGGTTGAACAACAGCAAATGTCTTTTTGGGGAAAATATCTATTTGTTTTTTGTATCGAGCTGCATGATCTGTTTGTATGCTTTGGAGATTAATCCATATCCATTGTTAGTGGCTTCATTTGCAAATATTTTCCCTCGTTTTCTGGATTGTCTTTTCATTTTGTTTATGTTTTCCTTTGCTGTGCAAAGGCTCTTAAGTTTAATTAGACCCCATTTGTTTATTTATTTTCATTACTCTAGGAGGTGGATCTAAAAAGATATTGCAACAATTTATATCAGAGAGTGTTCTGCCTATGTTTTCCTCTCAGAGACTTATAGTATCTGGCCTTACATTTAGGTCTTTAATCCACTTTGAGTTTGTTTTTGTGAATGGCATTAGGGAGTGTTCTAATTTTATTCTTTTATATGAATCTATCCAGTTTTCCCAGCACCATTTATTGAAGGTGCTCTCTTTGTTACATATTCTTGCCTCTTTCATTTCAGATTAGGTGGCCATATATATTTGGGGTTTTCTCTGGACTTTATCATATTCCATTGATCTGTATTTCTGCTTTTGTCCCAGTACCATGCTATTTTGATTTTTGTAGCTTTTCGACATATACTCTTGATACAACACTCTCAGCAAGTTGGAAATAGAGGTAATGTTCTCAATATGTAAAGTATATCCATGAAAAACCAATAGCAACATTATCATAAGGGTGAAACTTTGAGTGCTTCCTCTGAACAATGTCTGTTGTTGCCATTGTGTTAAACATGCTCAATGTTATATAAAGGTCAATAAAGTAAGGGATAAAATAAATTTATAAAGACTAACAAGAAAAATTTGTAGCTTCCTTATATCCAGTGCACACATGTTATTACATAAGAAAATTCTAAGTAACTCTCATCCCCACAAAATATTAAAATACTTAAGTAATTTATGGAGGTTTATAGGATGAAAGGTAAATAAAAGTCGCATTTATAAGTCACTTGTATATCATAGAAAAAGCAGATAGAAATATAAAGCTTTAAAATACTACTTTAAAGTCCATCAATACATGGAATATTTAGATAAGATTTCACAAATACACTGAAAAAATATGCAAGATAAATCAAAGATAGCTTAAGTGAATATGAAGTCATGGATTGGAAAGTTCTATAGTAGTATTAATTTAATCTTCCACAAATTGATGTAGAGATTCAAAGTCATCACAGTAAAAATTCTAACAGATTTTTCAATATTAGGTGCTGCTGCTGCTAAGTTAATTCAGTTGTGTCCAACTCTGTGCAGCCCCATAGACAGCAGCCCATTAGGCTCCTCTGTCCCTGGGATTCTCCAGCCAAGAATACTGGAGTAGGTTGCCATTTCCTTCTCCAATGCATGAAAGTGAAAAGTGAGTGAAGTCGCTCAGTGGTGCCTGACTTTTAGCGACCCCACGGACTGCAGCCTACCAGGCTCCTCCATCCATGGGATTTTCCAGGCAAGAGTACTGGAGTGGGTTGCCATTGCTACCTGGTCATATATATTAAATATAATTACTTATATTCTAAAATGATGTGTCAATGCACCACACATGTAATAGTCCAAATAATCATAAAATATAAGAACAGCATTGGAATAATTATATCACATGATTTCAAGAGTCACTCTAAAGTTACAAGTAATGAAGCACATATGCTTTTTGCAGAAAAGTAGACAAATAGGTCAATAATATATATATTTCATTTATGTGCATTTATATAGTCGATTCTTAGTTTGTGTATAGTATGCAGGGTTGATATTTTTTCCATTCACTTTCCCCATTTTTAAAAACATATGTCTTTTAAGAACATATTTTTCCACAAATGGGAGAATACTATATATAGTCAAAATTCATCAAAATATACACTTACTGTCTTTGCTTTTCACTATAGGTAAATTTCATCTCAATAAAACTCAACTACTTAAAAGAAGGTGTTAACTCTGCACACTGACTTGCATGATTCCCACAAGGAAACCCTGATGTATCCAAAATTAAAAAAAAAAAAATCTTTGCAATTAAAAGCTACTTTGGTTTAGTGGAAATACAACATTTTTTAATTTAGCCAAAGAGGGAACAAATGTGCTTTAAAAGGGCTCTCTTAGAAGTTGAAGAATTGGCCAAATAAATAAAACATTTAAAATTGAAATATTGTCATATCTCTAGAAAACAGCTGTCTANTCTTTGCAATTAAAAGCTACTTTGGTTTAGTGGAAATACAACATTTTTTAATTTAGCCAAAGAGGGAACAAATGTGCTTTAAAAGGGCTCTCTTAGAAGTTGAAGAATTGGCCAAATAAATAAAACATTTAAAATTGAAATATTGTCATATCTCTAGAAAACAGCTGTCTACATGACAGTAAGCATCCAAGTGAAAAGTGAAAAATTCCAACATGCAGATGCTTTCTTCAGACCAACTAATATTCTGATGTTTTCAACTCTCAATGTAGAAATCTGTATAAAGTTAATTTTTGTTGGAGTGAATATAATGATATTAGATGAAGATAAAAAAGTAAAAGGGGGTGATAGAGATGAAGTTACAGATAAATATTGATGAAAGTTGACTCTGGGAAAATACTTTGTTATCCCCGAAGTAGGAGAATCCAAACAGATTTTGAAATGATTCAAATGGAAATGGATCATGATTGTGGCTACAGGTCTGCTTATTTTTCCCACTTTTTTTAAAAAGTATTTTCTTAAACTACATGGGAGTAGATTTTCAAGAAGTATTTTTGTTTAAATATAACTAATTATAAAAGATTTAATATATATGACCAAATAGCTATCGGACCTTAATCTTCATTTATTTTTTTTTATTTTAATTTTTGTACGAAAGCTTATCTTCATCTCTCATCTTATGGAACTATGAGTCTCAATTCACAGTTTGTTTGTGCAGGAACTTAAAAAAACCATAAAGAAAAATGCTCCCTATATGTGTCATTCTAAATAATATTGCTATAGAGTTTTGAGGGATGAAAATTATTAGTGTCATATAAATAAATCTGTTTTAGGAGAATGCTTATATTTTTACCTATTAATTTTCCTTTTTTTTAACATCTGTGATTTTTTTGCTTTGCTTATACTGTTTTGAGAAAGTCCTCTAGAGTCAAATATTTAGAAACTTAGTATTTTGCTCCCAGCCTTTGGTTATCCTAATCTTTTATATTCATTTTGAAACATAAGCCAGAGCATTTAATTTCTTTATAAAACTCTATGCACATTCAGAATCCTTTTGATGTTCAGGATAAATATAGTTGGATCAAATGGTCTTTCTTTGTAGACCACAGTTGGTGTTATCTTTTGTTAAGGTTTTAAGAGGAAGAGTGGACACTAAGCAGAGAGGCAGATTAACATTGTATTCATGAGGATAAGCTCAGAGGCCAGTCTTCTCAGGTTCAAATTCTGGCTCTGCCACTTTGCTAGTTATATAACTTTTAGAAAAAACCCTATCTTCCTTGAATCAGCTTTTCATCTTTAAATTATCTTAAACTTTATATATTTCATAGTGTAGTCTTTAAATGCATTTGTACATTTTAAAGACTTAAGGATAAAAATGCAAAATATAAGTTACTTTTATTAAAAGGAAGCACCATCATCAGGCATCTTAAATTATATAGATAAAAATAACTGCAGGTGGGAAGAGAGAGAGATCCATACAAGGAAGTTGATTTTCAAAGATTTAGATTGTTAAATTGGCTAGAATCTAGGACGTTTGATGTGCCACCTAATAAAAACACCACTAAGTCTAACTGTACATTCGTTTGGAAACTGTCTGGCATTAATATTTAAGCTAACATGTTTCTTTTTAGTGATTTGGTCACATATCTCTGTGGAATTAAATAAACCTGTGAACTAGTCTGGAGATTCAAGAAAATAGTGAAATAGAAATCAATGTTAATTTTAATGTTTTGATATTTCATAGCTACTAAACAATTGATTGCTTTCTTTTCAAAAGCCATATGATAGGTAATCTTCAAGGTGGCAAACAACACTGATATGCAGAATCCACATCTTTGTGTTCTTAACTTAAAAACTTTAAAGAAGAGTAGAATATGCTACAATGCATTTTTAAATGCTTGGGAACTTCCCTGTCCTCTTCCTGAAGATAGAAGGATAGAGGATTCTAAGGCTGGATACAAGTTGGGGATTGAGTTGATTGCAGGAATAGATGATGACTTTAGTGGTATCCAGTGTTTTCAGTTAAGTTCAGTCACCCAGTTGTGTCCGACTCTTTGCAACCCCATGGACTGCAGCACACCAGGCTCCTCTATTTATCACCAACTCTCGGAGCTTGCTCAAACTCATGTCCATGGAGTCAGTGATGCCATCCCACCATCTCATCCTCTTGTCCCCTTCTCCTCCTGCCTTCAATCTTTCTCAGCATCAGAATCTTTTCTAAGAAGTCAGTTATTTGCATCAGCTGGTCAAAGTATTGGAATTTCTGCTTCAGCATCAGTTCTTTCAAAGAATTTTCAGGGTNCATCTCATCCTCTTGTCCCCTTCTCCTCCTGCCTTCAATCTTTCTCAGCATCAGAATCTTTTCTAAGAAGTCAGTTATTTGCATCAGCTGGTCAAAGTATTGGAATTTCTGCTTCAGCATCAGTTCTTTCAAAGAATTTTCAGGGTTGATTTCCTTTAGAATTGACTTGTTTGATCTCCTGGCAGTCCAAAGGACTCTAAAGAATCTCCTCCAACACCACAATTGAAAAGCATCAATTCTTCATTGCTCAACATTCTTTATGACTATGTATTATGGTATTAGATTCAGTATTTTTGTTGTACTTTTCATCTGTTTCATATTGTTCTATTGACAGATGACAAATTTTGTCTGTGAGGGGGTGTATGTATTTATTTAATAGTTGTGTTAATCTCGGTTGAATGATAAACAAGGAAATGGTGTAGCTCACTTGAATGTACTAAGAAATTACTTTCACAAGCAGAATATAATCTTGTATGAAACCCTGTGGCTTCTACTTGTGTTTAATTCTAGATGCCAGGAACATGTGCTTAGGCACAAATAACATAATGCACATGTATTTTTCATATCATGGGACATGGACAATTTTATTATGTTACAAATACTGTTCTTCTCTTCCATGTTATTCTAAAACACAGTTCTCCAAAATTAATCTCCTTACTGATCTGTTCTTGTTGTTGTTCAGTTGCCAAGTCATGTCCAACTCTTTATGACCCCATGGACTGCAGCACGCAAAGCTTCCCTGTCCTTCACTATCTTTATTATTTGCTCACATTTATGTCAACCGGGTCAGTGATGCTATCTAATCATCCATGCTATGTTGCTCTCTCTTCTGCTTTTGCCTTCAGTCTTTCCAAGCATCAGGTTCTTTTCCAATGAGTCAGTTCTTCATACCAGGAGACCAAAGTATTGGCACTTTAGCTTCAGCTTCAGTCCTCCCAATGAATTATCATGGTTGATTGCCTTTAGAATTGACTAGTTTGATCTCCTTGCTGTCCAAGGATGTCTCAAGAGTCCATTTCATGCCAGTCAGAATGACTGCGATCCAAAAGTCTACAAGCAATAAATGCTGGAGAGGGTGTGGAGNAACAGTTAGAACTGGACATGGAACAACAGACTGGTTCCAAATAGGAAAAGGAGTACGTCAAGGCAGTATCAGAGAATGCAATGGCAACCCACTCCAGTACTCTTGCCTGGAAAATCCCATGGATGGTGGATCCTGGTAGGCTGCAGTCCATGGGGTTGCAAACAGTTGGACATGACTGAGAGACTTCACTTTCACTTTTTACTTTCATGCATTGGAGAAGGAAATGGCAAATCACTCCATTTCCTTCCTTCCTTTGTTGCATGGAGAATCCCAGGGATGGGGGAGCCCAGTGTTGCTGTCTATGGGATCCCACACAGTCAGACATGACTGAAGTGACTTAGCAGCAGTAGCAGCAGCAGCAGCAGCAAGGCTGTATATTGTCACCCTGCTTATTTAACTTATATGTAGAGTACGCCATGAGAAACACTGGGCTGAAGGAAGCACAGGCTGGAATCGAGATTGCCAGGAGAAATACCAATAACCTCAGATATGCAGATGACACCACTCTTATGGCAGAACGTGAAGAAGAACTAAAGAGCCTCTTGATGAAAGTGAAAGAGGAGAGTGAAAAAGTTGGCTTAAAGCTCAACATTCAGAAAACGAAGNATATATATATATATATACATATATATATATATATATATATATATATATATAAAAGAGCTGAGCAAAGTCAGAGATTCCTAACATGTTCTAAATTGTACTGAACACAAGCTGAGGACAGGTACAAAGGTGATCATAATCAGCAAGCTCTCTTTGCTCCGTTTACTTTTCGAAAGGATTTCATCCTTAGAGGATCTTTAATGTGCCTAGCCAGTCAGCAACTAATGGCAGTCATATTCTTGACCAATTTACTATGGTAAAAGAAGCCCTAGGGTGATCAACACACACACATCTAGACTAGTCTATTTGATTATCTTGTTAACAAAAGTTGAGACTCAATTCTAGAGAGAACTCATAAAAGAGTTTTAATTAACGTGACTCTATATTATTTGAGCAAGTAAATGGAAGAAAACCAGTAAAATGTAATTTTTTAAAGGTCAACTTAAGACATATGAGCCATATTTTTATTTTGTCATTATTATATGGATAAACTTTTAAGAAAATATACTTAAATGTGTTTCAGATGACAATGTTAACATTACATATTTACAAATACATCATGATATAATTGTGTCTTAAGGTCAAATCTACAAAACATGTAAGCAGAAACCATCTCTCTTAACGAATTTAGCTCAAGTCACAGTATTATTGAATATGATTCCCTGGTGGCTCAGTGGTAAAGAATCCACCTGCAATGCCGGAGACATGGGTTCAATTCCTGGGTCAGGAATTTCCCCTGGAGGAGGGCATGGCAACGCACTCCAGTACTCTTGCCTGGAGAATCCCATGGACTGGGGAGTCTGGTGGGCTACAGTTCATAAGGTCACAGAGAGTCTGACAATTGAAGCAAATGAGCACAGCACACACAGAATATTATGAGAACTAAAAGCCACACAGAGTAGTATTAAAAACTTACCAGGATATTTCCATGAATTAGTGTTCAAATATAAGTTAAAACAGAGCAGTGTAGAAATCTGAAATTTAAAAACTTAAGTATTGTTTTACCATCTTGGTGCACAGGCAACATAAAAATAAATGAAGCCCAAATACCTTCATTTTTGGTAACACTCTTGATGGAGACCAAACTTGGAAAGTTTCAGCCTGAAGCGATCATTTTTGTCAAGGTTATGATAAGCCTGAATACATAATTTTAAATAGGCATGTTTTCCCTTCTTAATTACTAGTAACATAAGAAATTTATTTTAAAATTAAGCCTGGCAAGTTAGCTCTGTCTTAAGAATTAATTTTTAATGATCAAAACAATGCCAAAAATATATTGATACCTTCTCACACATAGACATATATGACTCTGACTAAATACAAACATAGGCTTTTCAATCATAGATGTTGAAAATCATATATTTATATATAAATCATATATTTATATATCATATAAGTGGTAGAGGAATAGGGAGTATATCAATGATTATATAGCTAGGTAGAGGAGAAAAGACAGGGAGGGAGGAAGGGAGAAAAGGGAGAGAGGGAAAAAGGAAGAAAAATAAAGGAGGAAAGGAGGAAGGAAGGAAGAAATTGAGAAAGTATAAAATGAAAGTACATAGAACTTTATGAAAACCTACACAAAATATATACAAATTGGGGTTTATAATAATATCAAAAATAACCCTGAATTTGTACATTAAATACATAAAATGAAACAAGCAGTTTAAAGTCAGTGACCTTACACACATGATTCTAACACATTTCTTTGGAATGTAGTGAAACCAAGCTATGTATGGGAATACATACATTATTTGCTACAAAAGATCTCTTTTGCATATAGATTCATGGTAAGGTTATAGTTGCCTGGATATGGAGGGTAGATTAATAAATCAATAAACGTTAGGTAAAACATCAGTCTCTACCACTATTTTTTCTTTCAATTTTATTGAACAATTGAAACACAGCAGTGTATAAGTTTAAGGTGTATAGTATAATGACTTGACATACATACATCATTCAATGATTACCATCACAAATTTAGTGAACATCCATCATCTATCATAGATACAAAACTGAACAGTAGAAAAAGCTGTTTTATTCTTGTCATGAGAACTCTTAAAATTTATTCTCTTAATTTTCGTATGTAGCATACATCAGTCTTAATTGTATTAATCACGGTGTTCATTGCATCCATATTACTTATCTTACAACTGCAAGTTTGTACCTTTTGACCGCCTTCATCCAGTTCCTCTTCCCCACCCCCATCTCCAGTGACCAGCAATATGATCTCTTTTTAATGAGTTTGTTTTCAAAGAGTAACTGGCCTCCAACACTGTTAGCTCCAATTATACAACATAGTGACTTGATATTTCTGTACATTTGAAAATGATCACCATGATAAATCCAGTACTTTCTCATTCATCCTCTACTTTGTCATCCACTTGTGGATTTATAGCAGTTCTTTCCCACATATTCATTAGGATATATATATATACAAAATATATATAGAATATATATATACAATATATAGATATATGTATATACACAAAAGAATTTATAGGTTAATATGTTAGCTGCATTCATATATATATAGTTATATAATATTTTAAGTATAAAACAGTACTTAGAAAAATAAATGATAAAATCATTAATAATAGCAATCACTAAATAGCAGTATCTTAGGAAGTCTAGACAAAATTTTGAAAGGAAAGATTTTTTGACAAGATTTCAGTTGTGTGTGTGTGTGTGTGTGTGTGTGTGTGTATACAAATAGATTAGCTAAAATACCAAGATATTTTCCTAATAAATACTAAGGAAGTAAAGGTGCATAAAATAATACAATGAAAATTATTTAAGATTAATAATAAAATATATTAATAGTATTATAATATTGTTATGGCAATCTGTTGGAAAATGTCTACTAGATTGCAATAATCTAAATTAACAGCACTTAAACTGTGGAAGAATTAACTTCCAAAATGTGCAACATTTTCCAATATAGAATACAGTTCAAACCATTTCAGAGCACTTCTCTCTTAGAAGGTGAAAGTTCAGGAAATAATTTAATATGAAACTGATTGTGGTTAGAAAACCAGGAGCTGGCCTTGTTTTTCTTGAAAAAGAGAAGTAAAAGGGACCTCAAATTATACCCTTTTCCAAAACCCAACACCTAAAGCAACATTGTGACCTCTTCTAAAGTTGCCTGGGGACATAAACTCAGAGCTGATTTGCAAAATGGCTATGTAATTGAAATTTTAATATCACTTTCTAAGCAGACTTACTCTCCTTGGGTGTCCAAAGAGTGCCACAGACACCTTTGGGCTGCAAGTTCCTTGCTTATGGGGTCCCAGAACAAAGTGGGAGGCCTTCAGACCACAGAAAGTAAACTCAATTTTCTACTCACTTTAAATAAACAGAATTATAAATTGTAGTGAGTAGAAGACATTTCTGAATTCCCTAATAAGAAAGACTGTATCCCTACTTTCTCCCCCTGTCTTAAATTAGGTCCCATGGGTAACTCTGTTAACGCTTCTGTATACCTATGTCTACATAGTAATACACAAATTTTTGCTAGATTGACGTTGCTAGATTGCAAAGTCAAAAGTGTCTCGTAGTTGACTCTAATGCAAGGGTCCAGAATTTTGGCAATCATGGACTCTGATAGGTCTGTGAGTCTGTTCTTGTCAAAGAGTATTTTATTTTTTAATTAAAAAATTCAGTATTATAGAACCATTTTGAGCACACGGACTCAACCTTTGTAAACTCTCTTCTGAGACACAGCAGCCTTCATTTTCCTGATGCAAACTTTTTAGTGGGGAAGTAAAACAAAACCAAGGGGAAAAAAAGAAAACAAAACAGCCAGCCCCAAACACACTATATTTCCTCATCTCAGTCTATTTCCTGGCACTGGCTACATCCAAAAAAGACAGAGTCGAGCCACCACAAGAAAGACTTTTGTACTGGAATTCCAAGCCAGGCACAAACCAGAGCCTACAGAAAATCTCATGGGAAAGGGGTTTTGTAAGGTTTCCACTCTCAAGAACCTCAGCCCATCATCTGAGTCATCAGGTGGTTCAAGACCATCCATCATTAATCATAGACTTATTATTATTTTTAAAAAGGTCCATATTTACATCCTCAACATTATTGTTATGAGGAATTTGTTTCCCAAAATATATCGCTCCAAATGTAACCATTTCTGAAAAACACAGACTTCTGTAATTTTCTTAGGTGCTCTTCAACCACAAAGTCTCTTAAAACACCATGACCTTATCTTTGTTATATCTAAATTTTTGATGAAGCCTTCGTTTTTGTTTTTTCTTCCTGTTTTAATTTATTTTTAATTGGAGGATAATTGCTTTACAAAGTTGCATTGATTTCTACTGTAGAACCTACCTCTTGAGCCACCCTCTCCCATCCCACACCTTTAACTCATCACAGAGAACTAGGCTGGGCTCCCTGTGTTTCACGGCAGTTTCCCATGGATTATTTTACACATAGTATTGGAGAAGGCAATGGCACCCCACTCCAGTACTCTTGCCTGGAAAATCCCATGGATGGAGGAGCCTGGTAGGCTGCAGTCTATGGGATCACTAAGAGTCAGAAATGACTGAGTGACTTCACTTGCATTTTTTACTTTCATGCATTGGAGAAGGAAATGGCAACCCACTCTGGTGTTCTTGCCTGGAGAATCCCAGGGAGGGGGGAGCCTGGTAGGCTGCTGTCTATGGGGTCACACAGAGTCGGACATGACTGAAGCGACTTAGCAGCAGCAGCAGTAGTGTATATTTGTCAATGCTCCTCTCTCAGTTTGTCCAGCCCCTCCTTCCTCTGCTGTGTCTGCAAGTCTGTTCTCTATGTCTGTGTCTTCATTCCTTCCTTGCAGATAGATTTATCAGTACAGTTTTTCTAGGTTCCATGTATGCGTGTTAACATATGCTATTTGTTTTTCTCTGACTTACTTCACTCTGTATAACAGGCTCTCAGTTCACTGCCTCAGTTCAACTGATTCACATGTGTTCCTTTAGAGCTGAGTAATATTCCATTGTATGTATGTAAAACAACTTCTTCATCCATTCATCTGTCAGTGGGCATTTAGGTTGCTTCTATGTCCTAGTTATTGTAAAAAGTGCTACAATGAACATTGGGGTACATGTGTCTTTCTGAATTATGATTTTCTCAGGGTACATGCACAGTAGTGGGATTGCTGAGTCATGTGGCAGTTTTATTCCTAGTTTTTTAAAGGAATCTTCATACTGTTCTCAATAGTGGCTATATCAATTTATATTCAAATCAATAGTGTAGGAGGATTCCCTTTTTTCCATATCCTCTTCTGCATTTATTGTTTGTAGAGTTTTTGATGATCATTCTGACAGGTGTGAGATAATATACCATTGAGGTTTTGATTTGCATTTCCTTCATAATCAGCGGCATTGAACATCTTTTTATGTGTGTTTTGGCCATTTGGAGAAATATCTGTTTAGGTCTTCTGTCAGTTTTTCATCAGATAGTTTGTTTTTCTGATTTTGAGCTGTGTGAGCTGCTTATATATTTTAGAGATTAATCTTTTGTCAGTTGCTTCATTTGCAGATAGTTTCTCCCATTCTGAGAGCTTTTTCATCTTGTTTATGGTTTCCTTTGCTAGGCAAAAACTTTTAAGTTTAATTAGATCCCATTTGTAATAAACAGGAGAAATTCTGAATTCACACTTTGGTTTTTATACATTATTTAGTATATGGGAGCAGAAAATTCGAGACATTGTAGAAACTCAAGGTAAAAATAGAAAGACCACCAGGTTGCATGGTGAAAGAGGGCAGACTGTGGATCCTCACTCATGATGTGGAGATTGTACCCTGGGTAGATGCACTGCCCGAACCCTCTGATTCTCTCTCAGAGTCCTTGATGTGACCAACATTCTCTGCCATTGCCACATTCATCTTTCCCCTTCTGATTTTCTTTCCCTTTAAGAAATCTATAGAACAAGGTAGTATTTCTTGATTATGTTCATATCTGGTGTCTCTGCACAAAGCATACCATCAACTTTTCATGTTTTAAAGATTTTTGAATATTCTAGTAAACAGAGGTAAGCAAAATAATGAGGTTTGAAGCAGTGCTTTTTATGTTTTCCCTGCATCAGCCTCATTGGTCTTTTCATTTCCCGCAAAATTCAAGTGCTTTTATTATTCAGGACCTTTGAATAAGCTGTACCTTCTGCACTGGATAATCACCACAACTGTTCACCTGTTGTGCTGTGTTTAGTTGCTCAGTCATGTCAACTCTTTGCTTCGCCTGTTAAACTATATAATTACACAGGCCTATGAAGCTCCAGTACTTTGGCCACCTCATGCAAAGAGTTGACTCATTGGAAAAGACTCTGATGCTGGGAGGGATTGGGGGCAGGAGGAGAAGGGGACGACAGAGGATGAGATGGCTGGATGGCATCACTGACTCAATGGACGTGAGTCTGAGTGAACTCCGGGAGACGGTGATGGACAGGGAGGCCTGGCATGCTGTGATTCATGGGGTCGCAAGGAGTTGGACACAACTGAGTGACTGAACTGAACTGATGACTCAGTATCTTCCTGAATACACAGTCTAATCTAGATGGTTTTTGTCATTCCTTTTCATATTGTTCAGTTCTTACTTTCAAAGGAAATGGCAGAGATAGCATTAATATAGTTTCTATTCTTGAATTCTTTCTTGTCTTTCCTGCATATTGGATTATCAAGCCAGCAATCATTTTCATGTTTTTCAGTGGCACACACTCAACGCCATGGGTTTCAGAAATTTTGTTCAGTGTTTTTGGGCAATGATAGCCTTTATTGCCACCTTCATCTACCGCAATCCTCTCTAAGCCTTACTAATGACCCAGAGGGATGGTACAGGGAGGTAGTTGGGAGGGGGGTTCAAGATTGGGAACACATGTACACCCGTGGTGGATTCATCTTGGTATATGGCAAAACCAATACAATATTGTAGTGTAAAAAATAAATAAATAAAAGTTTTTTTTTTTAAGTACTTTAGTGCACATTCTTTCTCTTTATCTCTGCCCTTGTCCTCCTTCCTCTCCTTAAACTCTGGAGCTCAGTCTAGATGATGCTGTTGGTGATGGTAATTCCAGAATTTCTCTTGCACAGACAGTGGCTTGGTCTGTATGATTAATTCTAACCAGATCCTTTGTTGTGGATGGTAATTCCCCAAGTGACCCAGCAGAATTCCATACAGCAATCCAGTCACTGATTCCCATCTGTAGATGTCTAAGTAAAGTGAAAGTTACTCAGTCCTGTCTGACTCTTTGTGACCCCATGGCCACTATAGTCCATGGAATTCTCCAGGCCAGAATGCTGGAATGGCTATTTCCTTCTCCAGGGGATCTTCCCAACCCAGGGTTTGAACTCAGGTGTCCCACACTTCAGGTGGATTCTTTAACAACTGAGCCACAAGAGAAGCCTGGAGATGTCTAAGCAAAGGGAAAACAAGTACCAGAGTTGGCAAGTTATGAATGTTGTCTCCTGATACCAAGGTCATGTGGTATCAGAATCTCCATAGAGGTCAAGTGAGCACATAGTCATCATGTAAAAGTGGGATGATACAAATTCCGGAATTAAATGGCAAAGTACTGGCCCTACATATAACCCTTACTAGGTGGGCATAATGAGATTGTTTCTGTTTGAGGCCCAGCATTCACTCTTCTCTGTAGAAACCATATTACTTGCATTGGAAT
>SJYV01019323.1:748998-798973 GCA_006410875.1 Neotragus pygmaeus
ATATGGTGACTGCAGCCATGAAATTAAAAGACCCTTACCACTTGGAAGGAAAGTTATGACCAACATAGATAGCATATTCAAAAGCAGAGACATTACTTTGCCGACTAAAGTCCATCTAGTCAAGACTATGTTTTTTCCTGTGGTCATGTATGCATGTGAGAGTTGGACTGTGAAGAAGGCTGAGTACCAAAGAATGGATGCTTTTGAAGTGTGGTGTTGGAGAAGACTCTTGAGAGTCCCTTGGACTGCAAGGAGATCCAACCAGTCCATTCTGAAGGAGATCAGACCTGGGATTTCTTTGGAAGGAATGATGCTAAAGCTGAAACTCCCGTCTTTGGCCACCTCATGCAAAGAGCTGACTCATTGGAAAAGACTCTGATGCTGAGGGGGATTGGAGGCAGGAGGAGAAGGGGATGACGGAGGATGAGATGGCTGGATGGAATCACTGACCTGATGGATGTGAGTCTGAGTGAACTCTGGGAGTTGGTGATAGACAGGAAGGCCTGGCATGCTGTGATTCATGGGGTTGCAGAGTTGGACATGACTGAGCAATTGAACTGAACTGAAATTCACTAAACATAATTTAATTTTACACTTAAAACAGGTGAATTTTAAGGAATGTAAATTAGAATTCAATAAAGTTGATAAAAAGGACTAATACAAAATAGGGCCACAACATTTGTTGAATTAAAAAATAACTAAATATGCTCTTTACTTAGTAATGGGCTTCCCTGGTAGCTCAGCTGGTAAAGAATCTGCCTGCAAAGCAGGAGATCCTGGTTCAGTTGCTGGGTTGGGAAGATCTACTGGAGAAGGGATAGGCTACACACTCCAGTGTTTTTGTGTTCCTTGGTGGCTCAGATGGTAAAGAATCCACCTACTACCACTCTTGTCTTTCCTGTAGCTCAAACGGTAAAGAATCTGCCTGCAATGCAGGAGACCCAGCTTTGATCCCTCGGTCAGGAAGATACTCTAGAGAAGGGAATGGCAATCCACTCCAGTATTCTTGCCTGGATAATCCCATGGACAGAAGAGCCTGGTGGGCTAAAGCCTGTGGAATTGCAAAGAGTCGGACATGACTTAGCGACTACCACTACCACTACCCACTCCAGTATTCTGGCCTGAAACATTCCATGGACTGTATAAACCATGAGTTTACAAAGAGTTGGACATGACTGAACGACATGACTGAAAGATTTTCAGTTTACTCAATAATGATAACAACCTCAAAAGAAAGAATACATGAAGTGATTTGACGTATAAAATGTGTATGGTTATACACCCAGTGTTGCATAAAAAAAGAAATTTATTTACTTTATTTAATATGCACATATATGTAAGTGCATATGAGTGTGTATGAGGGGGTTTGTATGTAAGCCTTGTCACAATCTCGGGAAATTTCTTATAATGTATAAGGTATTAGACCCTAAAATATACAAATGATGTTTTTAGATGTGGTTGTAAATTAGGAAGAAACAAATGAAGATTCCATTACCACAGTGTATGCTACAGAGAAGAGTTTTACCCATGCATTATTGCAAGTACTTCGGAGAAGGCAATGGCACCCCACTCCAGTACTCCTGCCTGGAAAATCCCATGGATGAAGAAGCCTGGAAGGCTGAGGGCTGTGGGGTTGCTGAGGGTCAGACATGACTGAGTGACTTCATTTTCACTTTTCTGTTTTATGCATTGGAGAAGGACATGGCAACCCACTCCAGTGTTCTTGCCTGGAGAATCCCAGGGAGCAGGGAGCCTGGTGGGCTGCTATCTATGGGGTCACAGAGTCGGACACGACTGAAGTGACTTAGCAGCAGCATTGCAAGTACTGTCATTACAGTTTGAAGGATAAAAATGTAAGGAGTAAGGGCTTCTGTAGTCTTAGTGAAGTAGTCAAATGACCAGAAAGCTGCTTGGATTTGATGGTCTACTGAAGACACGAGTACATGAGGCTTCTGCAAAGACTCACTACGGTATGTCTCAGCATCTGATGCACTCTCTCTTAAAGGTAGCCAGGACCATTCAAAATAATTATTTCTGATAATAATGGAAAACAACATCTGTATACAGCATTCTGAAGCCACTCATGCAGCAGAGGGCAAAAACGAAAAGACGGAAACTGAAATTTTGAAAGGTGCTATTTATAAAGTAGCATCTATGAAAGAAGTTCTGTATGAGGTTTAAAATAGAGTCTGGGGTTTTAAAAGTTATTTGCAATAATGGAAGCTTGCTTTGTAAATTAAGTCTTGGCATTACATCCTTTCATTGAAAAGGTTCAATCTTGGTTTTTCCATTTTAGAAATGGTTCCAGGTCTCATCATTTCCTCCATGAGGGGAAACAATTGGACTGAGTTACCATGTTCCAATTTATGAATATTAGACATGGCTTTTTTCCTGAGTACCTTAGAGTCAGCTAACAGTCACTGTTTTAAACAGATTTATGGAAGCAAGCAGCAGGTTCATGAGGAGAAAAAAAGTGCTCTGAGAACAAATGGCCAGGCTCCTGTCCTCAGCTGCCTGTCTGGTGTGAGTTCGTAACAGTTGAAACAGTTTTGCATCTTCTACTGTTATACATTGTTAAAAATAAAAACAGTACTCAGAGAAAAACAAATGAACAAAAGTTTTAGTTCAGTTGTTTTTAGAAAGAAGCAGCATTGTTGAAAGAAATAAAACTACTTCATGTTATCTGAAATATTTAGGCTTTCTTAACTGACTGATTTCCCTGGTCACACTCCCCTTCAATAAAACTTGCAGGACGATGTTAGTAGTAATAAATTGGTCAAGGATATTAAAATGTTCTTTTCTTCTCATTCGGATCCAAAAGGCTATCAGCCAAAGTGTATTAATTGGGTATTTGCTTTCCAAATTATTTACATATCTGCCAAAAGTGCTTTTGAAATTTTTGGCATAGGTTACTCTGGATAAAAAGAAATATGAGCTGTAAAATAATAAAATAAACTGGAAAATAGCAGCTAAGTGTGTTTGATTTCTTTATGAACAGCCAATACCTCTATTATTCAATGTAATTTGAATCCTTTAAAAATGATATGTGTAGAATACAGAGGATAAAACAACCATGAGAAACCTAATCATAACAATATTCCTCATGTTCAAAATTTGCTATAAGAAGGGACCATTTGTTATTCACATAGGAGAGAGTATAGTTATAGGTGGATGAAATGGAGCTCATTATTAGGTGATTTAATTTTTTAGAAATCACATGGCATAAAACTAAAGGAAAACATCAGAGAAATGTGCTAATATACATGGATAAGTGAGCTCTTTAGAGATGAGTATAAACAGAACATTTATTAAAGTACTTCTGAAAATTACATAGTGCTTAGAGAAAAATCTTACAGAAACATCTGTAAGGAAAATAGTTCTGGCTAGTATTCAAAGTGGCAAGAGTTCTTGGTGTGTATCTACCTACGCTTCTCCCACCTCATTCTATTCATTCTTATATAATAAACACAGTATAAGGAGTTCCTTATTTCATACTTATCGAAGATATTTTTCACCTGCTGACTTTAAAACTTTGGAGCCACTTGACTTAAATTGTCAAACAGCCCAATGCAATGTGAATTCACACTCGCCACTTCAGTGAGGAGAGCCTGTCTTGAGTTCAAATTTTTACCATCCCTGGAATAGTCCTAAATTGTATAAAAGCCAGTTTGTGAACTATTACTTTAGAAGGACAGCAAACATCGGTAGGAGGGGAAATGCTGAAGAAGAGGATTTGCATTCCTAATTTGAAATAGAATTTCAGCTCATCACATGGCTTCTAAATTTCACCTTGAGGTCTGATGTTGACCTATGATTCTTTTTTTTTTTAAAGCTTCTCTGGTGGCTCAGACTGTAAAATGCCTGCCTACAATGCAGGAGACCTGGGTTCGATCCCTGGGTCGGGAAGATCCTCTGGAGAAGGAAATGGCAATCCACTCCAGTACTCTTGCCTGGAAAATCCCATGGACGGAGGAGCCTGGTAGGCTACCGTCTATGGGGTCGCAGAGTCGGACACAACTGAGTGACTTCACTTTCATATGACAAATGTGGAGAATAATAACATAGTGATGTTTTAGATTTTAGACTAATGTGAGTGACTTGTTTCTTAATAAATACAAACACACAAACATACAACTATATATGTATATGTGTATACACATGGGCTTCCCTGGTGGCTCAGTGATAAAGAATCAACCTGCCAATGCAGGAGATGCAAGAGACACCAGTTCAGTCCCTGGGTCAGGAGGAACCCCTTGAGGAGGAAATGGCAACCCACTCCAGTATTCTTGCCTGGAAAATTCCATGGACAGTAAAGCCTGGCAGAGTGCAGTCCATGGGGTCACAAAGAGTTGGACATGACTGAGTTCACTCAGACATCACTGAGCTCACTCATACATAGGTATGTGTGTGTGTATATACCTACAACTTTATATATATTTGTGTGTATGTATGTGTGTATATATATTCATAGATAGACATATACATACATGTGCACATCTCCAATGTATTAAAAATGGCTAAAATTCTCCTTTTTAATGAAATCACGGTGTGTGCTAAGTAGTTGCTTAGAGTAGTAAATGATTAGATGATTGATTGATTTTAGCATCCTGATCTGAAAAATTAAAGATACCAACCCTAAGAATCTCTAAGTGTATGAGGCAGGAGTCCAGGTCCCACAGCCAGACCCCCCCATATTCCCCCAAATCCAGTCCTCTGCATCAGCCCCTTCCTAGCTGCCCCTTCACCAACCTGCCTCCCTAGACCTCCACCCAGTGGGGAAAGTCCTTCAAGAGGAGAGCCTGAGATCAGAGGCCCCGCACTGGAAAGTTGTGGCAGGGAGCTTTTCAGATAGGAAGCAGCCCTCAGAGGACAAGGATGAAGGCCTCACCAAAGAGCTTCCACTTTACCACTGAGTCAACTGAGGGTTTGATCCCTTGTAACCCTTGAGGTGCCTGTTATTCTCATGTTTTTGCTACAGACCTTCACTCCAACCTTTGATTCCAAATCTGATGAATTTCAAAGCAGCCACCTTTTAATCAATCATGCTGTAGTATGAATTTGAGTCACCATTATCTCTCAGGTTTCCTTCAAGCTAAGAATTAAAAGCAAACAAATATTTTTCATCTGTCTAAAGTCCTCTAGGCATGAACAAATGTGTTACTTGTAAGAAAGTTGGTCAATTCTTATCACTGTCTAAAATCCCAGGCCACATCCCTATAGAGGAAGTGATTTATCTCCCAAAGAACTAGAGAAATGAAAATAATGTGCCACCATCTCTTTTTCCCTCTAATATCCAATTCACTGATTCATTACAGACGATTCTTCTCTCTAATATTCAATGTTTATGCATCAAAATAATTTGCATTCAGCTCTACAGCTGCATGGAACATCAATCAAGTGTTTCATGTAATTAAAAGGGAATAATTACATAGGAAGATAATTTCTTTTTAATGTGCTTCATATGAAAATTCCAACAGCTCCAGGTTCTTAGCTTTGTTTCTTTGGCCTCAGATCTCCCTCACTCAAAAATGACTTCCAACCATTGTAATTCCCCCCAGCTTCTGGAACACCTTTCTTCCTGCTCACATCAATAGAGATATCTGGAGGATTCCTACTATTTTCAGTGTGACATTTCACCAGTTTTGATTAGATCAGTCTAAACTAACAGTCAGCTGCTGCCTACCAGGGATGAGGAGCTGTTAGAAACTGTCATTTAATTCTACATGGAAGAAAGTGACAAAAGTTTTCTTTAACTTTGTCTGAGTTTCTGAAATTTCAATTATGATATATCAGAGGATTTATGGCTGTAACAGCCATTATATCTTAGAATTGCTGGATCATTTTATGTTTTTTAAATTAATTGTATTGGATAAAATTATTTATTGGATAATTTTATTGGATAATTTAAAATAAAAATTTGTTTTATAAATTAATTTTTATAGTCACTTTACAATGTTGTGCTCATTTCTACTGTATAGCAGAATGAGTCAGCCATACATATAAATATACCCTCTCTTTTGGACTTCCTTCCCATTCAGGTTGGAGAGAACAAGTNGATAATTTAAAATAAAAATTTGTTTTATAAATTAATTTTTATAGTCACTTTACAATGTTGTGCTCATTTCTACTGTATAGCAGAATGAGTCAGCCATACATATAAATATACCCTCTCTTTTGGACTTCCTTCCCATTCAGGTTGGAGAGAACAAGTATATGGATTCCAAGACGGAAAATGAGGGAGGGGTGGGAGTAATTGGGAGATTAAGATTGACACATATGTTATTGATATATTTATAAAATATATAACTAATGAGAACATACTATATAGCACTGGGAACTCCACATAAGAATTGTTGCATCTCAGATGGTAAAGCATCTGCCTACAACGCGGGAGACCTGGGTTCAATCCCTGCATTGAGAAGATCCCCTGGAGAAGGAAATGGCAACCCACTCCAGTACTCTTGCCTGGAAAATCCCATGGACGGAGGAACCTGGTAGGCTACAGTCCATGGTGTCTCAAAGAGTCGGACACAACTGAGCGACATTTACTTTTACTAACTATGAAAAAGTAGTGTTTGTTTTTATCNCAACCCACTCCAGTACTCTTGCCTGGAAAATCCCATGGACGGAGGAACCTGGTAGGCTACAGTCCATGGTGTCTCAAAGAGTCGGACACAACTGAGCGACATTTACTTTTACTAACTATGAAAAAGTAGTGTTTGTTTTTATCTAGCACCAAGTGAAATTCTTAGAAAAATATGACCTTCTCAATACAATATGGTGGCAGAAGAAATGTAATGTGAGGGTTTGTGATTCTTGGGTACAAGCTATCATCAGAGGTCCTGAAGGACGTGTTCATTTTTAATGAAGTTGAAATGAAATTTCTTTATAGAATGATACCATGAGAGTTCAGAATTCTTATACAGGACTCTATTCTTTTTCTCAACCTTCCCAAGGAATATGGAAAAAATAGTTTTGACTCAGTTTTTGATGTATAGTTGCTCAGTCATGTTGGATTCTTTGTGATCCTATGGAGTATAGTCTACTAGGCCCCTTTGTCCATTNACAGGACTCTATTCTTTTTCTCAACCTTCCCAAGGAATATGGAAAAAATAGTTTTGACTCAGTTTTTGATGTATAGTTGCTCAGTCATGTTGGATTCTTTGTGATCCTATGGAGTATAGTCTACTAGGCCCCTTTGTCCATTGGATTCTCCAGGCAAGAATACTGGAGTGGGTTGCCATGCCCTTCTCCAGGGGATCTTCCCAACCCAGGACTGAACCCAGGTCTCCCATATTGCAGGCAGGCTGTTTACTGTCTGAGCTACCAGGGAAGCTTGATGTATAAGGAGGCACATTTTTCATTAACTTTGTTTTCTACCCGTTGATAGAGACATTGAAATCCTGTCAAATGGTGTATTCATCTGTTTTTGATGTAGTTATAAAGTGCTTGCTTTGCCAATAGATGGCCAGTGTATTGTACAGGTATAAAGAAAAAAAAAAGATTATCTTTGTGGTCTTTTCCACCGAGGATAATGTGCTATCAACCCTTTACCTGAATTTGCCACATGTTTATTTTAAAATTATAAAAAAAATCATTGAGTGTACAATTTGTCAATCTGAATTTTATGGAATTCAGCCTACCTGTATATAAGATATCCTGATAGATGGACTCCTCACAATTTTTCTCTATGGAGGATCTTTCTTCTGTTAGATTCTCATTGGCAATTCAAGACTCTCACAGTGCTATAACATGCATTAGTGATATGTATTACTTTTTACTGATATGAAATGCAGAGGATAATTCTGAGCTGGGCATTTACCTCGTTCTGTATAGCATAATATTTCACTGGGGGTTATCATAGTTTCAGATTCATAAATGTAGAGCCTGAAAAAAGGATTTGGTTGTTAGTGTATTGTTTGAAAAGTGATCAGAGGAAGTGGGTGAGAGAATTAGGGAAGTTAGGTGGGAAAGAAGGAAAAGCCAGTAAATGTGATTACTGTGTATGAAACACACAAGCACTTGAGTCTGTAGGAACTTCCTGAGAAATTACACAGTTATCTCTGTGTTAGCCATCCGAAGTATGGAAACTGGAGCATTTGTTTACTCTTCATAAGTTGAAAATTGTCCTCATAGCACTAACTCTACCTCCCACACTCTCCTTTTTGGGTTGCAGCCACTGAAGGATTGTGAGCTTTGATCTTCAAAGAAAGTCCTGAGGCAGAGAAGCAGGGAACTACAGAGCATACTAGAGATGAGGTGGCCTGGCACTTTCAGAATCACCCGCCTGCAGCTGTGGCTAAAGCGAGAGCCGACCAGGAGAGTGTCTGATGTGAGGCACAAAAAGCCTCTGTCTCAATGACCAGATGGATTTATTAGAATATTGAACTTACAGCAAAAAATCAAAATATTAGAGACTTAGAGTCAATGCTGTAGATATGTGCATGTCAAACAAAGCCTCTGTACTTAGAAAATTTCCATTTAAAATGGGAACCACTTTTCATGTGAAATGCCAGCATGGTTTTATAGCTACATACCAAGAAGTTTTATTTGCTAAGATTGTGGGCAATCCTGCTATAAGGTACAGGTAAAGATCTTTACATTAATGATGAAATGGCAAAACCAATGCAATATTGTAAAGTAAAAATAATAATAAATTTAAAAAAATTAGAAGGAAATATTTTGTTTATCACATGTCCAATTTTTTTCTTTCTTTTGAATGTTCTACAAAGACTTAGGTGGAATTTGATTCTGCCCAAATTCAATTTGCTTATTCTTTCATCCCAAATGGAGTGATGTCAGAAAAACATAAAGCACTGTTCGTTTAATATGGATGAACTGAAGTGCTGTGGCTGCTGTGTCCGTGATGAATGGGAGAGAACGGGATATCCTGGAAATATGTGGTGGCTATCGTCCACACAGGCACACAGGCATGAGCACATTGTTCTTTAGGCCTTCCCTCTGGCAGATGAGATGGGGGTACATGCAGCGTTGGAAATGTGTTTTTCTGTATCTGTGCCTACTGTGATGGGAAGAAAATCAAATTTTGTCTACCCATCTTGTCTGTATGTAATGCCAATGCAGCTGCAAGTCTTGAATTTGTTTATTCTGAAGTTTGAGAGGAAGAGAGTGTCTAGACAAAAGAATTGCTTGTTAGCTTCCTGCCACTGTCAGTCAAATGCAGCGTGTTCTTTGTGCCATGGAGCTGCTGTTAGGTGTGTGCTTTTCAGCTTACACCGAGGCTATTAAATTCATAGAAATAGCCGGCTCACTCAATGAGTAAAATACTAGACATTCTGTCTTACAATAAGAAAGCAAAGAACAAGAACAGTTACAGCTTTAAACATTTGAGAATGAGGATCAAATTCTATTTTTTCCTTTCTCTTCCTGGCACGGACACCAGTGTGTAGATAAGTCCAAGAAAAATACAAAACATCCAAATATTATGAACATAAGTCATGCTGGTCTCAAAATCCCTACAAGATACATCATACATAAAAGTTGGCTCACATGTCTTTGAAATGAAAAGTAAAATGTTAAACAGCTTTGCATATTCTATGAAAAAGATTACTCAGAGATACTGCCTATTATTTAAACAAAAATAATTTGGCCATTTTGTTATTTTAAAGTAGAAGTGGGAGGTTTCCTGAAGTTTACTCTTCTGTTTTTGATGGCTGAGCTTTTTTTTTTTTAATAGATTTAGAATTATAGTATTATATTCAAATAGTGTTATTAGGAATAGCATTGTGAAAACAAAACTGCTTTATGAATTCTGGACAACAGTTTTCCTCAAAAATAACTTTGTTCCATGTAACATTTACCATAGTAAATTCTGAAAAGTATCTGTTTTTTTTTTCTTTTTCATAGAATAAGCTCTGTTTGTGGCTTCCGCGTGTTGTTTTTTAATTGAAGAATAATTGTTTTACAATATTGTTGNCAAAATTCATCCAATAAACATGTACTTTGTTAAACTAAGTGTCAGATGTTGTGTTAGATTTTGGAACTACAAATATAAAGAAGCTATGTTACTTTCCTTCCAGGAGTTCTTACATTAGTAAAGAAATGTTCATAAAAGGAGATTATAAAATGTGATTAGTACAAAGATGAAAACATAAAACTGGGAGCTGAGAGAGAGAGAGAGAAGCACTTGGAAAGAATGGATTCTGACAGTGGAGGCCCCTATTTGACTCCACTTCTGTTCTGCAAACCCCCTGACCCTCATTCATGCTGTAAGACCCCCCAGAGTCACAGTCACAGCCTGCAGATTTGTGTTTGACCTACATCTGCCATTCTGGTGACTTCGAGCAAGTTGTTTTTTCTTTCCATAACAGGTTCAAACATCCCTATCTTATGGATTTCAAAAAAATGAAAGTAAAAGTGAGATCTTACTGTTCCAGTCCAGTGCAAAATGTAAACCACTATGCCAATGTCAGGAATCTCTCTGATTTGTTCAACTATACCATTGAAATGGGATAGAAAAGCAAGGTTTTTATCCTAAAAACTCTTGGGGACTAAATGACAGACCCATACATGAATAATGAATGGAATAGACTCCCTGGAAGGTGTCTAGACTTCAGGAGGAGGGGGCAGTATCTGAACTAACATCATCCCAAAGGATCTCATTTGCAAAATGTACTGTTAGTGCCTGGGTTGGCACAAGTGAGTTGCATTACAGAAGTCTGGTTGGAAGATAAAAGATAAAGGACAGCAAATGGAGTGTGCAAGGTGGTGTCTGCAGGCATCGCTGGTAATGGTGTCGATCTACATATGATATTAGTGAATCACAAGAGGGAGAAAGCAGAGGGTCCAGGAATATTTGAAAAAGAATGGAAATCTGTGAACTNAAAAAAAAGAAAGAAAGTAATCTTATTATGGACATATGTGTACTGGGTAGAGTTTTCCAGAGAAGTAAAACCAAACTCTACTGATTCAGTACAATTAACTTTTCAGTCTCTATAAAGGCCCAGTAACGGGCCAAAAACTGTTTCTCAAAAGGAGAACAGTTTTCAGAAGAGGATTGCAGATTTCTGCTCCATAATCCTAAGGGTCTGAGTTATGATTAACCTATCAGGGCCTGACAAATGCTTCAGGCAGCAGCCCTATCTGCCACTTGAAGCACTTTTGAATCCACTGAATTATGTGGCACAAGAGGGCAGAGTGGCTTGCCTAGCAGCCTGGACCTGGTGCAGAGCCTTCTTTTGTTCTGGGTCCCACTCAAAACTAGCNATGCTTCAGGCAGCAGCCCTATCTGCCACTTGAAGCACTTTTGAATCCACTGAATTATGTGGCACAAGAGGGCAGAGTGGCTTGCCTAGCAGCCTGGACCTGGTGCAGAGCCTTCTTTTGTTCTGGGTCCCACTCAAAACTAGCAGCTTTTAGGTTCACTCAGTAAGTGGGCCAGAGTAACACATCCAAAGAGGAATATGTCACCTTAGAAATCCAAAGAAACCCTGGTAGGTGTTGTGCTTTTTGTTTGTTCACTTTTGTAGAGAGACCAAATGCAAAAACTTATCCTTTGTCTTAGAATGTATGAGCTTCCCTGATGGCTCACACTTTAAAGAATCTGCCTGCAATGCAAGAGACCCGGGTTTAATCCCTGGGTCAGGAAGATGCCGTGTAGAAGGAAATGGCAACTCACCGCAATATTCTTACCCGGAGAATTCCATGGACAGAGGACCCTGGTGGGTTACAGTTCACAGGGTCCCAAAGAGCCAGATGTGACTGATTAACTAATACTTTTACTTCAGAAGGTATATCTCAACATGTCCATACTAGACATCTTGGATCCCTAGACATTTCACTGTGGTAGAAGGCCCCTGAAGTTTTGTCGGATTGTATCCCACTCTCTGACACACAAATGTCTCACCAATCCTAGAGCAGCTGCTATTACTCGTTCTCTAGGTCCAATTAGCATAGTGCCATCATTGTAATGCACCAGTGTGATATCTTGGGGAACTTAAAGGCAATCAAGATCTCTGCAGACTGAATTATAATGTGATGGAGAGTTGATATAGTCCTAATTTAGAGGAGTCAAAGAATATTGCTGACTGGATTCATAACCATAGTCCATGAACCAGAGCATGTGTTAAGTTGTTCAAGCACTAATTTGCATCTGGTATGGCAGCTACAATTGAAGTCACCAACTGGTTAAACTTAGGATAATCTGTGGTTATTCTCCAAGATCCGTCTCTCTTCTGCACAAACCCAAATTAGTGAATTGAATGAGGTTGTGGTGCAACTCATCACCCCTGCCTGTATCTTTCAAGTCCTAGATAGTGTCATTAATCTCCACAATCTGTCCTCTAATGAGGTAGTTTTTTTTTTTCGTTTACTATTTCCCTAGATAGATAGTTCTGGCTTCTATTTGGCCTTTCCCAACATTTTAGCTCTTATCTCACAGGCCAGGGAATCAGTGTAGGGATTCTGCCAGCTGAATGTATCTGTTCCAGTTATGCATTCTACAAGTGGAGAAATAACCACATAATGGGTTTAAGAACCAGTTGCGGCCATTGTGAAGTGGACCTGAGCTAAAACATCATTCATGACCTGAAGTTAATAAGTCTCTATTCTGGTGGACCACAGTGACATTTTGAGTCTCCTAGAATTAGTGTCAGTTAAGAAATAGTGTCAAGTAGTCCCCCCAGAGTCCTTCCTTTTTCTTAATATTTAGTTACCATGGTAAAAGAGTGTGGATTCCTTTAGTGAAGACTTAGAGAAAGGTTACTCATAAAAATTTTTATCAGTGTAAAAGGATCCTTTCTCAAAGGGACCCAGCCTCTTCTTCATTACAGAGATTCTGGGTTAGTCAACTGGCTCTAATCAGGGAATTAATAAAAAGACTATGGCTCACTGCTGTTATGATTCAGGTTATCTTCTTATCCACTTGACCTCAAACCTTCCTGCTGATAATAGATCAAGTAAGAATTTAGTAAGCCTACATATTTCACTTCTAGGAATACTGTGACTCACCAGTCAATGCCGTTGTTCTGTATGAGTCAAACTGTTCTGTTTTTGTTTGTTTATTTTAGTTTATTTAACTCAAGTATAGCTGATTTATAATTTTTACTAATTTCTGCTGTACAACAAAGTGATTCAATTATATATACATATACACGTGTGTATACACACACACACACACACACACACACGCATACACACACATATTCTTTTCCATTCCATTCCAGTGACGGAATCCTGTGATTTATCACAGGATACTGAGTATAGTTCTCTCTGATATATTGTAAAACCTAGTTGTTTATCCATGCTATGGATAATAATCTTCATCTGTTAAACTCTCAGTTCAACCCTCTCGCATCTGCCCCTGTCCCTTGGCAACCATAAGTCTGTTCTCTATGTCTGTGAGTCTATTTCATAGATAATTTCATTCATATCATGTCTTAGATTCTATATAAGTGAAATAATATAGTATTTGTCTTTCTCTTATTTACTTAGTTTAGTATGATAATCCCTGGGTTCATCCATGTTGCCTCAAATGACATTGGTTTATTCTTTTTTGTGGCTGAGTAATATTCCTGTCTGTGTGTTGGTATGTATGTATTTTATTGTTGTTGTTTGATTGCCAAGTCATGTCTGACTCTCTGCAACCCCATGGACTATAGCTTGCCAGGCTTCTCTATCTTTGGGATTTTTTGCCATTTCCTTCTCCAGGTGATCTTCTTGACCCAGTGGACCCAGAGACTGAACCTACATCTCCTGCTTGGCAGGCAGATTCTCTACCACTGAGCCCCCGGCAGGTCTGACATTTAGGTCATCTCCATGTCTTTGCTATTGTGCAGAATGCTGCTGTGAATATAGGGGTACATGTATCTTTCTGAACTATAGTTTTGTCTGGATATATGCCCAGGAGTAGGATAGCTGGATCATATAGCAACTCCATTTTTAGTTTTCTGAGGAAGCTTGATAGTGTTTTCCATAGTGTCTATGCTAACTTATACTCTCACCAGTAGTCTGGGAGGGCTTCCTTTTCTCCACACTATCTCCAGTGTTTGTTATTTGTGAATTTTTTAATGATGGCCATTCTGACTGATGTGAGGTAGTAGTACCTCATTATAGTTTTGATTTGCATTTATCTAATGAGTAGTGGGGCTTCCCAGATGTTGCTAGTGGTAAAGAATCTGCCTGCCATTGTAGGAGACATAAGAAATGTGAGTTTGATCCCTGGGTGGGAAAGATTCCCTAGGGTAGGAAATGGCAACCCATTCCAGTATCATGGATGGAGAATCCCATGGACAGAGGACCCTGGGAGGCTACAGTCCATGGGGTCACAAAGAGTCACACACGACTGAGTACACAGAATAATTAGTGATGTCTACCCTCTTTTCATGTGCCTGTTGACCATGTGTATGTCGTCTTTGGAGAAATTTCTCTTTAGGTCTTCTGCCCATTTTTTGTTTGGATTGTTTCTTTTTATCATTGAGTTGTATTCTTTGTTTATGTATTTTGGAAATTAAGCCTATCAGACTATTCCCATTTATGCTTTAACACTGGTGTGTATTATAGGATTCATGCCCACTTTGTCCTTAGGGACTGAATGCTGCCACATGGCCCCTGCCACTTGGTCCCTCTTGGATCCCTAGATCCAGTCACTTCCATTGCATTTAGGTTTCTCACTTCACTGACAGTAGTTCACATGGTAACTTCTCGCCTCCAGAGAAGAGTAGTCAAACAGCACTTCAAGGACTCTGGACCTCCTCTCACAAAAATTTTTTCACAGTATTGATGAGAAGCAAATCTTCTAGACCACCCCAATGTGGGTAAATAGGTCTTATGTGACAAATCCACTATAATATTTACATATACCTGAATCATTCAATTCCTTGCTTTATATTAAATCAAGGTTCAGTTCAGTTTAGTCCCTCAGTAGTGTCTGACTCTCTATGACCACATGGACTGCAGCACTCCAGGCCTCCCTGTCCATCAGAAACTCCTGGAGTTTATCCATACTCATGTCCATTGAGTCGGTGATGCCATCTAACCATCTCATCCTCTGTCATCCCCTTCTCCGCCTGCCCTCAATCTTTTCCAGCATCAGGGTCTTTTCAAATGAGGCTGTTCTTCGCATCAGGTGGCCAAAGTATTGGCGTTTCAGCTTCAACAGCAGTCCTTTCAATGAACACCCAGGACTGATCTGCTTTAGAATGGACTGGTTGAATCTCCTTGCAGTCCAAGGGACTCTCGAGTCTTCTCCAACACTACAGTTCAAAAGCATCAATTCTTCGGCACTCAGCTTTCTTTACAGCCTCACTCTCACATCCATACATGACCACTGGAAAAACCATAGCCTTGACGAGACGGACCTTTGTTCGCAAAGTAATGTCTCTGCTTTTTAATATGCTGTCTGGGTTAGTCTTAATTTTCCTTCTAAGGAGTAAGCATCTTTTAATTTCATGGCTGCAGTCACCATTTGCAGTGATTTTGCAGCCCAAAAAATAAAGTCAACCACTGTTTCCACTGTTTCCCCATCTATTTGCCATGAAGTGACTGGACTGGATGCCATGGTCTTCGTTTTCTGAATGTTGAGCTTTAAGCCAACTTTTTCACTTTCCTCTTTCACTTTCATCAAGAGGCTCTTTAGTTCTTCTTCACTTTCTGCCATAAAGGTGGTGTCATCTGCATATCTGAGGTTATTGATATTTCTCCCTGCAATCTTGGTTCCAACTTGTGCTTCATCCAGTCCAACATTTCTCATAATGTACTCTGTATATAAGTTAAATAAGCAGGGTAATAATATACAACCTTGAGGTACTCCTTTCCAAGGCAGATCAGGTATTTTCAACTTGCTCACTTTGGTGGGCCCCTTTTTCATCATATTCTAGCCAACTAACCAACCAATCAAAATGCTTTCTACCTCCTCGAGCTGCAACATTAAATGCAGAATGTCTGCTTATTGAGCCCTATCAGTATATTAAAACTTACTCAATTTTGTTTATTTTTTTTCCACCATTATCCCACACTTAGTATCCATTCTCACACATGTTCCCCAGATTTCTGTCTGCATCAATTAGAAAACTCAAGTAGGTCTTTTGGAAAATAATGCATCTATGACGAGTCACACTTTGAACTTCATCTTTAGGGCCTACTAGAACTTGGATTAACCATAAGTCTCATGGGGTTGTGGGGGTGTTTCCTGTGGAGACTCAACATTGTCTTGCTCAGCAGCTACCTCATGAGAGACCATTACAGCTTCCTCATGCAATGCCTNGGGGGCCAGAGGCGGGGGCGGTGGGCGGCATGCTGAGGCCACTCCAACTGGGCTAAAGAGGTCACTTTCATTGTCTGAATGTCAGAATTTAAGGGCTCGGTGTCCCTAGATTCATCAGGGTCTTCCCACATATCCTTATTCCAACTTGAATGATCTCACATTTTCCCAATCAGTGTCCTAACATTAACAGTAGACTAGCTATGAGGTCGGGAGGTCAACTTGGTTATAATTCAGCCAATCACAGGATGAGGTTCTGAATTTCATTTCTAGCAGTCTCAGACCTATGACTACAGGAGATAAACATCTCCTTCAGAGCGCATAGAGAAGCTATCAGATCATTTATGTGGCACTTGAGGTGGAAATTTGGAGCCCTGAAGTCATCATTTTTAAAAAACAAATGATGTTGTCTTTAGAAGCCCTAAACCATGTTATTTTTGTTTATTATTAAAAATTTTTACCGCTAATTAGATGTAATCAATACATATTATGGGGATATATGAGAATTTTCAGAGTATAATTTTAAATTTGCATTACAAAACTTTCACAGTAATGCATATAGTACTGTCCCCTTGCATAGAAATGTGCTAATGCATGTCTGCACATATGTTAAGTGTGTATGTCTTTATGTGGAGAGAATAAGCCAGGAAGATATAAAATAAAAATGAAAAGTGAGTTTGTTTTCTTTTCCTGGAAAAGAGGACTAGAAGTTAAGGGAAAGGAGGTTAAATGGAGTTTCCAAATTTAGGTTATAAAGTTTACATAAACTTTTACATTATAAAGTGTTGGTTGATTTGTTGATCCAAAAATGAAATCATTTATTGCTTAAAAGATAAAAAGCATTTGATACATCATTGAATATTATATGTATTTGCCTTTACATCTGAAAACAAAATATAAATTAAATTATAGAGTAAACCCAGTTATTTTTCCAAGGGTCAATTGCTGGCAATCCCTATTGGGTACCTGCTTTTACCTTAGGATATAAATATACCCACAATAAAATAACAGTAACAATAGCAGCACAGGAAACTTTTCTTCCAAAGAAAGTTTCATTGTCTTTATTATGTCTAAACACTTATTGAAAACATCTGTGCATGCCCACATAAAATTTTATAATTTCTTTTCACTTTCTAACCAAACATTCTAACTTTAAAATTGAATATGGGAAACTCCATGTTTGTCCGCTGTTGAGAAAAAAAAAATTGAGACAAGAAAACATGGCACATTTATTTTCAGGATCAATGAAACATGACAGTTGTGGTTATGAGTGAACATTGAAGATATAGTTTTGCATTTGTGACAGTTCTTATAATCTAATTTTAAATGGTTTTCTTATAGATAAGATATTGCATAGGATCATGTCCTAGGAAATTACGAAATAGATTCTTAAGATTTACATTTTTTTCTGGATAATAAGAGATAAAAATTTCAGAAATGAAACTTGCCTCTTCTAAGTTAACAATTATCCATGATTCTTTGTTTATCATTTTATTTCTGGTGTACCACATAATCTTATGAACAAAACACTGGTCTGGGTAAAGGAAATTTTGTAGTGAAAAACAATTTATATCAAATTATATAACTTCTTTTATTCAGTCTTTTCAGTAGTCAATATCTCAATTAACCTGTACATTTCAGTTCTGTTAACCATATTTTCATATATTAAAATTTGTCATTTTCCAGTGGTTTTGATTATTTTCCCTCATATAAGTGAATCCAATGTTATTGCATCAGATATATCAGTCCTCAATATTGAAAAAAATTAAAACTTTCTAGATTTATTAGGAAATATTTGTTTGAATTATTCATTTTTTCTAAATTTTATTAAAAACTATAACATGTTATACTTTGTGGAAATCTTTTTTTTGACATTTTATTTATTTTTTTTTTTACTTTATTTTACTTTATAATACTGTATTGGTTTTGCCATACATTGACATGAATCTGCCACGGGTGTACATGAGTTCCCAATCCTGAACCCCGCTCCCACCTCCCTCCCCATATCATCTCTCTAGGTCATCCCAGTGCACCAGCCCCAAGCATCCAGTATCCTGTATCGAACCTAGACTGGCAATTCGTTTCTTACATGATAGTATACATGTTTCAATGCCATTCTCCCAAATCATTCTACCCTCTCCCTCTCCCACAGAGTACAAGTCTGTTCTATACATCTGTGTCTCTCTTGCTGTCTCGCATATAGGGTTATTATCACTATTATTATTAGGGTTATTATTTCTATTCCCTATATATATGTTAGTATACTGTATTGGTATTTTTCTTTCTGGCTTACCTCACTCTGTATAATCAGCTCCAGGTTCAGCCACCTCATTAGAACTGATTCGAATGTATTCTTTTTAATGGCTGAGTAATATTCCACTATGTATATGTACCACAGCTTTCTTATCCATTCTTCTGCTGATGGACATCTGAGTTGTTTTCATGTCCTGACTATTATAAACAGTGCTGTGATGAACACTGGGGTACACATGTCTCTTTCAATTCTGGTTTGCTCGGTGTCTATGCTCAACAGTGGAATTGCTGGGTCATAAGGCAGTTCTTTGCTGGGTCATAAGGCAGTTCTATTTCCAGTTTTTTAAGGAAACTCCACACTGTTCTCCATAGTGGCTGTACTAGTTTGCTTTCCTACCAAAATGTAAGAAGTTTCCCTTTTCTCCACATCCTCTCCAGCATTTATTGCTTGTAGACTTTTGGATCATGGCCATTCTGACTGGTGTGAAATGGTACCTCATTGTGGTCTTGATTTGCATTTCTCTGATAATGAGTGATGTTGAGTATCTTTTCATGTGTTTTTTAGACATCCGTATGTCTTTGGAAAAATGTCTATTTAGTTCTTTGGCCCGTTTTTTGATTGGGTCATTTATTTTTCAGGAATTGAGCTGCATAAGTTGCTTGTATATTTTTGAGATTAATTGTTCATCATAATACTGGAAATAAAAGCAAAAATTAAAAAATGGGATCTAATTAAAATTAAAAGCTTCTGCACAACAAAGGAGACTATAAGCAAGGTGAAAAGACAGCCTTCTGAATGGGAGAAAATAATAGCAAATGAAGCAACTGGGGAAATCATTTAAAGATGAACACTTTTCTACATCACTACCTATTTTATATTTGCACTTAATTCAGCTAAGCATCATAAAAATAAATAATATGCTTGAGTTAGCTTTCACTCACTCACTCACTAGCTTAAGCTAGTGATTCTCAAACTCACTGGAATAAAGACTCTTTCAGGTTTTACACAAAATATAATTTTATAATAGACACTTTGCATGCATGAGTGCTAAACTGCTCCAGTCATGTCCTAGTCTTTGCAACCCTATGGACTGTAGCCTGTCAGGCTCCTCTGTCCATGGATTCTTCAGGCAAGAATACCGGAGTGGGTTACCATGCCCTCCTCCAGGGGTTCTTCCCCACCAGGGGTCAAACCTGTGTCTCCTGCATTGGCAACTGGGTTCTTTACAAGAAATTAGTAAATGCCATAATTTTATTCTCATAATACAACTTCAAAAAGAGAGCAAAGCATACCATATATGAAGTCCTAATGGTAATATGAAATATAAATAAGGAAATAATTCATAATAAATATATTTTAAGATAAAAATGTGTTGGCATGACCACATTAGAAAGTATAATGTAGAAAACACACACATGTGTACTCACTGAACTAGGAACCAGGGAAAATCTGCATGTACAGAAACAGACTGATGTGCATTTGAGATTAGCAATTCCAGTACTTTTGACATAGTGATGCTGTTTCTGCAGAATGGAAAGTAATTCTTGATGCACTTCCAAACCAAACAAATAAAATTTTAAATTGATTTATCAGCAGTTACCTTCTATGAATAATAAACTACAAAAGAATGCTCTGTATTTTCTATTTAAGATGAAGTTAGTTTCTAAGCTCGAATACTTGTAAATATGTGTCCCATCCAGGTGAAAGTCTAGTGAAAGTAAGTGTTAGTTGGTCAGTTGTGTCCAACTCTTTGCGACCCCATGGACTATACCACTGTCCATGGAATTCTTCAGGCAAGAATACTAGAGTGGGTTGCCATTCTCTTCTCCAGAGAATCTTTCCAACCCAGGGATTGAACCCGGGTCTCACACACTGCAAGCAGATTCTTTACCATCTAAACCAAAATGTCTAGTAAGACATTTGTAACTCAGGTAGATTTCTGGGTAATTCTTTGTTGTGCAAGACTGTTATATACATTGCAGCATGCTTGCTATCTGTAGCCTCTTTCTGTTTATACGAAACACCAATAATGCCTCACTTACCTTTACATATTTAAAAATGCTCCAAGGAGAATAACTATTGTAGAGATATCTTTTTCTCAGGATAATGTCCTGAATAATTTTTTCAGCGTGCTGAGTGTTGTCACTGTGTTTTATATTGCCATTGAATATGGCAATATATGTCATAAATTATGTATTTATGACACTACATAAACATAAAACATAGTGATATTCAATTCATTCTCCCAGTTGCTTTGATTCAGTCAGTGCTCTCCTGTGAGAACCCTGTACAGTAAAAAGTATGTTTCATATAGGTTGTCANATATATGTCATAAATTATGTATTTATGACACTACATAAACATAAAACATAGTGATATTCAATTCATTCTCCCAGTTGCTTTGATTCAGTCAGTGCTCTCCTGTGAGAACCCTGTACAGTAAAAAGTATGTTTCATATAGTTTGTCAAGAAACTCAGAATTTAGTGTTAATTTGAACTATAGCAATTATATGAAGCCCTTCATCTAGATTTTTTGAAGTGAATCTTATTTCAGGGACAGTATGTTGGTTTCAGGCTGAAATTCTTGTTGCTTTCTAGTGTGCCCTCATTTTATGTGTATATATCCTATGAGCTACCTTAATTCTTCTGTATAAAAAAATAGTTATAAATAACAAAGAGCTGAGATAGAATATATGATATATGCAGCATGCATCAAAACCTTAGAGGCATAGGTTTTATCTAACATCGAAGCATTCCACAAAAATTTTGGAAACTAGGATAAAAATATTGTTAGCAGTATTTGGAAATTAAGATTATACAACTGGTTAGTAATTTATTCAGTTTATAACAATTCAGTGAAAATTGGTTGATATAATGAATAGGGATTAGATTTTATGTTTCTTACATAAAATTTCATTATATTCATCTCACACTTTATTTAACTATCTGTCTCAACATTAAAGAAATGTGACATAGAAATATTAAAAATCATGCTTCTTTGAAAATATAGAAGACTAGGTTAAAGATATGGGATCACATGGGATTACTAAATTACATGATATGGGAATATATCAGGAGTGAATAACTTTCTTTGTCCATTTTTGTTAGAATAATTTTCTTTTAAGTGGAGAAAATCAAGTTGGTAGGATATTTGGCCAATTGAATAACTGACATTGGAGCTTTCAAAACAGGAATTTTTAAAAAATGCATAGTTTTATGTGTGATCAATTGTGAAGAAGATTTTGATTTGACTTGATAGGATATGAACAATGTCCATAGAGATAGAAGATATAGTTCCATGACTAGATTTTCCTGTGGAATTATGAAAAGATAACCACTGTGAAAATTATAAGCAATATATTTTGTTAGAAGTAGCTGATTTGTAGTAGAAGCCTCAAGAACCTCTTTGTGTCAGCACAGTATGGTATGGTACCAGCACAGCATGGTAGACACATGATATTGGTATATAAGAAAGATATGGTTTATCATAATAAAATCCAGTTAATTCTATGAAGATACTGGGTACTTGCTTTTATCATAGAGGCAGAATTATTTAATTATATGATAAAATGTCTGACATTTGATGACAAATAAGATATGAAGACTACACATAGAATTCTTATAATTTATTACACTTCCTGGAAAACCTCTGAAGACCTTTGTCATATTAGGTTAAATCTTTATTCTCTTTTTCCTGATCTTCATCATGTTTTATTTCATTGTACAACTTTGGTTTATCTTATCTTTGGTTTATCTTAAGCAGTCATGCATGTGGAAATGTGTGTGTGTGTGTGTACATGCATGTATACATGCACACACACAGAGCCAGATTGAAATTTTCACACTTCACTTAGAAAGGAGACTCTTTAGCTTATTGCTATCAAGTTAGGTTAAATAAATCACTTTATTCTTAATTTTATTATCAATGAAAACAAAAATAGAATGACATTGTTATTGTTATTTGATATCTTTCCAGGGTATACAAAGACAGTGTGGTAGAGTAGACAGCAGCATTGGTTCTGGGGTCAGATTGCATGGATTTTACACAAGTCTCTCAGTTTGGCAAGTATGCAAACTTGGTACCACCAGTGGGAATAATAAAAGATCTCTTTCATTTGTTGTCACAAGGATTTGAATGCAGTTAAAATGTTTAGAAAAATGTGGTTCCAGGTGTAGCCTAAAGTTAATCATTGTTAGTTTACTGCCTGGCTTACTTCTAGAAATAAAATAGGCAGGAGACTTTCTTATCTGTATTAAAGTAATAATATACCACAGAATATTAGAATAATGAGGAGGAGTCATGCAGAATAATCAGTATGTTCCTTTTTAATGACTCCAGGTGAATAAATCTTAGACTTCATTTTATAAACTTCATGCACAGCATTGCTCATTTTTGTCTTGGTAGTTAATGGTAGGCCGTAATTTAAACATAATGATGCTTGAGGAATTGCCATTGACAGGACTACACTAAAAGAATGAATAAAGGAAGTTTTCTAAACAGGAAGTAAAAAATAAAAGAAGCCATGTAGGGATATCAGAAAACATAGTAAGCAAAAATGGGGAGGAAATAAAATACTGTTTGTTTCTCTCCTTGAGGTTTCAAAATTATATTTCATGATTGGAGCAGAAAAAAAATTTAGCAATGTTTTAGTGATTCTGATTTATTTAGAGAAACTAGTTTTTAAAAGAAAATTATTATGAGAAAAATAAAAGAACATAAAGGAAGATTAGATTTCTACACTTCATTGGAACTAATAATATTGATAGTGTTACATATATATGCAAACTTATTCCGAGAGCAACCATGAAAGTTATACAAAGAGATACACTCAAAAACACTACAAATAAATCAGAATAAGATTCTAAAAAAATGTTCAAATACCAAGGNGCACAGTGTCTGTGGTGCCTGCGGATGTGGCACCATCCATGAATTGGCCGTGTGCCAGGCACCACCCGAGGCTCCTATTTAAAAGATGTGTCTGTCTTGCTCTATTCAGAAAACATCTCCTCATCTCAGGAAGAGTGACCCAAAGAGAAATCACCCTCCCAACATAGACCTACCAGGTCGAGCTTTGGCAATGCCATTGCTAAGTGGATTGTCAGGTCTCCACATAGAGTTATGCCAGTTGCTGGATACAAAGAACTTACAAAGCTCTAATAATTGTCCAGTTGACAATGGACAGATAAACAGACTGTATACATCATGACAAGTGGCCTCTAAACCGTAGACTCTGCCACGGCAACCTAAGAGGGAGCTAAAGTAAGACACAAAGAAAGCAAGCCTTATTATATCAATCTTCAGACTTGGATATAGTCTCTCAACTGAGATTTAAAAGGGCCATTCATCTTGGTCTCCACCATATTTTTCTCCTTCATGACAAAAAAAAAAATCTTGATGATGAAGAAATTCATTTCCTCTAACTTAACCACTCATAGGGAAACATCATAGATCAAGATCAAAGACTTTGCATCAAGAACCTCAACCCGAGAAAGTCACCAGGAACAAATATTAAAGTGAATCCAAATCCCTTTGAAAAGATGCACTGAATGCCTTTGTGCAAATTAGAGTTACAAGTGAGGTGACCGAAAAAAAATATTGCCAAAGATAAATGTGTTGGAAGCTGATTTCTCTAAGAGGATAGCCAACGTCTTCCTTAAGAGTGAGTATCTCCTTACTTTGGGAAATACCTTCACGGAACTTGAGATTATGCAAAGCTCAGGAGTGAAGGCAAAAGGAGAAGAGGGCAGCAGAGGATGAGATGGTTAGATAGCATCACCAACTCAATGAACACGAATCTGAGCAGACTCGGGAAGATAGTGAAGGACAGGGAAGACTGGCATGCTGCATGTAGTTCATGGAGTCGCAGACTCGGACATGAGTTAGCGACTGGACAACAACAAGATCAAGGCTTATTCTCTGAAGAAGTTAAGAGAAAAAGAGGCTAAGTCTGCTTTGCGTGGGCACATTACAAATATTGATACAATCATAACTTCCCTGATAGAAACTGAAGTTTGAGTGCCCTGGAATTTGGAGAGGAGAGTTGATGGTAAAAGTATCTCAGTGGGAAGAGAGATGACCCCAGAAAATGAGAGGATGTTAGGCTCAAAGTCTTAGGGGAAAGAGGCCCATGATAGACTCTAGTGATGGGAAAGAGGTGATGTATTATTTAAAAAAAGAATATTAGTGGCCATCAACAGATGAATGGATAAAGAAGATGTGGTATATAGCTACAATAGTATATTATTCAGCCATAAAAAAGAATGATATTTTGCCATTTGCAGCAACATGGATGGACTGTGAGGTGAAGTAAGTCAGAGAAAGACAAATACTATGTGATATCATTTCTGTGTAAAAATCTAAAAAATACAGCTAGTAAATATAACAATAAATAAGCAGTCTCACTGATATAGCGAACAAACTATTGGTTACCAATGTGAGGAGAGGCAGGGAGGGGCATTATAGGGGTGGAGAAGTGAGAGGTACAAACCATCGGATATAAGGCTACAAGGATGTATTTATTGTACAACATGGAGAATATAGTCAATGTTTGCAATAACTGTAAATGGAGTGTGTGACCTGTAGCAAATATATAAAAAGAAAACAAAATTTTTAAAAAGAAATTATTGTGAAAATTTAAAAAATCCTTTATAAAAAGTCGAGAAGTTAAGGAGGTTGTAAAAACTAATACAGATCTATGAATTCAAATGAAGCGCCTACCGCGCAAAAATGCCAACCAACAACTCCTTGAGTTAAAGTTACAAGTGAAGCAGGCACAGGAGCATGTCTGACTTTCAAGATAGTATTTAACCTCAATTGTATCATCCTTAAAATGAGACAGTCATCTTTAAAGTGTTATTTAGAGGATTAAGTGAGGTAATAATATGTCAAGGGCTCAAAACAATAGCCAGCATTTATATGAACATTCATTTTAACAAGTAAGTACTAGCCATTGAAGGAGGGGTGCTAGAGCCATCGTTGTGTGTCTTTCCTCGGGGCTCCTTGGGGACAGGTGCTGTAT
Source organism: Neotragus pygmaeus (assembly GCA_006410875.1). Taxonomy (NCBI): domain Eukaryota; kingdom Metazoa; phylum Chordata; class Mammalia; order Artiodactyla; family Bovidae; genus Neotragus; species Neotragus pygmaeus. Next base: position 774,491 of record SJYV01019323.1, read on the forward strand.
CGTCACCCTTATAGCGTAGCTCGCACATACAGGTGCACAGTAAACGCTTGCTGAACAAAACTGAAAGAATCAGAGCTGTCAGGAAACAACCTCAAGGGCCAAAACACCTCTTCTAGCATCCTACCTATATAAAAACTGGCTTGTCTATAAATGTACTGCTGCTGCTAAGCTGCTAAGTCACTTCAGTCGTGTCTGACTCTGTGTGACCCCGTAGACAGCAGCCCATCAGGCTCCCCCATCCCTGGGATTCTCCAGGCAAGAACACTGGAGTGGGTTGCCATTTCCTTCTCCAATGCATGAAAGTGAAAAGTGAAAGCAAAGTCGCTCAGTCGTGTCCAACCCTCAGCAACCCCCTGGACTGCAGCCTTCCAGGCTCCTCCATCCATGGGATTTTCCAGGCAAGAGTACTAGAGTGGGGGTGCCATTGCCTTCTCCACTATCAATGTACAGAGCTCTGCAAATACCATACCTATTGAAACAGAGCAGGAGAAATAGGCTTAATCACTGAGATAATGCAGAAACTTGCTTCATTTCTCAAGTGTATGTCATTACAAAAAGCACACATTTAGACATTATGAGGGGACAGGGCATTCAAGTCTTGCCTTTCCACTTGATCTCCAGACCCACTGCTTTGTCAGCATGGGGAACACTGCCCATCCCAGCCACTGAGGCAGATTCTTGATGGGGAGATGACTTCCAGCACCACAGAGATAGTAGTCTGGCCAGACTAGAGGAGAAGAGAAGGGAGAGGAGAGGAGGGCAGAAAAGAGCCAAGAAGGGAAGGCTGGAGGCAACGCCATTTGCGTACAGATCAAATACCTAGGTTGACACTAGTTAATTCGTACTTCTAAACCAATTTAATGCTGAAGTTGTTCTCTCCCTGAAATAAGAAAATAAGATAAAAGGTAGAGGATAAAGTTTACAGTCAAACTTACTTTCCAGTGGAAGGTAGATACTGATGATCCTTCAGTAACATTTAACGATTTAAAGGGTAAGAAAGGTAAGGATCCTTTCCAAGATCTCCTGAGAAAAGCGTATTATTGCACAGGCCAGAAAAGGGATCTTTCAATGGAAAAAAATGAAGCACCACAGATTTTGGTTTCACCTTAACACACATTGGAAAAGACAATTCATCATCTAAGGACTCAGGAAAAGTCCTTCACGGACTATAACTAAAATGAAAAAATTTGAAGATAACTACAACAATAAAAAATTACACAACTGAATGTTTCTTCCATTAAGGTAAACACATGCCTTCTATGTAAATTATGTGGACTGTCCAAAAGACTCCCCAGTTTTAATTAAATTTCACCCCCAAACACACTTCAATCAGATGGCTTGTTAAAGCATAGAAAGAAAGGGCCATTATTATAATCTTTGGTCAAAAAAGTTATGTTTACATATTTATTCTGCTTGACATCACAGACCACACGGGGTTGTGAAAGGTAAATCCAAATTTTGCATAAACTGTAACGTATAACATACCCATTTGTAGCTGAGGTTTTAATTCTGACAAGTGAAAACACAGCCTAGGTTATAAGGCATCCTTAAAGGAGTAAGGGTTCATTGCATTGACAGTGTTCTGTCTCAGTTCAGTTGCTCAGTTGTGTCTGACTCTTTGTGACACCAGCACGCCAGGCTTGGACTGCAGCACACCAGGCTTCCCTGTCCATCACCAACTTCCTGAGCTTGCTCAAACTCATGTCCATTGAGTCGGTGATGCCATCCAACCATCTCATCCTCTGTTGTCCCCTTCTCCTGCCTTCAATCTTTCCTGGCATCTGGGTCTTTTCCAGTGAGTCAGTTCTTTGCATCAGGTGGCCAAAGTGTTCTGTCTAAAGCTACCTTCACTGAGTATCATAATTCCTTTTTCATAAACACAGGTCAGTTTCACATACCTTTAAAAGAAACACGGCTGAGTGGCTGCCTTCTTACAAAAACACTCTAAATCAAAAAAATTCTCAATATGGTGTAGGTAATGAATCACATGTGCTTGCAAAATTTCAAGCACATAATTGTCTNGATTTATTCATAATTACATTTTTAGTAACCTAAAGAAATAATTGAAAAAGTGGTGAAACTGTCTTTGAAATTATGAGTATTATCCAGTAGTCTGATAAAATATGATTTGTAATATTGAATAACTGTAAAAGAAGGAAATAGTTAAATAAAATATTGCATATATTATTTGCAGGCACTAAAACCATATTTTAAACATGTTAATAATGATAATAAAAATAGTAAAATATATATAATATTGTCATCTTATATGAAAGTTACCAATATTTGTTCCACACATATTTTTTGCCATTTTACTTAAGTAAAATATAGCTACAGAAGAGCATATTGTATAAATTTACATCATATCATATTATGTTGTATGTGTATTTACATAGATAAAAATTATAAGACATTTTATAAATATTAATAGAGTTTATCTCTGGAAATGGCATGTGATGTTTTTTTCCAAATATAGTGCTAAGGAATTCTATTCTAATTAAAGAAACCAAAAATGAAGAAGTACTCCTGATGGTCATCAGATGTAGGGGTTGATTTAGATAAAGGAACATACTGATCAAAAGGAGTGGACCCCTTGAGATGCATTTGACCTGGACAATTCCTTCAATAATCTGGCCTAGCAGACTCAATTTCTCCACATTCCCTCTAGTCCAGTCCCATTAAATCATTCTAAAGAGGTTAAAAAACAGACATCCCAACCCAGATGCCAAAACGTATTTGATGATGGGTTAGATCTGCCAAGCAATCATTGCTATTCATCGGTAAAATTAGATGTCCATGTGAATGTGCATATAAAAGGAAATTTCAGTATGTATTGTAACTGTGTGTGGCAGTCTGTTGCCATGAAACGCTCACTTCTCTGATATTTACTGTCAGACTTCATTCACAGATATTTCACAGGCAGATGGTTTCTTTCACTGGCTCAGGAGCCACTTCAAAGTGTTCTGATTCCTGACCAAGTCGTATATCATACTTCCTTTAGGAAGATTTTCTTCCCAGCTGCCGACTTTAAAATAAAATCAAGAATAATCAGAAGGTTGCACAACCCTTTCAGCTTAACTATCTTCAAAGAGCAGACAGCAAAATCTTCTTTACCATAGCGACGTATTGGAAATTAAATAATATCTAACACTTCTTTAAAAGCAAAATTAGTATCATGGGAGAGGCTCTTATTAAGACAACTGACAGAAAATGTAACAGGAAAATCCACAGAGATTTGTGTTTGTCATTTCCATTACTTTCAAACTAAAACTGAAGGCGTTGAATATACTGTTTTTTCTCTTAATTTGCATTCAGCCCTGAATTCTTTCAGCATTAGAACATTTTCCCCTGCTTGATCAGAATCTGGAAGTTGTAAGATATATTAGCTTTTTATAATATGAGTTTAAAATTGGGAAGAAGTTTTCTAGGAAAAATTGTTTTCATTATTATTGAAATAGTTTAAGTTTATAGAAAAGTATGATTTTGAAATGATTCAAATATAAGATAAGTATTAGTGGAAATTATTATAACAAACATAAAGCAATCATTTTGAATTTTCTGTTCTTGTGCCATCATCTGTGGTGTTTCTTTGGTGGTCTTGTTCATTCAAATTTGGTTGTAATTATTGCACATAGTTTAGGGACAGACTCCCCCATCTGGATTTGGGGAGGCTACCTTTAAAAGTGCCTCTTTTGTGCAGGTAATAGACAATTCTGATAAATTTCAGCTCTCACTGGTGAATATAATACAAACTTAAATAACATTAATTTCAATAATTAAAAGGGCAGACCTAAAAGAAGCAAAAGAATAAATTCAAATTGTTATCCCTTAGAACAATAGTACATTCTATTTAAGTTTTTCATACTGACAAATAAACAAATAATGACATTTGGGTCTCTTGCCCTCTCATCCATTACTTATTTTTTTAAGATGTAATCACAGTCACCTGGAATTAAAAAAATAAAAATAAAAAACAGTCATCACAGGCTATAAATATCACAATACTCATACAAATAATAAGAATAATTGTATTAGCTGTCAGGAGTCTATGATAATTTTTTTAAAAGTCAAGTATCAGCCTCTTTGGTTGCTTCTTCATATGACAGTAATCTTATGATACAAATTTCAGTAGTAAGAATAGAAAAATAATTAAGAACTTCTTTAAAATTATTATCATCAGCAGTGTGAATAATTCTCTTCTTCACAATTTGTTATTCATAATGTCCAGAAAGTCTTTATGATCCTTCCCGAATATGGTAAAGCTTTTATCAAGTTTCTTTTAAAGTTGCTAAATTTCCTGTCATATGTGATACAAGCAATAGTCCTTTTATATCTGAAAGATGGGTGGAGTGACATATTGAAGGGGAAATACATTCTTTGCAGTCATTAGTGCTGGACGATGGCTTGCAGGAGTATAAGTATACACTGAAATACTGTGAACCACAAAAATATATCCCACTAAGCCCAAACTAAATATACTTCCAACTCAACTTCCTTTTACCAGATCCCTCAAAATGACTGTGGCCACTGCAATGCTACCTTAGATGAAAGATTGTGTCTGAGGGAGGTCTGAGTGGAAAAAGACAGTACCCTTTACAATTGTGGTTAAAGTATCTTACTCTTGCACATTTCACAAAAACATATGACCATGAAAACAGATTTCTAGAATCTCCTCTTGGGGCTTTGAAATGGGCTCTTGTAGGCAAAAAGTCCTTCAGCTTGAGCTTCATTAGCTTCGTGGCAAGGATCATTATGCATATCCTTATTATATTTTCACATACATCCCCACACTTTCCTGTTACCCCTGTCTTCTCATATTGCTCATATTTTAAGCCTAGATTTCCTTGTCTGTTTCTCCACTGTCCTCTGGACAGGAAAAATAGAGAGCTTCATCATGTATTTCAGTGCCTATCAAAGTACCTAGCAAAGAGATGCTAATTAAAACATAAAGGAAAAAAGCTTTATAGTTCCTGTAATTAAAAATATATAAATATGTTTTAATTTAAAATATGTACATAAAATAACCAAAATAAATTGAATGCACAATTAAGTACTTAACAAGGAAGAGCAAGTAATATATAATAACGGTTTGGACAATGTTGGTAGCTATGAAGATGGGGACAAAGGATGTTTCAAAATCTACCTTGCTGAGCTAGTGTTGGCAGAACTTGTTGATGGATTGAAACCCATGAAAAGAGGGAAAACATCAAGCATTTAGTTAAACTATTTGTGTAGAGTGGAACTAAAAAGAAAAAGACTGAAAAAAAATTAGGTTTCAGGTGGGAAGTCAAAGACTTAATGTTTTGACATGTTGAATTTTATGTGCTTGTGAGATAGTTAAGATTAGATGTCAAGTAGGCATTTCAGAGTAGTTTATAGCAGAAAAAAACAAAAACCCTCATGATATCAGAGAGTAGAGGCAATGGCTTTGACAAACAGCCCCTCAATAATCTAATATAGTCATAGAAGTCAGAGATAATGGGAAGCAGGGGGTCAGTATTGGAGAGTGATCAGTAGATGAGGCAGTGTAGGGGAGGAAATTCCATAGTTTAGCAGTGGGTGTCTTGAGTTAGTGGGAAGCGTGGATGTGCTTGATAGCAAATTACAATCTGAGTGGACTGCTGATACCAAAGACCCACTAAGCACTAAATATGACAGAATCATATTTACTGACCTTATACAATGAAGAGGGCAACCCAGATGAACCACGGAATGCCAGTGGACAAGGGGAAGGAAGGAAGCATCTTTTGAATGGTTTGGGATCCTTCTGAGGGATTCTGAGGTGGAGACTAAAGGCAGTTTAAATCAGTGTGTCTTTGTGGTCAGACTGTGTGTGTGCTCAATCACTTAGTCGTGTGTGACTGTTTGCAACTCCATGGACTGTAGTCCATAAGACTCTTGTCCATGGGATTTTCCAGCCAAGAATACTGGAATCAGTTGCCATGTCCTCCTCCAGAGGAATCTCCCCAACCGAGGGATTGAACCTACATCTCTCTTTTTTTTTTCATAGTGATGCTTTTTTTATTTTTATTTTTTTTACTTTACAGTACTGTATTGGTTTTGCCATACATCAACATGAATCTGCCACAGGTGTACATAAGTTCCCATTCCTGAACCCCCCTCCCACCTCTCTCCACATACCATCCCTCTGGTTTATCCCAGTGCACCAGCCCCAAGCATCCTGTAACCTGCATCAAACCTAGACTGGTGATTCGTTTCTTATATTACACCTGTTTCAATGCTATTCTCCCAAATCATCCCGCCCTCTCCCTCTCCCACAGAGTCATAAAGTCTGTTCTGTACATCTGCATCTCTTTTGCTGTCTCGCATACACGGTTATCGTTACCATCTTTCTAAATTCCATATATATGCGTTAGTATACTGTATTGGTGTCTTTCTTTCTGGCTTACTTCACTCTGTATAATCGGCTCCAGTTTCATCCACCTCATTAGAAATGATTCAAATGTATTCTTTTTGATGACTGAGTAATACTCCATTGTGTATATGTACCACTGCTTTCTTATCCATCTGGGGACTACTTGAGAACCTACATCTCTTAAATTGGCAGGTGAATACTTTACCACTGGGAACTCTGTGGTAAGATTAGGAAATGGAATATTAAGTAGATNGATGATTGAGTAATACTCCATTGTGTATATGTACCACTGCTTTCTTATCCATCTGGGGACTACTTGAGAACCTACATCTCTTAAATTGGCAGGTGAATACTTTACCACTGGGAACTCTGTGGTAAGATTAGGAAATGGAATATTAAGTAGATATTGGTTGCTGCCATGAGGTGAGAATGGGTTAGCATTTGGGTATACCAGGTGTTATATGAGTATAGCAAAGTGGGTCTGTGAACATCATTGTTAAGAATGCTGGAGTTACATAGAAGCGGTTGTTCTGTCCTTTTATAGCTCCTGCATGACCTTGGGAGAAACAATGTTTTCTATTAACTTTTCAGCTAGCATTGTTAAGCATTCTTTCTCACAGTGTTTACAGTGAGGTTACTTGTTTTGTTTTCAGTGTCAGCTGCTTTTCAGGTGCTCAGTCTCAGCTAAATTTTAACTCTCCTGCAGAAGTTGGAGAGGCCATGTTAATAGACATGACTGCTTTAGAGAAGAAACCAGCAAAGTTGGTCCAGTGGCAAACACTGGAAGGTACAATGGAGAGAGGAACCTGATGGCAGGTGTCTGACAGGTGTCTTTGTTTCTTTAACTGGGGGATTTATGATCATGATGCTATTCACTCCTCTATATTTTACATTCTTTGAACTAGAAATTCTGCTTCTAGAAATATATCCCAAGAAATCATACACAGATGTACACAGGGTTTTATACAAAGATGTTCACCACCACATTGTTTATTTTACCCAGATGTTACTTAAAATCACTCTGTATTTTGAGGATCAAAAAAGATTAACTCAATTGGCCTCTTTTTGAGAGCCCATATATTTTAATATAATTGATTTCCTTCAAACAGTTTTTCATTTTCCAAATTTTTTCCATAAATTTCCACATGGATCTGAATTTTTCCTCCAGTAGAGTTTCAAGTGCATGTAATGTCCCAAACTTCTCCTCTCCATTCCAAAATTAACCAAATTTCATTTTTGTTTGATTCCTATTTCTCCTACAATATGCTTTTGTGTGAATAGTAGGTTTCCTTGGAGTTTTGAGATGCAGAGTTTATTTATCTTGTTCAAATGATTTAAAACAAACTTTGCTGTTTACTTTTTGTCTTAATATCAACAGTTATCATAAGGTCCCCTTTATGACTGCTCTTAAATCTTCTTATTTGTCTCTCCACTAGAGTTAATAACCTAGAAAGAAAGCCTCAAAACATGAAAGAGTTTGCAAATGAAATGCTAAGGGCAAGTTGAGCAATTATGAGTAAAATAATGTTATTCCCTGTTCTCATAACTTCTGAACTATTAGTGGTAACTGTGAGTTTGTCACCAAAAGCAATTTCTTTGAAGCAAAGTTGCTCAATTATAATTTCTGTAAAAATTCTGAAATACTGTTTACCCTGTAACTCCTTTGGAATTATGATTTTAATTACACCCAGAGTATAATCTGCTTATTTAAAGCTTAATTTAAAGGCCCATTTATTTCAACATATTGTTGTTTCTTATAATTTCTGTATTTTATTTATATAAGAGCACTATTGTGAGCAGAGGTCCATGTGTGATAACTGTGTGATTCTTTGAGATGTGGGACAAACTGTATGCCTATGGGTAGAATTGGGACTTTCCTCAACATAAAGTTGACTTTTTCAGTGTCAGTCATTATGGGAAGAAATTGATCACGGAAAATAAAATATAGATTTTAAAGATAGGATAACATTTTTCTCTCACTGAGTTCTGTGAATAACTAGATCTAATTCTGAGAAACGTGTATAACAGAAAGAGACATCTCTTGGTAAAGAGAGGTCATCTGACCCCTTCCTGTGGAGACAGGCAGTGGACCTGGGCAGGCAGCTGCTTCAGGAATCTTAAATCATACCTTGGTTAGCAGCTTCTTAGGGAACTCCTGTCTGTCAGTCTCCATAAATGACACGCTGTGTTGTTTTTCTCTTCAGTAATCTGTATTTTCTGAATGACTTAAAGGCAACCAGAAGATACCGCTTCTTCACTCTCTTAAAGTTAGATAAGGTTTGAGAAAATTTGTAGTTGTTATGATATAATTTGCAATTCAAATTTAATTAAAAATCTAACAGTAAAAAAATAATCTATAGATGATGGTGCTGGTGGTGGTGGTTAGTCGCTAACCTGTATACAGCTTTTTTGATTCCATGGACTATAGCCTGCCAAGCTCCTCTGTCCCTGGAATTCTCCAGGCAAGAATACTGGAGTGGGTTGCCATTTCCTTCTCTAACAGATCTTCCCTACCCAAGGATTGTACCCATACCCACGTCTCCTGCTTTGCATGTGGATTCTTTACCACCCCGGGAGCCCATGAACTTTGAAATAAGTATAGATAAGTATGCAGCGCATTCCATCAGAAACAGAACTTTTCTTCTAAAATTTCTCCTATCATTCAAAATAACATCAAACTTTAGAAAATCTTTTAAAATATGTTTATTTCACTAAGGGTAAACCTTGGAGAAATTATTTAACTTCTCTATTCTCCAGTTTACTTATATGTAAGATTCAGATTATGTGATGGCTAATTTCTTATGTCAACATGACTGGGTGAAGGCATGCCAGATAACTGGTAGACCTTGTTTCTAAGTGTGTCTTCAGAGAGATTAGCATTTGAAGTAGCAGACTGAATAAACGTCTCCCTCACCAAGGCAAGTGGACATCTTCCAGCCTCCTGAATAGAATAAAAGGTGATGAAGGGCTAAGTTGCGCTTGAGCGGAAACTTCCATTTTCTTCTGTCCTTGAACTTTGGTACTCCTGTTTCTTGAAGTTTCTGACTCAGACAAAAAGTCACAACATCTACTCTCTTCCCCTATCCCATTCTCATGCCTTTGAACTCTGTAACTCAGTAGAGTTACACACAAGCTTTCCTGGTTCTCCAATTTGCAGAAGGCAGACTGTGGGACCTCTTGTTCTTGCATACATACTTACATACATATATATATTTTTTTCTTTGGAGAGCACTGACATACACATAACAACAAGATTTAATTGACAGAGTTCCAGTGATGGTAGATGAGTTAACACAGATAAAGCACACAGAAGAGTGCTTAGCATATATATGGCAAACACTCAACATTGTTGTTGTTGAGCCTTTTGAAAGCCTTTTGTTGTTGTTATTCAGTCACTCAGTCATAAACGACTCTTTGCTACCCCAGTTGACTGTATCACACCAGGCTTCCTTGTCTTTCCATATCTCCTGTGGTTTGTTCAAACTCATGTCCTTTGAGTCAGTGATGCCATCCAACCATCTCATCCTTGTCACTTCCTCCTCCTGCCTACAGTACTGCAAGAAAAGACCCCAATGCTGGGAAAGATTGAGGGTAGGAGGAGAAGGGGATGACAGAGGGCGAGATGGTTGGATGGCATCACTGACTCAATGGACATGAGTTGTATAAACTACTGCAGATAGTGAAAGACAGGAAAGCCTGATGTTCTACCATCCATGGGGTCACAAAGAGTCAGACACAACTGAGCAACAAGTACATATAGAACTCCAGTATTTTGGCTTATGCAGCACAAAACAACATGGGATTCCTGGCACCCAAACATAAATGCAATTATACATTCCACACTAGATTTAGCTACATAATGAAATCCAAATTATACCCCCAAATGTCCTATGTTTCTCATTAAACACTATTGTATTCCTGATATATAATACAATAATAGGATAGATGTAGTTCTAAAACATTTCAGCTTATTTCCAGTTTATTGCTATCAGTCACAAGTCACAGGGTCTTGAATATATGCTCAAATTGAAATTGTCCTTACTGGCATCCTGAATATCTTAATATAAGTGCCTCATTCTGGATGAAAGCTAGTTTTGTGAACTCAAGATTCTTACTGATAATTTGAACTTTGTCAGGAAGAGTTTAGCTCCTTGTAGGGAAAAGGCAAATTAGCCAAGATGGTGTGGTTAGGCCCTCTCACCCCATGTTTTGTAAACAATGACTTTGCATGGTTAGGTAACAGCTGAGATCACTTATAGTACCGCACATGCGCATCACGAGGAACTCGCTTGGTCACGCGCTACTTTGGGCAGTATGTTTGTAAGAACTTTACTGTGAAAGCCCTGGTACTACTGCATCATGTCTACATTGGGGCAGCATCATGATTATGTCATGTGAGGTTATATTGTGGCTACTTTATGCTATGTTGTGGTTGCTGCGATGGTTGCTATGTGAGCCAGGAGAGAGGCTGTGTTTATGGCCACTTTGCCAGGAGAGAATAAACGTGTCTGCAGTTCCTACAGCTCCTTGAGTCTTCCTCCAGCCTCTCAGCATGAGCCTTGCATAACCTGAGTTCAACAAACAGTGCAGACATTTTGAACAGCAAGACAATTGGCCTCATGAAAAGGATCAGCAATATGTTCCTTTACCAATCAATGTAGAAAACTCCTATTAAGGACTCAGCTTGCTTGTCACAGTGTGATTCTAGTTAGGGACTTTGGATTTGGGAAGCAAAGCAAACCTGAAGGCATGATATACCTGGACTATAAAACCCTCTTTTTGACTCAGAATTAGAATTTCCAGTAGTCATATAAGGTTGTGAGAATTGGACTATAAAGAAAACTGAGCAACGAAGAATTGATGCTTTTGAACTGTGGTGTTGGAGAAGACTCTTGAGAGTCCCTTGGACTGCAAGGAGATCCAACCAGTCCATTCTAAAATAAGTCAGTCCTGAATATTCATTGGAAGGACTGATGCTGAAGCTGAAACTCCAATACTTTAGCCACCTGATAGTGAAGATCTGACTCATTTGAAAATACCCTGATGCTGGGAAAGATTGAAGGCAGGAGGAGAAGGGAATGACAGAGGATGAGATGGTTGGATGGCATCACCAGTGTGATGGACATGAGTTTGAGTAGGCTACAGGAGTTGGTGATGGACAGGGAAGCCTGGCATGCTGCAGTGCACGAGGTCGCAAAGAGTCAGACATGACTGAGTGACTGAACTGAACTGCGCTAGAATTTCAAGTGTCTTTTTCACTGTAATATCAAATACTGGAAGGCCCTTAAGTTAGTTGCTAATAACAATCAATTCCATTATTGAATGTCTATTACATGCTAGGAATAGAGTGAAGTACCTTTACATAGATTTAATTTAAATCTTTTAAAAATTCAAGAACAAGAAAGCTTAAAGTTTATACTACCTTTATTTTATCATACTGTAGGTAATACAAACCAGTGTTGGGTCAGAGTGATGGATTTTTCCAACTACAAAATTATATTCTTGACCCATTTGACTATTTCACATCTATATATAATAATGCCAAAAGGTAGTTGTGGAGTAGTTGGCAGTAAGCTACATGGTACAAATGCAGACATAAATAAGAAGCTATCTGAGAGCTAAAATCCATAGGCCTATCCAGAAAGGTCTACAAATTCAACAAGTATAGCTTCTCAGGCCACCGTATGAGAAGTATGTGACACATCTTGTGTTCTTTGAGGAAGAGATTTATATATTAATAGGAAGGTAGTTAAGTGATAGCAAACATCTAACAAATTTATTGAATAGTAATTGATTTAGTACATAAGAGTCCTTTAGGTACATGTTGAAGAGCTATTAGGAACTTATAATACTTGCTTTTTATTATTATCACTGCATAATGTAATTTCTGGTTGACATCATTGCTTCCAATACCAGTATTCTCCCAAGTCTTTTTTTTTTTTCTCTCTCTCTATTTTTTTCCTATTTCCACCAACAGATTAGAACTCAGTTCTCTGCATCTTCCGCCATGTCCTGAAATTATAATTCTTCTTTCAACCTGTCACTTCCAATAACCACAGGGGGGAAAAAGTACTATACGAGCCAGTTGGTTCCATTTAGCATTGTAGGGGAAAAGTATCTGCTTTTTGGATTAAATCGTGCTTTAAAACCATGCCTATTTAGTTGGCAGGAAGAAAAAAATATATATAATTTACACGTTTTAGTTATTCCTGTTTTAGTAGACTTCAGAGCTTTACTTCACCCTAGGTTTAGCCTTGGAAAAAATACTGAGAATTTCTGTTTGTTGGTTTTCTGCCAGCTGTTTTCTCTGAGACTAGCAGCATGAGGTTTGCCAGAGTCACAATTACTTATGCCAATCCCTATTAAAGCCTGAATGCTGTTTGCCCCACGCACTTGTTTTTCTGACATAAAATTAGCTGTAATAAACACTCATCAAAACCCTAAGTTAATTCAGAAGGTATTTTTTAATGTTATAACCAAATGAAGTTTGTTGTAGGAATGGAATAATTACACAAAACATAAAGTATATTTCAATCACTTGTTCTGTACCTTGTTCAGTAATGGTACTGTGACACAATATGTAGAAATTTACCCCATGGCCTGTGGTCTTGAGAAGCTTCTAGTTTCATAGTGGAAGGGAAAGGAGGTGGCAAAGCAAAGAAAATGTTTGTACGATAGCTACCGAATCAGATCAGGGTTTATAATTCAAAGATAGGCAGATTATAGCTGTAAAATAAGTTGAGAAGGGGAAGAAGATAGTGTGTATCATCAAAGGCTTCATGAAGTAGGTGANGCTGCAGTGCACGAGGTCGCAAAGAGTCAGACATGACTGAGTGACTGAACTGAACTGCGCTAGAATTTCAAGTGTCTTTTTCACTGTAATATCAAATACTGGAAGGCCCTTAAGTTAGTTGCTAATAACAATCAATTCCATTATTGAATGTCTATTACATGCTAGGAATAGAGTGAAGTACCTTTACATAGATTTAATTTAAATCTTTTAAAAATTCAAGAACAAGAAAGCTTAAAGTTTATACTACCTTTATTTTATCATACTGTAGGTAATACAAACCAGTGTTGGGTCAGAGTGATGGATTTTTCCAACTACAAAATTATATTCTTGACCCATTTGACTATTTCACATCTATATATAATAATGCCAAAAGGTAGTTGTGGAGTAGTTGGCAGTAAGCTACATGGTACAAATGCAGACATAAATAAGAAGCTATCTGAGAGCTAAAATCCATAGGCCTATCCAGAAAGGTCTACAAATTCAACAAGTATAGCTTCTCAGGCCACCGTATGAGAAGTATGTGACACATCTTGTGTTCTTTGAGGAAGAGATTTATATATTAATAGGAAGGTAGTTAAGTGATAGCAAACATCTAACAAATTTATTGAATAGTAATTGATTTAGTACATAAGAGTCCTTTAGGTACATGTTGAAGAGCTATTAGGAACTTATAATACTTGCTTTTTATTATTATCACTGCATAATGTAATTTCTGGTTGACATCATTGCTTCCAATACCAGTATTCTCCCAAGTCTTTTTTTTTTTTCTCTCTCTCTATTTTTTTCCTATTTCCACCAACAGATTAGAACTCAGTTCTCTGCATCTTCCGCCATGTCCTGAAATTATAATTCTTCTTTCAACCTGTCACTTCCAATAACCACAGGGGGGAAAAAGTACTATACGAGCCAGTTGGTTCCATTTAGCATTGTAGGGGAAAAGTATCTGCTTTTTGGATTAAATCGTGCTTTAAAACCATGCCTATTTAGTTGGCAGGAAGAAAAAAATATATATAATTTACACGTTTTAGTTATTCCTGTTTTAGTAGACTTCAGAGCTTTACTTCACCCTAGGTTTAGCCTTGGAAAAAATACTGAGAATTTCTGTTTGTTGGTTTTCTGCCAGCTGTTTTCTCTGAGACTAGCAGCATGAGGTTTGCCAGAGTCACAATTACTTATGCCAATCCCTATTAAAGCCTGAATGCTGTTTGCCCCACGCACTTGTTTTTCTGACATAAAATTAGCTGTAATAAACACTCATCAAAACCCTAAGTTAATTCAGAAGGTATTTTTTAATGTTATAACCAAATGAAGTTTGTTGTAGGAATGGAATAATTACACAAAACATAAAGTATATTTCAATCACTTGTTCTGTACCTTGTTCAGTAATGGTACTGTGACACAATATGTAGAAATTTACCCCATGGCCTGTGGTCTTGAGAAGCTTCTAGTTTCATAGTGGAAGGGAAAGGAGGTGGCAAAGCAAAGAAAATGTTTGTACGATAGCTACCGAATCAGATCAGGGTTTATAATTCAAAGATAGGCAGATTATAGCTGTAAAATAAGTTGAGAAGGGGAAGAAGATAGTGTGTATCATCAAAGGCTTCATGAAGTAGGTGAAAATGGGTAGAAATTTTGAATGTACAGTGGAACTCCATCCTCTTATAAAATGGTTTAAAAATTCTAATTAGAACATAATCCACTGCTATGAAGATATAAGCTATATGCCAGTGAGAGGATTTTATTCCAATTTCTTGAATCATGAATTTTTAAATTTTTAGCAAGTAATATTTTACAAGTATTTATTTGAACAGAAAAGAGTATTTGGTTGAACAGCAAACCAAAGCACTTAGAAGTATTTGGACATGTCCGTGAGTTTTTTAAGTGTCAGTTTAATTTTACTTTTATAAGAAAAGACAGCACACCTAGAAGGATAAAAATGAAGGTAAACATAAATATTAAATAAAATAAATGTACAAAGTAAATTGTTTAGTTTTGAGTTAATGTTGATCTTTAAGGTCATTAAAGATCTATAATGCTAAAAAAAACCCCAAGTATCTGGTAGACTAGAAGGTGAGTATAAGAAATTTCAAACTTTGTTTTAAGGGACCTTAGTTTTTGGTTTTGTTTCATGGTGTTGTTTGTTTTTAGAAAAGTTAAACTGTTTAAAGTCAAATTTTCTGAGTTTAATTAATTTTATTAGATTGTTGTTTGTCATTATATACTCACAGCCTCAGCATAAATAACAAATAATTTCTTACTAAAACTAAAAAAAATTAAAGTGGAAATCTGTCATTAGAGCATTTTCCAGCATTAAGATTACTAAAGATAATAGTCTCAATTTTTCCATTAGCACTTGATAGCAGCATCTTTAATGGGATTAATTTTACAAAATTACTCTGATAAACATAGACACAAAATTTAAGTGTTTTATCTTGAAACAAGTGCCAACAAATAGCAAGTTAAAGATTTTGGCAACAGATGGCTCTTGAAAATATAATATTTTTCCATCTTTAAATGATATGATACAGTTTTTAAAAATCTCATATTTCTAGATTATTAGTAAAATTATCATTTCTTTACATACATTTACAGAGAAAATTATCTGTTTCAGTAACTTTTAATTTTGATCAGGAAATTAAGACAACTATAGTTGCTTTTTTAGAAAGCTAATTTATTAAGGAAATTTCTTTAACAAACTGAACTAATGAAAAATTTTCCTTGAAAAAAAGTCTTATTTTTTTAAATGTAGCACTATTTAAGAATATTGAGATCTGTGTTTTTGAATAGATGTAGTATTATTTGTACTAGTGCTTATTGCAATGAAGCATTATCTATATGACCCTTAAAATGATTTTTGTTTCACATTAAAAAACAAAATGCTCATATTTCTACCTATTGAATGCATATTATAGAAGTAAGTTGTAGATGCTTTTTATTTCTTGGTTCATCATTTTAAATAAATTTTGTGAAGAGTTTTATGACTGAATATTTTACTACCAAGCATATGCATTTAAAAGTGAAACACCAGATTTTGGACTTAAAATTAGAATTCTCAGTCTAGTATTTTGCTTATGTGTTTATTCAATAAACACAGAAGACATCAAGATGAATGTGACTTTCCATGTGAATAAAGACTTCAAGTCCCATAAGAGAGTCAGTCAAACAAACAGATAATTTAAAATATTGTAGAGACAAAGAGGAATGCTCACTTTTCGAAAAAAATAATAATAATTGAGGTGAAAGCATAAAGATTAATTTCATGAAAGGAGCCAGGAAGGGGAAGTCATCAGAATACCAGTCAGTTGAATGGCAACATGACACCGTAATTCTAAATAAAGTTAATAAACTAACTTTTAACAATTAAATACAGTTAATTGAGAAACTGTTAACATGTAAAAGAGTTTCATATTTACTGTGTTGTTCTGGCTGCATGAGTAACACTTTATACAGTTCAGAGCACAATATTTACAAAGGACACTGAGGAACCAAACCGTATTTGAGAGAGAACAGGACAATAATAATAGAAATCACCTATGAGAAGTGTTGGAGGAAACTGAACCAACTTGAGATATGACATTTATGTATGTCAGATATCAGAATAAGGGTTACTCTAAGGAGAAGTTGTTTCCATAAAGAGAAAAAAATAAGTAGATACAAATTATTGGGAGGCAAGGTTTTATTTAATAACAGTAAGGAAAATATGATGTTATTTGATCCATCTAACAACACAGATCTTGTTGTACATAGTATTAAAGCCAGCGTCCTTGGAATTATTCAAGTAGGTACCCAATGAAAGAAGTAGTACTACTGGTGGCAGAATTGGTAATAATAGTAATAGTGGTAGTAATAGTAATACTATTAATAGTAATAGTAATGAAGGCAAGCCTTTGTTTGAAAGCTTGTTATGTATTTCCTATTTACATGCATTTTCCTAGTTAGATATTAATTATTTCTGTCTCAGAAAAGGGAAAGTGAAGCAAGGACCTATTGATCTGTGGCCAAGACCTCATATCCAGTAAGTGCTGTGTGGGCTCAAAAAAGTTAATTCATGGCACATCATAAGTCTTCAGTAAATGCTTGATTAATAAGTGGGGGAAAAAAAAAAGCTAATTCAGATCCAGCTCCTTTTCCTTAACACCTATGACTTAAGGAATATTTTTACCAAGGTAGCCCTAATGTAATAGAGATCCAAGCTTATATTGGGTTGGCCAAAATGTTCCTTAGGCTTTTTCTGCAATATCTTACCGAAAAACCTGAACAAACTTTTTGGTCAACCCAATACGATATGGAGATCTCTGGAAATGAAACGTGCTACCACCTGCTGTAAAACCAACATTTAATTTTCTATGTTTTATTTTAAAGTTTAGTGAAACTTGTGTCTGTTGAAAATATGTCCACTTTGATTTTGACATTAAAACTTTAAAATATTTCCCATAAAATATGTGAGAAAAAGAATTCTCCAGTTCGATTTTATGAAGACAGTTCATGCATCATATGAAGATCAGGATTGGCATTAATGAGACAGCAGATTCGGTCCCTCCAGCTAATGTTATTCTTCTGCAAACCCACTGTAACTACCTACACTCTACAGACCCTGCAAAAGTAAAATTACTATTTTTGAATGATCAAAGGTAAAGACATTTATAGCCCATATTATATAAACAGGCATAACCATTAGACAAGACCTTTGGGGTCAGTCATCTTGGCAGTGTTCTTGCACTTCTGTGTCCCATATAAAAAGGGATTGAGTCCTCATCCACAACCGATCAGCCTCTTCTCTCTGCCTGTCACCCCCAAGAGTTCTACAGACTTTTCAGGCTCTCTATCCCTCTGTCTGTCTTCATATTGGAACATTCCAAATCCAAGAAGATGAAAATAAACAGATCCTATTTTAAAACATATTAATATGGCTGGATTCTGTTTTCATCATGACTATTTTCATTTTGAATGATGTTTGCTTATTTAAGAACACTTAAGAGAGGAACATTTCTAACTCCTAGCATAATACTATTTATTATAATATTAAAGTACTATTTTTGACTTCTGTTAGTACTCCATGATGTACTTTTCTCTATATTGCTTGTGTGTATGTCTGTGTGTGTGTATGTATGTGTATATATATAGGAGTTGCAAATTTTTAAATTTACTTTCCTAAATACTGTGTGATATTAATTGTCTAGGGAGGTACTCAGGTTCAAGCACTGTTTTTGGTTTATTTCTCCTTGTGATACAAAGCAATATGTTGCAATGAATACTGCAGAGAAAATATGTGCTTTGTAAAAGTGCGTGTTTATAAGATGACATATAAGAAATATTTAAATTCTATTTTTTAACTTTAGGTTATAAATGTATTCACTGTTGTTCAGTTGCTAGGTCATGTCCAACTCTTTGTGACCCCATGGCCTGCAGCATGCCAGGCTTCCCTGTCCTTCACCATCTCCTGGAGTTTGCTTAAACTTATGTCCATTGAGTCAATGATGCCATCCAACCATCTCAACTTTTTCACCCCCGTCTCCTCCTGCCCACAATCTTTCCCAGAATCAGGGTCTTTTCCAATGAGTTTGCTCTTCACATCATGTGGCCAGAGTATTTGGAGCTTCAGCTTCAGTCCTTTAAATGAATATTTGGTGTTGATTTTCTTTGGATTGACTAGTTTGATCCACTTGCTCTCCAAGGGACTCACTCAGTAGTCTTCTCCAGCACCATAGTTTGAATTCATCAATTCTGTGGCAGTCAGCCTTCTTTCTGGTCCAACTCTCACATTCATACATGACTACTGGAAATAACATACCTTTAACTAGGATGGACCTTTGTCAGAAAGGTGATGTCTCAAACTGTCTAGGTTTGTCAGGGCTTTTCCTTCAAGAAGCAGATGTCTTTTACTTTCATGGCTGCAGTCACCATCCACAGTGATTTCAGAGACCAAGAAAATAACGTCTGTCACTGTTTCCATGTTTTCCCCATCTATGTGCCATGTAGTGATGGGAATGGATGCCATGAACTTAGTTATTTTTTTAAATATAAATTTATTTAATTGGAGGTTAATTACTTTACAATATTGTATTGGTTTTGCCATACTTCAACATGAACTTAGTTTTTTGAATGTTGAGTTTCAAGCCAGCTTTTTCACTCTCCTCTTTCAACTTCATCAATCTTGATTCCATCTTGAGATTCATCCAGCCCAGAATTTTGCATGATGTACTCAGCATAGAAGTTAAATAAGCAGGCTGACAATATACAGCCTTGACAGGTTCCTTTCCCAATTTTGAACCAGTCCATTGTTCCATCTCTGGTTCTACCTTTTGCTTCTTGAGCAGCATACAGGTTTCTCAGGAGGCAGGTAAAATTGTCTGGTATTTTCAATACTTTTAAGAATTTTCCACAGTTTATTGTGATCCACACAGGCAAAGGCTTTAGCATAGTCAATGAAGCAGAGCTTCAGTTCAATTTAGTTGCTCAGTCATGTCTGAATCTTTGTGACCCCATGGACTGTACCATCCCAAGCTCCCCTGTCCATCACCAGCTCCTGGACCTTACTCAAATTCATGTCCATTGAGTCGGTGATGCCATCAAGCCATCTCATCCTCTGTTGTCCCCTTCTCCTCCTGCCTTCAATCTTTTCAAGCAGCAGGGTCTTTTCAAATGAGTCAGTTCTTTGCATCAGGTGGCCAAAGTTTTGGAGTCTCAATTTCAACATCAGTCCTTCCAATGAATATTCAGGACTGATTTCCTTCGGGACAGACTGGTTGGAGCTCTTTGCAGTTCAAGGGACTCTCAAAGTCTTCTCCAACACTACGGTTTGAAAGCATCAATTCTTTGGCACTCAGTTCTCTTCACAGTCCAATTATCACATCGATTCATGACCACTGGAAAAACCATAGCTTTGACTAGATGGACCTTTGTTATTAAAGTGATGTCTCTGCTTTTTAATATGCTATCTAGGTTGGTCATAACTTTCCTTCCAAGGAGCAAGTGTCTTTGAAATTCATGGCTGCAAGACACCATCTGCAGATATTTTGGAGGCCAAAAAAATAGTCTCTCACTATTTCCATTGTTTCCCCATCTATTTGCCATGAAGTGATGGGACCAGATGCCATGATATTAGTTTTATGAATGTTGAGTTTTAAGCCAACTTTTTCCACTCTCCTCTTTCATTTATATCAAGAGGCTCTTTATTTCTTCTTTGCTTTCTGGCATAAGTTTGTTGTCATCTGAATATCTGAGGTTATTGATATTTCTCACAGCAATCTTGATTCCCTCTTGTGCTTCTTCCAGCCCAGCACTTCTCATGATATACTCTGCATATAAGTTAAATAAGAAGGGTACCATAATACAGCCTTGATGTACTCCTTTCCCAATTTGGAACCAGTCTGTTGTTCCATGTCCAGTTCTAACTGTTGCTTCCTAACCTGCATACAGATTTCTCAGGAGACAGGTAAGGTGGTCTGATATTCCCATCTCTTTAGAATTTTCCACAGTTTGTCCTGATCCACAGAGTCAAAGGCTTTGGCCTAGTCAATAAAGCAGAAGTAGATGTTTTTCTAGAACTCTCTCACTTTGTGATGATCCAGAGGATGTTGGCAATTTGATCTCTGGTTCCCCTGCCTTTTCNACAGTTTGTCCTGATCCACAGAGTCAAAGGCTTTGGCCTAGTCAATAAAGCAGAAGTAGATGTTTTTCTAGAACTCTCTCACTTTGTGATGATCCAGAGGATGTTGGCAATTTGATCTCTGGTTCCCCTGCCTTTTCTAAGTCTAGCTTGTACATCTGGAATTTCTCAGTTCACATAATGCTTAAGCGAACCCTAAAAGATTTTTAGCATTTCCTGGCTGCATGGGAAATGAGCACAGTGGTACTGTAGTTTGAACATTTTGGCATTTCCCTTCTTTGGGATTGGAATGAAACTTATCTGTCCAGTCCTGGTGCCTCTGCTGAGTTTTCCAAATTTGCTGGCATATTGGAAGTAGTACTTTCACAGAATCATCTTTTAGGATTTGAAACAGCTCAGCTGGAATTCCATTACCTCTACTAGCTTTGTTTGTAGTAATGCTTCTTAAGGCCTGTTTGACTTCACACTCCAGGATGTCTGGCTCTAGGTGAGTGACCACCATAGTGGTTTTGTGGGTCATTAAGACTGTTTTGGTACAGTTCTTCTGTGTATTCCTGCCATCTCTTAATCTCTTCTGCTTCTGTCAAGTCCTTACTATTTCTGTCTTTTATTGCGCCCATCTTTGCATGAAATGTTCCTTTGGTATCTCTAATTTTCTTGAGGATATCTTTAGTCTTTCCCATTCTATTTTCCTCTATCTTTGCATTGCTCACTTAAGAAGGCTTTCTTATCTCTCCTTGCTATTCTTTGCAACTCTACATTCAGTTTGGTATATTTTTCCCTTTCTCCTTTGTTTTTTTGCTTCTCTTTTCTTCTCAGATATTTGTAAGGCCTCCTCAGGCAAATGTTTGCCTTGTTAAAGTTCTATTTTGGGGGATGATTTTGGTTACCATCTCCTATACAGTATTACAGACCTCCATCCATAGTTCTTCAGGCACTCTGTATTAGATCTAATCCCTTGAGTCTGTTTGTCATTTCTACTGTATAATCATAAGGGATTTGATTTAGGTCACACCTGAATGGCCTAGCGGTTTTCCCTGCTTTCTTCAATTTAAGTATAAATTTGACAATAAGGAGCTCATGATCTGAGTCATAGTCAGCTCCCTGTCTTGTTTTTGCTGACTGTGTAGAACTTCTCCATCTTCGGCTGCAAAGAATATAATCAATCTGCTTTTGGTATTGACCATCTGGTAATGTCCATGTGTCTCTTGTGTTGTTGGAAGAGGGTGTTTGCTATGACCAATGCATTATATTGGCAACAGTCTATTAGCTTTTGCCCTGCTTCATTTTGTACTCCAAGGCCACATTTGCCTGTTACTTCAGGTATTCCTTGACTTCCTACTTTTGCATTCCAGTCCCCTATGATGAAAAAGACATCTTTTTCTTTTCGTTTCCTTTTTTTTTTTTTTTTTTTTGGTATTAGTTCTAAAAGTTCTTGTAGATCTTCATAGAACTGTTTGATTTCAGCTTCTTCAGTGTTAGTGGTTGGGGGTTGGGCTTGGATCACTGTGATGTTGGAATGTTTCCCTTTGAAATGAACTAAGAGCATTCTGTTGTCTTTCAGATGTCACCCAAGTGCTGCATTTCAGCCTGGAAAAGGGCATGGTAACCCACTCTGGTGTGCTTGTCTGGAGACTCCCCATGGAAAGAGGAGCCTGGAGGGCTATAGTCCATGCTGTTGCAGAGTCAGTCATGACTGGAGGGACTAAGCATGCACACAAGCACTGCATTTTGGACTCTTTTGTTGACTGTGACAGTGAAAGTGTAAGTTGCTCAGTTGTGTCCAACTAAATAGTCTGTGGAATTCTCCAGGCCAGAATACTGGAGCAGGTAGCCTTTCCCTTCTCCCGGGGATCTTCCCAACCCAGGGACTGAACCCAGGTTTCCCACATTGCAGGCAGATTCTTTACCAGCACAAGGGAAGCCCTGTTGTCTGTGAGGGCTACTCTATTCTTTAGGGATTCTTTCCCACAGTAGTAGACATAATGGCCATCTGAATTAAATTCACTCATTCCCGTCCATTTTTGTTCACTGATTCCTAACATGTCAGTGTTCATTTAGTTTTTACACATGTTAATTATCTATGAATTCTATTTCATGAATAAACACTGCTACAGATGATATTCTTTTAAGATCTATTATGCAACCAGCATTACTTTTCTAAGTAATCATTTGCTCCATGATATACATAATATTACATATACGTATGTGTGGATCTATATATGGACTGAGGATACTCAAGGGAGCTGTGCTGAATTAGAATTCACTTTATGTTTTGTTTTACTCTTGACATAAAGAGTCAAGACATGCAATATGTAATGAAAATTTTGTTAACTATTAGGTTCTTGAGCTTTGGTCTTTGTTACCATTTTGTATTCTGATGTGAATATTAGTATGTCTGATTTAGAAGTTGTAAAACACTTTAAAGATCTACACTGGCAGTGATAAAAGTAAAAGGGCTCTCAATTCTCATGTTGCAAGGCGTTAGCCACTTTCCATATGCCTTGGTGGAAAATATACCCTGTGGTACAGTATTAGGTGCATTAACTAGGTTTTATGTTTTTTTTTTTTTTTTAAGTTAGCAATAGTGACCTAGAACAAAATAGTCCAATGAATGACTTTATTGTACTTTACCAATTCCAACAGACACTTTTCAGTCTGTATAACATCAGAAATCAAACACATCTCACATTTCTATAGCTTTCACAAAGTACATGAAATTATTGCCACTTATGAGATATTGAACATTTTTTCCTTTTTCAACACCTTTTAACAGATAATTATCACTTTTATTGTAAAATTTGTGGGNGTCTGTATAACATCAGAAATCAAACACATCTCACATTTCTATAGCTTTCACAAAGTACATGAAATTATTGCCATTTATGAGATATTGAACATTTTTTCCTTTTTCAACACCTTTTAACAGATAATTATCACTTTTATTGTAAAATTTGTGGGTAAAATATTCATTTACCTCTCTAATCTTAAGTGCTGAATATTTTGAAGGATATTAAGAAAGAGAAGAATTTGATGTGTTCTGGTAAGTCCATAAGACAAAAATGCAGTATTAATTGGATTTCAATGATGATATTCTATTGAGAATCCAATTATTGAAATAAGAATTTAAAGTCTTAAACAAACCTTAAAAAATGAGTACAGAGATAGATTCTTTCTTCTTAAAATTTGGCATGCATCACAGCTACCTGAAAATTTCCTTAAAATAGAATATCCTTTCTAGGATTTCAGAGTCATTAATGCTTACTATAACATCAAGCTTTTAATATTTTATGTAATGCTAAAAATAAGTGTGATGTGTATTTGGACAGTACTCTGAAAATATAAGTAATACTTCTATTAAATTTTTGAGTTAAAAAGTTCAACATATTTGAAATTGTAGTGCAACTTTTAATAAATTTAAAGAGAATATTTAAACTAGTACAGCCACTATGGAAAACAGTGTGGAGATTCCTTAAAAAAATTGCAAATAGAACTGCCTTATGACCCAGCAATCCCACTGCTGGGCATACACACCGAGGAAACCAGAATTGAAAGAGACACATGTACCCCAATGTTCATTGCAGCACTGTTTATAATAGCGAGGACATGGAAACAACCTAGATGTCCATCAGCAGATGAATGGATAAGAAAGCAGTGGTACATATACACAATGGAGTATTACTCAGCCATTAAAAAGAATACATT